>OY998176.1:178444885-179044885 GCA_963921935.1 Galeruca laticollis
TGAGATGTTTGATAAAAGTAGGGAATGGGGAGAAACAACATGTCATTGATGTTAGTAAAGAACATAAAAAGTCTAGTATTAATAGAGTCAACTGGGGAAAAAACATGAATGCCGCCTTTGATAGTAGATTAAAAACGGGAATTATCATAAACTTGAATCATAAAGATATTAATTCATTCTTCACAGACGCTTCTAAATTTTTAAAAAGAAAATGTCTGTGGCTTTCAATTGGATGTCATACAGAATTTTTTGGTAGAATCTCCCCTACCTTGGAGTGTTACGAAGCAAGTCACAAAAAATTTCTAAATATAAATGAGGTTTTTTAAATAGAATAGTTCAAAAGATCCATCACGCTTTGACAAAGATCTTATTAACTTTATTACTTGCTCACAAGTCATTCCATACAATCTTAGAAATGCAGTACTTACTACATATTATTGGAGGAGAGAGGTATTTGGAAATAAACTTGAATATCGCGTAGGATCTAACTATTATAGAGTTGATGGATATAACATATGTGTTTGATTGCATTAAAACATGTTATAAAATAATTAAAAAATATTTTTTAGCAATCAATGACCATCTTCATAACGTTTACGAATCAGAATCATGATCTTTATCACAATAGACATTTTTCTGGTGTCAAAGATGCAATCAAACAGTACTTTTGAAACAAAATATCGGGAATCTTGTATTTCCGAATTTCATTATGAATCACCTAGAACTAAAAGATTTAGAGGAACGTATGATGTTGATATCGATATTGATAATTTTGATTAACATTATACAGATTTTCAATTTAATCTCGTTATTTGTATATTTATTTAATATAGTTATATGCTTTTCGTATTTGTGTATTCTTTAAATTTAACCGTTATATGCTTTTCTTCGTCTTCTCTATTCTATTTTTCCGTATTTTATTTGTAAATTAAATGAATAAAACAATATGTATGTTGTAATAAGTTTGTTTATTAAAAAATCATCCTTACAACCCGCATGACTATAGGGAGAAGAAAGAGAAAAATGAAACGCAAACATTTCAATCAAATCAATTTATTACATTGTTTTCATCCAAACCGTTCACAACCTTTGACTTATAATAATTCTCTAAGTACAACACTACTACTACAATAACTCAAATTTCAATTATTTTGAACAAAATTCCTGGTTAAATCTAAAAATTTTTAAAATATTCACAAAAACTTTGAGATTCTAAATAGGTGAGTCGGTGTGAAATGAGACAATGATTGACTTGTAGAATTTGATGAATATCTTCTCCACATAAAAGGAAGCTGATGTCATGTTTTATCACTTCCAACTATTTAACATAATCAAATATTACTTGTAGAATGGTGTAGTAGTCCCCACATGACATCGTCTCGGGATCATATTCTTCGTAACATGCTGGAAGTGATGCACTTATAAATGAATTTTCATTCAAAATATTGGTTAGCGTAGCCCATTCGTATGTGCTGAAGAAGATTTTCGCTGGTTTATCAATGTATGATTTACAGAGAAAATTTTTTAGGTAAGTACATCTGTATTATAAAACTACCTAAATATATTGTTGAGCAAACCCTGATGCCAAAGAGATTCCAACAAAATTTTTTTGTTTCTACGTATTGATTCACTTTATTACGAAACTTTAGTTATACAATAGTCATTCATCAAAGTGTTAGAGATCTTCTTCTTTATGTTTTTTCTATTCAATAATTTTTGCTAGAATGAGCTCTTCAATTATTTTACGAAATTCATCATCATTCGGGTGTAGTTGTTTTAATCTGTCTACCAATAAGTTCGGATCTGACCAATTAGAAAGAATATCATAGCTTTTTGGTGTGTGAAACCCTCATATAATTGGTTCATTGAGTTGTTTTATGCTATTATTCAACTTATTGTTAATGCAAAATTTATGAGAGTAATCGAACTGTTTTGTAATATTACCCGAATTTCCGGAGTATTTACGCTTTTTGAAGAGCGGTTTAATTATTTCACTGAATTTAGTGGGACAAGCATGATGTCTTAGATGTCCTCTTCTATCACGATGGATATCCGTTAATTCCAGTATCTGTTTGTATAATTGTAAATCAATTGGGGTGAAATGTTTGGGATTCTTATAGAATATTAACTGTTTCAAACCGGGTGTACTTTTAAATACTCTGCCACCTACAATTAGTTGTTCATCATTAAATTGTAGTTGTTTGTTTCGAAACATCCATTGTTCACCCTTTAATTGCGGTCCGTAAGCATGATCGAGAATCCATTGTTCAATTCCTAATTCTGGAGTGTAAGCGCAGTCAAATTCTTTTGATACATTCTGATTATTGTCACTAAGTACTTGTTTGAGCGAAGAGTCTTCCCGCTCTACCTCATCTTCACTTATTACGGGCAGGATTGGTGTGTCTTTCGGTGAATCTCCACCTTGATTTGGACAGCCCAGTGATTCTGCTATTTGTTTGAGAGGATATGTTGCAGACTTGACATATTCCACATGACATTTCTTATTAATTGTATCAAGCGACTTATATTTTTTACGTAAAGCTTTTGCATGCTTTGAGACTTGTTTGTATGACAACATTATAGTAAATTAAAATGTGTGGGTGCGCGATTCAATATATTATTAGACGGTTAGCTGACATACACCACCGATATACGTTCTAATGTGTCTCTGGGGTGTCTCTGGGGTGTCTCTGATGTGTCGCTAGGATGTCTCTGATGTGTCTCAATGGTAAGAAGTAAACACCCAGTCGGACGGAAGACTGAACGGTATCATTTTTTTTTATAAGTGTGCCTCTGTTGCGTCTCGGATATGTCTCTGGTACGCCTGTGATGCCTCTCTGATGTGTCTCTGGTGTGTCTGCTATGTTAGGTTACTCCACTTGTATGCGCGCACGCACGTGTTTTCTTGGAAAATAATTCATATAAACCGAGTGTCGCAGTAAATTTGTTAGTACTAGCACTGTCAAACAGACTTCTGATGTGAGTCTGGGGTGTGTTTGTTATCCCTTCTGTTACCCCTCTGCTATCTATCTGATAGACTTCTGATGTGTGTTATCCGTTTAATAATATAATGAGTCACATCATATTTTACTATAGTGTAGTCGTACGAGCAACAAATCTCAAGCATGCAAACGCTTTGAGTGTCCTCTGTTGTCGAATAAAGTGGATTTGCTGTCATTGTCGTTCTAGTAACATCCTGTATGTGGAAATAATCTACCAATGCGGTTTGTTCGATGAAAATTTGAGCAATAATAGCAGAGATTCATTGTAACGTCCTTATCTTTATATACCCTGTGGCATCTTTTATGAAAAAATTCGCTATTTTTATGACTACGACCTGTATATATAAAAAATACGGTATCTTTATGACTACACCCTGTATAAAATCGCATCTTTTTATGACTACACTCTGTATATATGAACATCACATCTTTTGACTACACCTGTATATAAAGAAAAATGGTATGTTTTATGATCACACCCTGTATAAAAAATGTGGTATCTGTATGTACGTTGATGGTTTCTCAGTATCATATTCAGACATATATTTGTTATAATTTACGTAGACATCCCGCTCAAAATACTACTAAACTGTGTGTGTCATTAACTTTTATATCTACATATTTCTACAGTCTTAATAATTACAAACACCCCATGTATATATCAATTTTAATCATAACATGCCTCGTATATTTTACGTACCTAGATATTCCCCGCAGAATAATAATAGGGATGCAAATATCTTTTAACACCCTGTATTGAAAAAATATTCGTATACTGTAATGAACCTAATTTATGTATCATACAGCGGACTATTTAATATAGAAACATTAATAATCTTTATGATCTAAGCTCAACGTCTTGTCGGCTTCTCAAATCAACCACTATACAGAATATTGTCATTGAAATCTTTTAATGCGTTCCCTACCTGAACAAGTCCTCTCACCGAAATTGTCAAGAATTTAAACTAGAATGTTCTGCTGTTGCCAGTAGCGCGAGCATCCCAAGGATTCATGGATTTTTTATTAAAACTGCCCCCTACTCATCAATCGATATACATAACGATTTAAATTTACGTTCAACAATTTTCAATAGAATTTTAATTATTAAAACAAATATGGATGCTAATATTATACATGATAATGAAAAAGTTCATACGTTAAGATCGCGTTGAAATCCAATAATATATGAGACACCTCGGTGTACAGCTTTTAGTGCGTCATTTCAAAATAGTACGAATATAATTCATTTCAAAACATAATTTGTATGAATCCACCATGGCAATGGATGTAGCGGTCTAGGCTGGGAACGATGAGGTTGTGGGTTGGAAATTCACTCGGGGTAAAATTTTTTTTCGATTTTAATACATTTTTTTTTTAAATGTGCAACATATTCATGCATTAAAATCTGCGCATTGAAGAAAATTACATCGCATCGTGAAATCACGCCTCGTGAGATTTCAAAATACTTATCACTTTCAAAACTAAAATATATTGGAACCCTTATGGCAGAGATGTAACGGTGTAGGCTGGGAACGATGAGGTCGTGGGCTCGAATCTCACTCGGGGCAAAAATTTTTACGTCATGCACAAACCGGATAAAAAATGGACGACACACATCTAAAAAAGAAATCTGCAAAATGCGCCATCTAGCGAAATCTACTCGATAAAAAATGGCCGACTGGATAAAAAATGGACGACACCGCCGACAGCGCCACCGTCGCCTAGCGGACCTTTTTCGAAGTAGTGGCTTGAAACCCGCATAGCTACACTACTTATGGACATTTGAAAAAATAACCTGCACTGTAAGCCCTCTGAGATTGATATTTTTTTGTTTGAGATATTAATTTTGATTTATCGTTATATTTTTGTAAAAGACTTTCAAAATCAACGTAAATTACAAATGGAGTTCTCTGTTTATTTACAAATTTCTTAAAAGTAACTGACATATGCTTTGGAAATAATATTTTACAATTTTTAAATTCCAAGCAATTTATACTGTGCACATCTAGTTTTCGTTGTGAATTAAAATAATTGAGACATATAAAACAAACAAATTCTCCCATTGTGTTTGGTTAGTTGCGAGGAAATCAGACGAGACAAATCTTTTATCCAACAGTAATAATATCAGTTTCATTATCGAAACAATCGTTAGGTATTGGAACATAGTCATTCAACATTACACTATAGGAATTAGCAAATTTACATGTTTTGCAGATGCTGATTTGTAATCCTCGAAGGAATTGTAGAATAAAAGGATTTTTATCTGTTTGATGAAATTCCAAACCATATACATTTATAGAAATATTGTTCAAGTTTTCAAATTTATCTATTTCATATATCGTCATAGGAATAGGCAAAGAAGATAAATTCGCATGATATTTAGCAGGATATAGAGCGCTTACAACAGACCAATAGAAGCATGCTTCATCTTGATTTTTTATATTAATACAAACATGTTTGTTTAGAATTTACAGAGGTAATTCAATGAAAGAATTTCCCCCATTCCCAAATTCTACCTTATTAAAATTAACTTCTAAAGAAACAATTTTATATAGTGCCCAGTTTGATCCACGTTCTTGAAAATTTGCTAACTTCTTGTATAGCTCTTGAACAATTTTATTATAAAACCAATTTTTAATATTGCAGCTGCTATCTATAATTTCATTTTTCGTATTAAAATATTTAAAATCAAATTCTGAATTGTCATCATCATCTACAGATCCCTTAATAAATTCTCCTGAAAATCTTGTGTTTAATTTTAGAACCCAAATTTTCTTCAAGTGGGAATTGATTTTAAATTTAATTGTTTTAAATGCATCTTCAAAGAAGGTATCTAAATTTGTATGTTTTAACTTTATTATAATACAGGTTTGAATTCGATTATTAAAAACAGAAGCGAGATTCTCCCATTCAATTCATTGACTTCGATTATTTTTTACACCTCTACCTGTTTTATTTTTGTTTAATAAGTTTTTGATTAACAGACGATAGCGTTTTAAGTGACCTATATTTGTAATTAAGTGCATTTGTTCTCCTACCGATAAAGTTACTTTTTTAAGAGTTCGATACAAATTCTTATACTTTTATTCACAAATTTAACCCATTTATCAATCATTATATTATTCGTACATTGATTTAGCAACACTAATGCTTTTTTACAAATAATCACCATATGATCACTTATACTATTAACCTTATTCAAGATAATAAATAGAACCACTTAAATAAAAGTCAATCTAAGAAGAAGTTGAAGATGATTCTCCCAATGTTTCAAAATTCTGAACAACATTCTCGGTTTGGACTTTCTTGGATGCCTTGACAAACTAGCGAAAATCCTCCTGTGTTAAGTTCCGGCAAATTCGGCTTAAAAATTTCTGTAACCCTCTTTGGCAGGAGACATACGCTATCTTGTAATTCTAAAAATATTGTTTGTCCAAAAGGAGAGTTGGATAATTTTGCTTTCAATATTGGGTACGGTTGGTTTGGCTGCAACTCATCAACTTTAATTTTTGGCTTATTTTCAACCTCTTTCATGCATTCGGCATTTATCTTTTCTAAAAAGGACATCTGAAATTAAAAATAAAATGACTGATTTTAATATAACTACATTTGTAAAAAATTATAGTGATATAATGTTAAATTGACGAGGGTAGGAGCAGTATTAACTATCTTTTAAATGACTTAAAATTCATTGATTTCAAAATAACAACATGAAAATTAGAGCGCAAAACTAAGGTAGTATTTTTTAGGTCAAATGCACTAAATATACTCACATTGATATATTCTGCAGACTATAGAGCACGTGACTTTTATCAGATAGAGCACAATTATAGTAATGAGAGTAAATCGAACTTGTCAGTTTTTAAATACATCTGCAGATCACCGCAAAATTGGTGTTGCCGTATTTTGAATTTTTTTAAAACCAAATAATCGGTAAAGTTGGTTAAGATTAAATCAATTGCGATGTAAAATTTTGTTAAGTGATTTTAAGATGATGATGCATTCGGAGATACATTTATGAGGAAAGATGGTTTTCAGTTATCTAGTTATCTATTATGACACATAAAACTTATCTAAACAATTATCAGTGGATCTGACTTCATAGCATGATTTAAGATGATACATTCAGAGGAAATAATGTTTTCTATTTTGAGAAAATTTATCAAATATGACACATAAAACTTACCCAAATTATCAGAGAATGTGAGATTCCAATTAATACAATATAAAAATGATTTCTAATATAAAATGCGATGGATTTCCAATTCATTGGATTTTTTATTGAAACACAATGTATGTCTATATTAAAAGAAGATTTATTCTTTCGCCTGAAAATATAATTTTCAACATTAAAATACTGTTGCTAAAATTTCACTGCAAATATACATATTATTAATGTCTTCTGATGGCATACAAACGCTTTTTCTCACAATCATTTATTATAAAAGAATCGTAAGCACTTCTGCAACCATTGCGCATGTTCACAATAATGTCCTTTCGCATTCATACCATCGACGGCGCATGTTTTTTCACACAAAAAAATACAAACTATGAAGCGCGCGCGCCGCATATTAAATACTTTTATTTAGCATTGACTAATATCGTACCGTGATAGTGTAGTTGGTATACGAGCCGAATTTGACCAAGCGCACCAGGCAGACCGACGGTTCGAATCTCACCTGGATCAAGATTTTTATTAAAAATATCTTCTACAATATTACGATACGTCACAATCCTTCTGTGACGTCACTTCTTGTAATAGTCTCCAGAAACTACCACTTCTTGTAGCAGTCTCCAGAAGCTTCTATGACGTCACCCCACTTCTTGTAATAGTCTCCAGAAGCCTTACCACTTATTCACCGTATTAGACCAAGAACTCGATGGCTACTGTCCATCTGCTCTAGAACTCTCATTAACATAACTACTGTGCTCATAATGTGTCAATCCAGTAAAAATTAATTATGGGGATGACTGAAGCGACTACACTGACCTCGTCTTCGTAACAGTGTGTTAATACTTGTTTCAGTAAGAAAATTTGGTCTGTTGTTCCTCTAGCCTTACGAAATCCACACTGGAACTCGCCGGTTATCTTTTCTGTATAAGTTTCTAATCGTCTTTTTATTAGTGTGGCTAGTACTTTGTACATGCTATCAAGTAGTGCTATTCCTCTGTAATTGTTGCAATGTGAAATGTCACCTTTCTTGTATATCGGTAGAATTACTGCTTTTTCCCCCTTCTGGCATATGTTTAGTCCTGCAAACCTTTTGTATTAACTTAGTAATTTCTCTTTTTAATACAATACCTCCGTATTTCAAGTTTTCTGCTGTAATACTATTGGATCCTGGGGCTTTATTATTTTTCATATTGTGAATAATTTCTTCTATTTCTGCTAGTGTAGGTTCTTCATCTTCGGTACGGTTTTCTTCTCCCAATTGAACGTCTTCCCTTTCTTCTGTTTCTAGTTCTGCATTTACTTTTAATAGCTCTCCAAAATGGCTTTTCCATCTTCTTATTATTTCAGTTTTTACTCCTAGCAGTTTACCGTTTCCATCTTTGATGTATGGTGTTTTTGGCCTATGCCTTTATTTATTTCTTTCACACCCTTGTAGAAATTTCTAATTTCTTGTCTCCAGAATTTTTCTTCCATTATTTTTATTCTGTATTCATCGTGTTCGCTTTTCTTAGTTCTGCAATTCTTTTTTGCAATTTTCGTCTGTTCAATGTATTCCCGTTTGTACCGTTCTTTCCCGGTCTGTAGATATTTTACTCTTAAACTTCTTTTCTTACTTATTTCTTCCATACATTCGTCGTCAAGCCAGATCTTTCTTTTGGTAGCCTTTATGGCGTTTAAGCTTTCATCTGACGCTTTCAAAATTGCTGTTTCCATACGTGATAATTTCGTTTCTACACCCTGTCCCAATTCTGTTTCCCTAGTTTGCTCTAAGAATTTGTTGATTTTAGATCTGTATTTACCGGCTACTTGAGGATGTTGTAATTCTTCCATGTTTTCTTTCACCGTTCTTCTTCTCTTTTTTCTAATTTTTCTTTTATCTGTATCTGTTAGTTTAAATTTAGCCATTACTAGAAAATGGTCAGAGTCTATATCGGCACCCCTATATTATTTTACATTTTTTTATTAATTTGGCATCTTTTTCCCCTATTAGCACGTGATCAATTTGGTTTGATTCGTTAGTGCCTGGAATTATCCAAGTTCCTTTGTGTATATTCTTTCTTTTAAAATGTGTACCCATAATCTTCATTTGCTTTTCTATAGCCATATTGATTAATCTAAAACCATTATCGTTACTCGTATTATGTTTGCTTTCGCCTCCCGTTATAGTTCTAAATATGTCTTCATTTCCTACTTTTGCATTTGCATCTCCCATTATTATTTTTACATTGCCGTTTGGTATTCTGTCAATAATTTCTTCCAGTTGTTCATAGAATGCATCTTTATCTTCATCAGTTTTCTCTTCTGTAGGTGCATGAAAGTTAACGATTGTTATGTTTTTGTCATTTCCAGTAAACTGTAGTTTAGATATCCTGTCTGAGATCGCTTGGAAGTGTGTGATTTGTCCTTTCATATTTTTACTGACTACAAAACCTGTACCAAATCGTCTTTTTTCATTTCCACTTGTAAATAGGACATATTCCTCCATTTCTTTTATATTATTATTTTTTAAATGTGTCTCCTGCAGTGCTAGAATTTCTATATTGTATCTTTTTGCTTCCTTTACTAAATTTGTTATGTCCCCTTCTCCGTATATTTCTCGCACGTTCCATGTTCCTATATTTATAACTTTATTTTCTTTTTAATTATTTCATTTTTATGGTTCTTTTCTTTACCTCTTTTCCTGTAAACCTGTACCTTGTTCATTGCTTGAGTCGATGCCGGAATCGTATTGTCACGTGTGTCTACTAGTTTTTTTGGTTGATTTGTAACTGTTTTTGTTCATGATTCCATTTCCATACTATACCATTTACTATTAATTTCTTGTAACCTACTTTTGTTTGTTGGCCCTTATCTTTTTCTTCCTTAGCCTTTCCTCTGATTATTTTTTGTATTTCCTGTTCCTTCTTGGTAAGATCTGACTCAATGAAAAAATTTTCCCGGAGATGTCTCAGTCTGCTTCTATTTTTCAAGATGTCAATTTTATCTGTTATGTTTTCCATTTCAATTAAGCACAAGCACATCTTTTCCCCTATTTTCTGAGCGCTTCTTATTTTAATGTCCACTTGTATTTATTTTGCTAGGAATGTTTCTATTTTTTGCTTTAGAGAAATATCTTCATTTGTGTACACTTCTATTCCAGTAACGATCAGGTTTTTCTTTTTAGTAACTCTTTCTAAGTGTTCATTTAATGTTTTAATTTCCTCCTTCATTTTCCGATTTTCGTGTTTTATCTCTAACAACTGCTTATTTGTTTCTCCATTTTCTTTTCTCAATTGTTTTATCTCTAATTATAAGGAATATTTTTTTACAAAATGTCATGAAGTTTAATTTGTGTAATACTAGATATGAGTTTCACTGAAGCTCATGACATAGTTGCCTGAAGCTTCCGTATTATTAGTTCCATACAAAAATGTAACTTGAGCTGTTTTAATGTCGGAAGACCATCTTATTTCTCTCGAAGAATTAATATTTTCGAAATTGTAACTGTTTAATACAATTTAATAATTTTCCCACTTCAGTTTTATCTTTTATTAGTTCATTTAACAAAGTAATTAAAATCTCATTTATTGAATTCGTTTTGATATTATAAATATTAAAGCATTGTGTTATTAACTCGTTCAATCGTGTTTAACAGCACAGCATTTAGGAAACGAGTTATTATAATGAAATATGCCTATATTTTATTAATTATTCTTTGGAAAATACAAATAAAATACCTACCTCATTTGTTTATTCGTGTAATACATATATTCGATAACATTCTGTATTTCCATTTGTAGCTATTCAATTTATTTTGAAATAGTTATGTGTGAATGTACCTATTTATTTAATGAAAAACATTGAAACATTCATTGCTTCTATTTCTATTATAAACCCATTTTTATTTGTAGTAATGTTCCAGGTGAAACAAATAACTACTTCTCTCAGGGTTGAATATAAAAAAAGGAACAAGTAAGTAGAGGGTAGGTTCTTTCCAAACTGAATTTGTGTTTGGAGATAACAAAGCCAGTTCTCACTTATCTGAAAGAAATTTGATTAGAGAAAATTTAGTAAAATTACAGTTACGAGAAATTATATAAAGGGCGCCACTAATTTTGTTCCTAAACAAAATTAGAAATAAATCAAAAAAATATAACCTTAATACACAAATGATAACATTGACGAAGCCATACAAATTAAACTACTTATCTTGAAGTGGATATCCAGTGTCAGATACCAGGGAAATCTTCTTTTGTGAGATATATCTCAGGAACTCAAGCCAGGAAAAAAAATATATTCCCAAATAGCTGTTACGGCACCACCATGAAATGCCTAAAATTCTTTTGGTGACTCTAGATCAGAATTTTAATACTGTCCAGGTATATGATGGTTAAAATCGTAGGTACCAGGGATTATGCTACAATAAAACAGTGTATTACAAAAAAAATACTTTCTGAATATGACACACTTCGATATCGGTCCAGATAAATACATGAAACTCTTATAATATTTTTTTACAATTAACCAATTTAGCTTAAGGATTCGTACTGGACAAACATATATTTCAGTTTAGGTAAATTTTTAAAAAAAGGGAATATAAAAACCATACGAATTACACGAACTTATCACGTACCAGTAATCCCAGCTGATTTGTTCAAAATAATCTGTTATATTTCAAATTAAAACCCATATTATCAGAATTTCTGCACAGTCCTCACTCTTGAAAATGTATGGTCAAGTGCACATTCCGAAATCTGTGATTCAGAAATACCATTATTGATTTTTGGACGGGGTATCTTCAAAGTCTATTCCACCACAAATCAATTTTCGATAAACACTTAATTAGTTTTATTTAAAATATATAGTAAATAGACGTGTGGTCTATTCCCCCAATAAATTTAATTACTTTGCGAAATTATTTATTGATATCAATATTTAAAATGTAGACTGCAAAATTAACATTTCACAAGCCACTGTACTGTATATAAGTTTGTCTGACCAATTGCTTTCGTCTATAGAGGCTCGACAATGCGCGTGTTTATCTATTGTTAGCTGAAGCTAAGTCTACTAATTATGTATTAATACAAAGGGTGTTTACAAAGTATTTCATCACGAAAAATTCTAATAAACGTGTGATAAATTTTATCGTAAAGGCACATGACGTTGACTTTCGACCAAAATTTTTCTTTAGTCACGCTACTGGTTTTCACAACTGATACAACAGGTTCATTCTAAGTAACCTTTGGAATGATCACAATCACAGTGTCAAACCTAAAAACCAGCGCAAAAAATGGTAACGTAGAAGCTACACCCAGTGTTATCCAAATTACATCCTGGAACGTTTACTAAGCTACATCTTCGTTTATAATAAACCGGAACTTTTATTGAATCAGCGAATGTAATTGGACGACCTAGAATTATATACAGTTGTATAGCGACAGGTGGAAAAAATTTACAAACTAGTCAAGATAGACATGACACAATAGCATCTCTGATTTTGCACTACTTGAATATATCACTTTCCACTGAATTTTCATATCTTTGGGAAATGACAGTAAGGTATGTAAAAAATGCAACCAAAAAGAATAATTTATTACAAAACAATTAAGAAATAATTTTCAATGTCACCATTGTCAGAAGTTGAATTGATAAGTTTATTTTCCTGAAAGTGTTCAGTCAAATGCTCTTTCAACACAATACATATTTGTCTAATTGACTGGTAGAATGTACTGCCTTTAACGTTTACGACGAACATGAGTTACAGTACTTGTAGAAGGATCACCTTTAAATACAGTTGATACAAAATCTGCTCCCAAATGTGGCAAATCTTCAGCTTTTAACAACCCTTTAGGTAAGTAGCCAATAAGATGTTTGACATGTTGCTGTAGCATCTTTATTCGTTCTTCTTCTATAATGCGACGTCTAAAAATGGAAAAACACATAAATAAATTGAAAAAATGATAAAACAGTATTACTTATTCTGAATAATTGACTAAAATTTTTCATCATATATGCAGAACATGCAGCATAAATAAGTAAATAAGAAACAAAATTAATTTAAGCAAGAAATAGTGTCATACTGAATAAACGTGATACAGATCAAGTGAAAAACTTGCTGAAAAAATAAAAAATGACTGATGCTATTGATTTAATATTCAAAACTGTTAATATCATTTCAAGTGTATTAAATATTCAATATTTTGGTGAAGATAAAAACCCAATTCGCATCTACTATACGCTCCGCATTCACCATATATTTGTCACTTGCTATGATGTTTGATGTAATTTCCGAAGTTTGAATTTTTCTCGGATTTTTTTTCCAGTTGTAACATAATTTAAGGATTTTTTGATGAACAAAAATATTTTTTGTTCAAAGTTTATTTACAGTAATAAAAATGAACAATTGAAATTTCATTCACGAGGTAATGAACCTTAACAATTAAGAAATTCAAATTTAATTTCAGCATACCAATTGAATTTGTCCAAAATGGACAGATTTATTTTATTTTATTGAAAAACTGCAATCAGAAACTAGGTCTTAGTCCTTGAAGTGTATTGGCCATTTTCTGTTCAGTCATCTAGGGGTGTTTTTTCGTACAAGTGGTTAGAGGAGAGAGTTGTTATGATATTCTAACTTGGTATGATATTTATGGCTTTTTTCTTGAATTTTTTGTGAATGGTTGACACATGAAGATATTGAAGGAGCATCCCCACAGTTTTATACTATAGGTCTGTATGGGTACAATAATATAATTATATACCAGGATTTTATTTTCTAACGACATTTTTTGTGTGGTGAAGTACTAACTTTTCCAGTCATTTGGATATTGTTAATTGTTTACGCCTCAAATGTTATTTTTATTCTTGCAAGAACTATTATTATTTTGTCAATAATGTGACAATGTCGCTTTGTTCATTGTTTGAGTTTCCGCTAGGCCATCGCCGAAGGCGGGAGACACTGTTGAATAGATGTGTCAAGTGAACGCATCGTTTTATTTCCTTGCTCTTCAAACCTAAGTTTTGCAAGAATATTTTTAATGTTGTGAAAAGTAAAATTCAACCGGTCGTTAATACAAATATTAAACACTGATAATTAGCTTATTGGTCTGTACGAAGCAACGTTAGTTAACCTTTTTCCAGGCTTTGGAATGAGAATAATCTCAGATTTGTTCAGTTCTTTAGGCCACTAGTTAAGTCCTATTATGGCATTATAATTATATGTTTGCATAACTACTACTTTTTGGTAGGTCTTTAAGCATTTTAGAAGTTATCTAATCTATCTCAGGTGATTTTCTGTTATTGAGGAGTGAGATGTTATTCTTGATATCCTCAGGAGTAAAAGGTCGCATGTCTCCTGTTGGTATGTGACCTGGATTGTCGTGTATATCATCTAAAATTTGTTGGTCAGCAATATCATTTACATGAGTAAAGACTAGGTATTCTGCGAAAAGGTCTGCTTCTTGTTGATTATCTTTGCCCATGGTCCTATATTTGGCGTTTCAATATATATTGGGAAAGTAGACGTTATGGGTTTTTTAGAGCATTTTATTGGTCACCATATTAAGTGATCGTAACGATTTAGACGTGTGATGAAGTCTGAAAAACTTTTATCACTACTTTCTTTTAATTTCAATTTTAATCTATTAATTAGTCAATTATATAGTCACCTAGTACATGTGTTCGCTGCCATTTTGTTCTAGCTTTCCTCTTTGAAATAAGTCTTTTTATCTCCAGTGGTATGTTTATTTTGTTCTTACCAGCTTCGCCGTTGGGCGTGGCTTTTTTGCAGCATACTGTAGGGCCTTTGTAAATGTCTCCGTTGCCTCTTCTTCGTTTGGACTTTTTAAACTAATGTTATTTATTTGGGAGTTAATTTGACTTCTGAAAGTGTCCCAGTTTATTGCTATAACGTCCCTATATGACGAATTGATTCAATTAGTTACAGATGTGCTAATTGTTGCTATTATTGGTGTGTGGTCAGATGATAGGTCGTAATTAGCTATCACGGCCCTGTATGACGAATTGATACAATTAGTGACATATAAATGCAATAGATATGACACCTTATTAGTGTTGCTCAGTACCAAATGAAAGATTTGAATACTTTGTTTTCGTGTAAGAGGTTAGCGAGTTCCCTTGCTTTAATTGTAGTTAGTCTGCAACTCCCAGTGTGTTTTTACTAGTGTAGTCTCCCCCCTCTATAAATGTTGGTCCAAGTGTCTGAAAGTAGTCTTGATAATCTTCTTTTATTACGTTATGTCGAGGCCTGACTGGGCAATATAGAGCTGAAAGTGTAAATTCATATTGCATTGTTTTAATTTTTATTGGTATAGCTCCTTTTCAAATTTGAGCAATTCTTAGTGGTCAATTAATGATTAGATTAGGATTGTTGAACCAGCATGTGCCCTGTTATCTGGGTGGTTTGTATGATATAGTGTGTACTGTGGTATTTTAGAGTATGGATTTATTGGTAAAATGTGTTTCACTTATCAACATAATATCTATCTTAAATTGTTAGAGGAAGATCAAAATTTCATCCTTGTGGTTAGTTAATCCATTGCCATTCCATTCCGCAATCCTAATAAATTTAGCCATTATTTTATCTTATTAACTGAACATGCTTAAAGTCCCCTAAAAAAGTATGTAGTAAGTTTTCTAGGCTTTCATTGTTTTGCCCTTTTACTGCATTTGCGTAATAAATGGATGGTGTGTATTTGTTTTCTCTCTCTCTAATGTTTTGTGCTTGTTGAGGTATTTGTTGATGATATGCGCGCGTTATTACCCTACTATTTTTATATAATTTGTGGTAATACTCACATTCTCTATAATTGGCCGAATGCGGCTCTCAAAAAGCACAGGATGCTGGAGTCTTTTTGCTTTTTGTACAATTGTTCGTAGCGTGTGCTCGCCACATTTAACACAAAGATAAGGTCTGTTGTAATAGGTTCTCGTGTGACCATACAATTGGCATCGCATACATTGCACTATTATTATCCTTCTAGGTGGCTCGATCTCTATTAGTTTTTTTTGCAGAGCTTTGATTTTATATATTTCTTTGTTTTTTTCTGATAGCTCTAAAAACATATTTAATGGCTCCTTAGTTAGTCTATGTTCGTCCTAACTGTATGTCCTTGTGATTCCGGTTCCTGTTTAATATCATTGATTTCCACTGAGTGGTGTAGATATTTTACAACGACTTCTTTTAGTTGATAGGTATGGTGAACAATATTAGTTTCTTTCATAAATCTAGCTATATGATTCTGGCATATTTGTATTGATTTTAATAGTATTATCTGCCATAGACTTGCTTATATATTCTTCATCCTCTAGTATGTCTCATATTTTTTCAGCCATACTTGTAAAGTTTATTACGCCGTAAACTAATATTGGCAGAGATTTTATAATTTCTACATCACAGAAAAGTGGAGTAAGTATATTAAACTTTAGTATATTGTGCAAAAGCCCAAACTGGAAGAATTTTGAAAACAGTAGCAGAGATAGTACCATTAACTATCGTAAACAAAAACAATAGAAACAATACCAAGTTACTTTAAGTAAAAGCCATGTAAGAAAGTATGAGCATTAAGTTGAAACCTATGGATTTATCTCAAGTTAACCTAGATAAAGGTAAACAGAATAATTTAACGAAAAAATATGTGGTAGGTAAGAGAAAAGTGTAAAGGAACAAAAAGTTGTAAATACAAAGGATGGTAGAAACCAACGTGTAAAAATTCTGAATACATAATTATATCAATTTCTATTGGCAAGGTGACGCAACTAGATAGTTTCAAAAATAAGTCCACGGCCATAGGTTCAAACAAATTGTTTTAGAGAGAAGCCAAAATCTGCACTCAAGTCAGAAAAAAATGGTATTTTCAATATTTGTGACTTTTGGGTTTCAGTTGAATGTTTATTATTAGTAACTGTTTAACAAGGTATATGTCTATGTAAAGGGATGTTTGTATCATTGGTATAAACTAATAAATTATTAAGCCTCTTGTTTTCTGTGTAGGCTTTGTTACTGAGGAATAACACATCACAGAGTGTGAATATGTTTTGAAATGTGTTACAATAGTTTTTACCAATTACAACTTCTAGTCTCGTATCTTGATTATGTACCAAATTCCGTTAAAGTATGTATGTTTATACATCAAATTTATAAAATATCAGGGATGCTCAATCAAATATAAAAACTTTTGAATTTAGCAATATAAAGGTTAAAAACAGGTTTGAGTCCACTTAAAGAAAGCTCATACAACTAAACTAAAATATGAATAAACTTACCTGGCTTCCTCTTTTCGTTGTTCATCTTTTTCTATTTCTATTAATAACTGGAATTCCTCAGCAAACTTCTGTCTTCTTTCTTTCATCATCTGTTCGATGTCCTTTTTAAACTGCAGCATTTTTAGTCTCCTTTTTTGATCAGATAGCTGTTCCAGTCTAGCATCTTCTGCTAATTTGGCCAACAACTAAAAAAAGTTCATCACATAAATTAAACATGAATAGACTAAGCTTGACTAAGCAAATACACATATACCTCTTCTTTGTATTTTCTATCCTCTTCTGCCTCCTGCTTGGCTCTTTCTTGTCTATCTTGCATTTGTTGGGTTAAGCATTCTCGAGTTTCTAATTTTATTCTGAGCTGTTTTTCTACATCTTCTCTATGACGCTTATCTACAATTGCTCTTTGTTCCTCTTCTTGTAAATCTTGAATGATTTCTTCTCTTTCTCGTTGCTTTTCCTAAAATCCATACGATACTATGAGGAGTATATACAAAACATTACACTTATAGGTAAAGATAAAAGTCGAATTAATTATTACCGTAATAAACAAGTGTGGTAAATTTGAGCAATAATAGATGCCAAGATTACACATTTACAACTTTTAAAACTTTTCTTATCATATGTCAATTAGAAAATAAAATTAAAAGGAACTACTAAACTCACCAAATAACATATTAACAATAGGACACAGAAAAACAAAATACAATTAAGGATAAAAATAAAAAGTTCAGATATGAAGAGGCGACTGGCGTATTTTATTTATTATGTGTATTTAAAATAGAAACTGCATCAACAAGCCTCAAGAGCACATAGACCTCGATTCATTCCTCCGATACAATATTTTGCTGTTGTCATGCTTGTAATGTTATGATGCCTTGTCGAAAATATAAGCTTACTCACTCACATTAAACAGGTTCATATCCAGTTCTTCCATTGGACCAATCGCTTCCCAATATCTTCAATCTTTCTAAACTTTACCCTCAATAAATAGTTTTTGAAAGGCATGTTTCCACGATGTGACAAACTTGACAAATCACGAATTTAAAAAGGGGCTTAACTGAATCACACTCTATTTAAAATTGAAATTCCCTCTCCTTTTACAACAATCACGTTATTTGACATTGAAACCATTCGCTAGTGTTGATACAATGCTGTGTTTCTAGTTGAAATTCGGCTCTTCGCTTGTTGGTCGTCTTGTATATTCAAATATTTGAGGCATATTTTTATCAGTTTCTTGAATACGATTCTTCAAATTCTTTTTCTCCCTCTTATTTTAAGATCATGTCTTCGTCTTTTGTTTTCAAAGAAGCAACCTAAGTTGTGATTCTGATGACCAACTCTCATACCAATGTTTGTTGGTCTTCCCTGAGACCTACTGGTATTTAGTCTTTCTTCTTTTGCGATTTTTACAAGTCGATCATCGTCCATCCTCTTGACATGATCTCTCTATTCCCTACTTCTAGTTCTGGCCCATCTTACTTTATCTGGAACATCACATGCACATTTTGAAATAATTGCTACTTGTTTTGACTCTAAGCGTTTTGGCCTGTGATTGAACGTAATGTTTTCATCTCGGTCATTCTTAACAGCAGTT
Organism: Galeruca laticollis; assembly: GCA_963921935.1. Classification (NCBI taxonomy): domain Eukaryota; kingdom Metazoa; phylum Arthropoda; class Insecta; order Coleoptera; family Chrysomelidae; genus Galeruca; species Galeruca laticollis. The sequence continues at coordinate 178,463,919 of OY998176.1, forward strand.
CAGTAGTTGCTGTCTCTGCCCTCGTCTCTATTGCATATGGTCTAACGCATGTTTTATATATTCGTGATTTGCTTTCAACTCTTAGTAATTTATTTCTCCATATTACATTTTCAAGGAATCCCAATATCCTAGTGGTCGCTGTTGTAAATCCCTTTACTTATTGTTTCAGGTTCATATTCCTTGTAATGTTAACCCCTAGATATTTGAAACACATAACCTGCTCTACGCTTTTGTTATAAATCGCCAATTTACATCTTCTATACTCGCTAGATATTTCAAGAACTATTTTTTGTTTCGATATGATCATATTGTATTTTCTTGCGACATGTTCAAATATGTATAGTAGTTGTAGATTGTCCTCACCCTCTGATATTACAACCGCATCATCAGTATAGCAGATTATATTAAATTCTTGTTTTCCCATTCTGTAGCCTCTTCCAGCAGTTTTCACTTATTTTATGACTTCGTCTATTATAACATTAAAAAGGATTTGACTGAGACTACCGCCTTATCTGATCCCTATCGACACCAATATTTTACTGGAGAGTTCATTGTTTACCCTTACATACATGTTATTTCCACTATTAATGTAACAAATGTTATCAATTGGTCTTCGATCTATATTTCGTTGCTTTAGTAGCTTGAAGACACCATGTAATCTCACCCTATCAAATGCTTGTGTCAGATCTATAAAGCACATGAAGGTGGGTTTATTGTACTCTTCTTCTTCAAATTGTATATATCAACTATCAGTGTATTGTAAGCAAATGATTCAATCAGTTTTTATTGGCTGGAAATTTGCCTGGACATTGACCGCAATACCCAGTGCTCTACGCCCTCAACTATCCAATAATTCAACGATTCTCAGGGAAAAACGGAAACCAGCTAAGTCCACTTTATTTTAAATTTTTGTTTATTTCGTAATTTGTTTCTTTTAATTTTTTTGTAGCCCAGTCGAGGCTCTAGTTAGTATTGCGCACTCTTTATTTTACTTCTATCTAATTATATAAGATAAATTATTGAACACGTGATCACGTTGTGCATTAAAGCTTTGAAGGTATTATTATATAAAAAACTTATTGTAACTTTAATTGCGCCCCATACCTATATCTTTTTTTATTTCTATGTTTCTTACGTTTTTTTATTATTATATTGGTGGTATTTGAAAAAACTGTTGTTTCACTTGGCAGACTGTCCAGGAGTCATTAATGACCTTAAGTACATCCTTTTTGAGTTGCTTTGTAGTTCTCAATGGCTTTGTAAGTATTGACCAGTTCTTGATCAACTTAGTCTGTAAACTGGTGGCGCCGAACGGCCGAACCTACTTACATAATACTCTCTAGCTGGGGTTGCTCGCACCTTTTTTTAAACCACATATTATGGACTCAATTCTGATCACCAAGGAGGGCAGTATTGCGGCCCTTATACCTATCCAGCAGCTGGGATACATTGGAGCCAAGTGTTTAAATGAAGTATATTGAAGCACCTGTATGCAAGGACCACATGTTTTGTCTAATATTGTTTGATATGTACAATTTGATTACGCAAATATCACTCATGGGTTTGTGGACTGTGTTACTTGCTATGTACAATTTATTTACATATGTTTACACTGGTTTATTTACACTAACATATTTACACATCGACTGCACTGTTGAAAGGGTTTTTTATTTATGGGTACTTGCCCGATTGTATGCTTATTAAAATGACTTTACGACTATGGGAACTAGCCCGATTCTTTTAATACTTAAAATTATGGTACAGCGTAGTTACAACGCATTCGTACGGGAGAGCTCTTGCTTGCACCCTGTTTTGAGTTATACTGCCGCAGGCTATCTTTTGCTCTGCGCATGCTTCAACCTCAGATGCTTTAGTGTATTTCGTGTTGCATAATGTTTGCAACAAATATTAAATGAGATTTCCTCTAATAGTTCCCTGAAATCATTTTCAAGGTAACTGGTACTGCCAATTACAGTCACAGACACGAAACTTGGAACAATTATGTCATGTCCTATGATTCAAATTCATACAAATTAGCTGAAACCACTTCCTAAAAATAGTGCTCTACAATAATATGCAGGCGTATAAGTGATATTATAAAAAGGTCTCATCTCTAAGCAATATGATAATTGAGATTTTTTTAATATTATATTCAACACATAATATAATTGCTGTTATTTTAAAATTCGTCACGCAACTGAATGGCTGATATCAATGTATTAGGTATTTTTTCTAGTGGTACCAATGTTGGTTGAATTTATGTGAAAAGTTTCAGCACCAGAAAAAATTTGTAGGAATCAAACAAATATAGAATTATGGCAAGCTACTTGTTCATATTTTTTAGCCTAAAGACGTGTATCTTTTAATTTGCCAAACCATATACAAAATATATAATAATGATTTAAGTATTTAAACTCTAAAATCAAGTTTTGAGAAGAAAGCTAATGCTAGTTTAGAGTATATTTTATAAATGTGTGAACATCATAGATTTTGACATCAACGGACTAAAATTTGCTAAAACGTTTAGTAAAAGGGAGTGAATTACAAATATAGTAGCAGTCTACTACTTTATAACTTGAAGAATTTGTTTTCGAAGTTTTTGAAAATAAAATTATTGAAGTTTTTAAAGACAACAAATAGATGTTTTAAATATTTTCTATCATAATATGGATATTAATATATTGATTGTAGTTTAGTAATTTGATTTTCAAAATTTGTTCATTAAATTTGATATTTTTCTTAGTAAGCCAATGTGCAATCTGGGCTTTTCTCCATTTGGTGGTTGGTAACTGTACTACATGCCTGCTGTACTATGGAGCGTTATCCATAACAATAACAGATCCTGGCTTTATTTTTGAAAGATTGTCTGATAACCTCTTTTCATAATGTTCTGCATTCAGTTCCTCATGATAATCTCCAATCTTTTTGAAAACAAATATGTTTTAAACTTCCTTCAACAAATCCTGAGTCGCTACCAATATGGGTAATAATAAGGGTCCTCCCTGTCCATATGGGACTCTAAAACCTGTCGATAAACAAGATACAAAATCTTGATGTTTGTATTTTACATTTAAATCCTGCCAAATTTTGGTCACAGTGTGTCTTTCATTTAACCAAGTTTAATCGGTATAATATATTTTTCTACCATTTCTTCAAAACTGCTATTTTGTCAGATATTTTCTGCACATAAAATTATTTCCTCTTTTTCTATAAGGGTACTATCTTCTTCCTTTAAATATCTGAAGTTCATTTCACACAAAGTACGCATCAAAACACGTCTAGATATTATTTTTGGGAGATTTTTATTAGGCTAAAGAGAGGAAGAAATGTTCTTTACAGTCGGTAATTATTTTTTAATATAAAATTCATGTACTGCATGACGTGTTTGGTTATATCTTCCAATTTTATTTGTTTTCTTCCTCTAATCTCAGCTTTCAAAGAATTAATATCATTTGTTTCATCCCTTGTTTTAATAATTCTGTAAACACCAACTTCGGAATCTTTTGTCAAAATACTACATATTGTAACTAACGTGCACAACTTATTTTCTGGCTCCAAATCCGTCAAACACATTTCTGATAATGGTTTTTTCTTCGAGTGTTACGTCTACTTTTGATATCCGGTTCACTATTACTATTTTCACTCATATTTATTATTTGTCATCAAATTTAATTGAAACTGAATTACTCACAATTCACAATAAGTAAACGTAAAAGCGTTTTCCGCTAATATTACAAACAATTCCGTTCTCTGATTTATGAAATCCCTATTAGCGCGCCTATGAAACTGTTTTGGCGATAAGATCCAAGACCTGATCAATGGCGTTGTTGCCAATAATGTCGCTTTAATCTGCAACGACAATGTAGATCTCGGACATTATCTACCATTAGAGAAAGGTATATCATACACTCTGACAACGTTCCATTTTGCCATTGCTTCGAAGACATTTGAACAGTTTAAAAATATGTCAGTCAAATATTGAAAACAGGTTTTTGTAAATATGTAAGAGATTGAATAGAGTTTACAATAACCCACTAATTTGTTTATTTGTTAATACTGAATATTTCTCCATTGGTCGGTATTCAAAAAATCAACAACTATTGAAATCAACTTGTCTTTAGAGGTAAATGTCTAATTTAATTGGCCTATAAAATCTCTTTACAATATGATTCACTATCTACATTTGTTATACTGAGCTATAGCTCAGTATTTGTTTTTAAATAATAATAAACGTCATTTATTGGTACAACCAAATGGCCATTGACCAAGGTCCTTCAGTCTACTATATATTAAAATTGTAATATAATGAAAATATTAAGCCAAACTTACCTTGTGTTCACACATTTTTCTGGCTATATCATCAATAATTTTTTCTCTTTCAGCTTCCTTTCTAGCTTGTTCTATTTGCCTAATAAAAAATAAAAGCATCACATTATAACTCCAATACATCTCCAACATTAAATATTGAAAGCATTCATACTTATCAATGAATTTTGTTATGATCATGATAACTCAAGAAACATGCCACTAGATTCCTTGACAAAAAAATATAATTTTCTACTACAGGGTGTCCCAAGTTATCAAATACCTCGCTTATTTGACAAGAAAAAAGAAAGAAAGAAAGAAAGAAAGAAAGAAAGAAAGAAAGAAAGAAAGAAAGAAAGAAAGAAAGAAAGAAAGAAAGAAAGAAAGAAAGAAAGAAAGAAAACTGCGTTGAATTGCATTAAAGTACCTTACTTATGACGTATAAAATAATATTATATTTGAGAGCCCTGTGGTAGCTACTCTTCACTTTTTGTTTCCAAACGGCACCCCCTGTATATTATAATTGAAAATTGCATGTCATTCTATTTGGAATACAACGATTGCCGATATTTGGAATTTTTTAATTAAAAACAGCAAAAACATTAACATTTCATTGGGTATGAATTTAAACTAAAATAGGTACCTATGATGCAATTTAAAAAACAAACAAAAAAATAACTGCAAGTGTTCAAAATTAGTACATGCAGTATCCATGCAAGCTGCAAAACGTGTTAAAACCGTTCTTATGCAGGCCACCTGAATCGTAAATCGTGTAATGCTACGACATTCTTCACGAATGTGCTCTTCAAGATCATCTAAATCCACAGATTGTGTTTGATAAACGAAGTGTTTGAGATAACCCCAAAAATAGTCCAGTGGCGTTAGATCTGGCGATCGGGGAGGCCAAGTCGCCATAACTACCAATCCACCCATTTGGAAAAAGTTAAACGAGATGGTCCTCAACAATACCTGCATTATTGTATTCCGTTATGCCAAAGGAATGCCTTTAGGTAATGCGTGTACAAGAAAATGTTAATACCTTTCTCCAATCAACGTGTCCTCATAAAAGTATGGCACAATCAAATGACCATTAAATAACCCACACCACACATTTGTACCCCAAACAAGTTGGAAACGAGTTGAACGAAACCAGTGTGGATTTTCGTGCGACCAATAATGGGCATTATATGAATTCATTACATTATTATGATGGAAGCGGCTTTCATCACTTCAAAATATCTTATTTAATACCAAGTGATTATCAACAATCATAAAAACAATTAAAGAAATAAAGTCCAATCTTTGTTCGAAATCTCCAGTTCTTGAATTGAATGAAATTTAAAATGGTGATGTTTGTGTGTAATCTGCTATACGGTGCTTTTGCTTATTCCGATTTCGTCAGCTATTTTTCAGGGAAGTCAGGGGATTAACACCAGCATATGTAAGTACAATAATAAAATAATCATCACATGATTTCAGTATGGTGCTTTGTTTTTCTTTGGGAATGAATCGTTGCGCAATTTCCATTCCAATCTAGGAAACGCCATGTGTGCTATCTGACGACGATGAGAAAAAAGTTCTCGGTATAAATGGGACGTTCGTCCATCATTTTTCTTACATTCACCACAAACCAGCAGCATGTCAACGTATTCGTCTGAACTGAATGTAAATGGCATGTAAATACCTATATAAACAAGATTAAATTCTTTGTAATTGAGACTTGTGGATAATGTATACCATAAACAATTATTTCGTCGATTAATTATATTAGACACCGTTTGCAAATGACATGTTCTACACTATCAAATAAAATAACTGTCATTAATTTTTTAACATAGAAAGCATCTTATTTTTAAAACAAAAACTAATCCAATTCTGTGAAGTTTGTAGAAAGATGGGCGGATGCAATTTTTCATAAAAGGATAATTAAGTAACATAAAAAAAGTTACAAAATGTTATTAATAAAAAATACCAAGTGTGTGCTATCGTTGAATTTCAAATAGAATTACACGCAATTTTCAATTACAATATACAGGGGGTGCAATTTGAAAGTAAAAAGTGAGGAAAGTATTTTAATTCCATTCAAAGCAGTTTTTTAATTATCTAGTCCAATAAGCGAGATATTGCCTGTATACGATAACTTGTGACACCCTGCATATATCCAAAATAATGGTTTAATATAATATGCTTAGGCTACACAATTGTTCAGATACATATTTAGATAGGTTTTGTTTTGTATTAATTTTCACTTTAATGTAAAATCCTTTTACTGCATGTACGACTGATTGTTTCTGATAATACTAACTTTAGAAAATTATACAAACTTATGCGCATAGCAATACCTAGCTTGTACTCCAGCAGTTTTAGTCATGAGGTATTCTTCAATTTTCCTGTTTTCCTCTTCTATTTCTTCCATTCTTTTCTTCTTCCAGGCGTCTTGTGCATTTTTGAATGCAACCATTTCAGCTCTTGTCTTCTTCATTTTACAAAAACGCTCGTAAGCTTCTCGTTCGTCTTCATCCTGTATTCGTTGAACAATATCGTCTATTAATTTTTTCTCTCTTAAATATTCTTCATAAAGGTGTCGTTTTATTTTCTCTCGTAAGATCATTTGTTCTTGAAGCTCTTGTTTGTATTGAGCCTTTTTTATCATTTCTTCTTGCAGACACTGTTTCTGATATTCTTCCTGATCTATCCAAGCTTGTTTGAGGACTTCGTGTGCTTGCGATTCTCGAATCTATTAATAAAATTCAATATTAGAAATTGTGTACCAGACAAATTGATACAGGTAGAAGTAACTCTTACTTCAATATATTTTCAATGTGAAAATAAATTATATAAATAAGAAGATGCGAGCATCCATATCAAATTATGGCTCAATTAGTAATGCGAGATCATCAAAAAGCTATCGTTAATTAACTAAACATTGATATTCCCTTTTTTCGCCATTTAGATGACTGCATTACTGTGCTAAAAAACGAAATTTGAAATATACCAAATATTCAATTCCTATCATAAAATATCCAATATACAACCAAAATTGAACAAAACATTACAATCAATTTTGTTGATGCATAAAATAAATAGTAGCATAAAAACAGAATGGTATCAGTACTAACCTGGTGCTCACATATTCAAACTTCTATTCATGTCACCCTACCTCCAAAAAAAAATCAGTTATTCTACTTTAGCAGATAGATCTCTCCAACTGTCAGATCTTGAATTTAAATACACATCTGTTAGAAAGGCAAAAACTGTGCTAAAAAAATAACTATCCTAAACGAAATATTAAAAAATCCGAATATTATAGTCAAATCAACAAAGCTCCACAAGATCAAAATATAAAAGACCTAGCCACCTGTTATCAAATTACTTTGTTAAATATAATAAAATATTTTAGTGTTTTTAAATGAAACTCACGGTCTCTAGTTATCTAATCGAAAGTATTGTAAAACAAAAAAGTAGCAATATACACAAGGTACCTTGTAACAATTATGATGTCGTTTTTCAAGGAAGAAACATTATAATATTTGAAAAACGAATTAAAAATCCATCAACACGTTAAAAAAGGAGTAGTATGGTTCCTTAGAGCAATCCATATTTTAGGCATTTGGGTGTCTGTTCACAATTAGAAGTCGCATGTCTCCAGAGCTGGTACACATGACACTTTATAATAGGCTTAACCTATAGTCTGTATTCCCAAGTGATACGAATATGGTCGGTAGTTCTGATGTTTTTATTAAAGAAAATCAAGTGTGATTTTAGGGTCGGTGATAACTTTTCATTGGGTTTATGTCTTTTGTTTTCACCTACGGTTATCTGTTATTCATCTAAGAGGTTTGAGATTACTCTAAGCTTCTTAAATATAATTTGTTTATTTATATTCCAATGCATATTACACGTTATTGCTGACAAAAGGAACACAATGATAAAGTGGCATAAAAGTCATGCACCAGGGATCAAAAACATAATATATAATACCACTGACTACGCAATATTCCAAGACCAAAATGAATAAATCTCAACCATTATGACAACGCAATATGTAGATCTGTCATTTTATTTCAAAACTACTCATCAACTGCAGCTTGGAATGGAAGTGACTAAGAAAAAGCTGAACATTAGCCCATTATGACCATGGATGGGCATGTGTTGTTTTTGTCTGATGTCCGATGATGGTTAGTTTTTTCTTTGGATTTATGTCGATTGTTTTCATCTGTTATCCCTTATTCATTCGATGAGGCTGCAATTTCTTGGTACGTCTTTTAGATGGTATCTGCCTTGGTGTTGTCATCGTCGTAGTTATCTGATAGCAAAGCATATTATTTGCTAATTTCATATTAAGTTTGCTGATTTTTTATATTTCATTAATGAATTGTTTGTAGGCCATGCATTTTTTAACCTTTGGAAATCTTCCGGCGAAGTGCTGACATTGGCTGTTTCAATTGGCACAACTGTTATTTTGTCAAAGTCTTCTTGTAATTTTGTTTCATGTTTTGACTCATTTCTATCTTTTTCGCCATAATTGGTTCATTGTGTATGAATTTCCTGTTCACTTCTGGGTGCTGGCTGGCGGGTGCTGGCAATACTTTATTTGTATGTGAGATTCAAAAATATGTTATGGTGTTCCACGATTACCACAACAAATGGAAGACACCCTTCAAATGTATTACATGAAAATAACATGCAGTAAATTATAAAATGTGCCAGGGAAGTAGATGAAGCTTCAAACTGATCAACATATTACAGGAAGCTGCCAAACAAGCAACTGTTCCTGAAAAATAATCGGATCAATTCATTAATATTCCAAATCTTCTTAATGCAGGCAAAAGGAACTCAAAAATGAAATGGCATGACAAGAGACAAGCTGCAAGGAACAAACTCCTTTATACTCTGGACGAAATTCCAGATCAGATGATCCAAAATTAACTACAAGGTAACAGAGTTACTTCGGCAACAAACATAATATTGGCATCCCCAGGATAAATCAAAGAAAAAACTTCCTTTGCATAGCACGAACGTTTTAGACATTGATTTGATAACACCAAAAATGCTGAAATAATTGCCAGAACAGCAACTTACACATTTAATGTGATCATAAGACTTTAATACTGGGCCAAATCGTTTAAAAAATCGAAAATGATTCTTATGGTGAAATCGGGAAAGAATTCAACTAATGTGTCCTTAAATAGACCAATAAACTTGTCCAACATTTTGAAATTTTGCGAGAAGTTGCTAGAAGAAAAAATAATTCGTCCTAGAAATAATTCCTCAACATAAATTCGGATGTCTAAAGGACCATTCAACTTCTCAACAGTGATATCGAATCATACACTAAACAACACTTATAGCCCTAGAAAAATAGAGTTATACTGTTCAGGGATGTTCCTTGATGTGAGCCAGGTCGTGGGCGTGCCGAGAAGAAGGCAGGGGGGCAGTCGCCCACCCTCTGGAATTTCTCAAATCCTGCCAAAAATTCACCTACTGTCTTAATTCATACAAAAAATAATTTACCACAGCAGTTTCGCGAATACATCTGTTAAGCCTATGGTTTAAATAATATTTCAACGGCCACTCCAAATCCATAGTAGGCCTACTTCAGATCTCTAGTTACTTTATCGGGCTGCGGTTGTCTTCACTGGTGAAACGAGAGCGGTCGATACGACCTTAGAACATAAAAACACAGGAAGGAGCGTTTGGTATCTCTCACAATAGCGTAATGCGAGACCAAATCCGCCATGTTGGGCCTCCAACTATGACTCATTTGTTTTGGTTGTGCTTCTTGTCATCGTTGTGCTATCGTCAACAAAGTGTTTAAAAAGTGAAAATTTAATAGATTTTATTAGTTTTGAGTGACAAAAACAACTTAAATGTGAGTAACTAGCGAGGTTTTGTGTGTTATAATACATAAGAATATATTTAAGACAATAGTTTCTGCATAAATTGGTAAAAAACTTTTATCTGGGACAGTTTCGAAAATATGGTTAGCTGTGCAGCCTGTGGTTATTCCCTTACCCCTAAACATAAAAATGAAGGTGTTACATTTCATAAGTAAGCATATTTTTAATATTTTAATCCTACGTCATAAAATATACAACAAGAAAAACTTATTTCATTTGACTGACATTTAGAGGTTAACTTACAAATCAGGAAATCTGCATAGGCGTAGCTTACGGTAAAATAGTAATCACATTTTTATTATTATGTAAGAAGTTGGGAAGTTCTTTATATCAACATTATAACATCTAAATTAACATTTTTTGAGAAAAAATAGTGCATGTTTAGATGTAATTTTTTCAGGAAAAAGGAAAATATTATTTCTTATAATGTCATATATTTACATAGTTGGTTAGCAAATAAAGAATGACAAAGTAAACCTTAGATAATTTCAAATGGCAAAAATACAGAAGGTATTAATGTATTCTTTAACATAATGGGAGCGTCTATAAGTTTTCCTTACCTACATTTTTTTTGTTAACTGATTGTATGTACTTCCCTACATATACCATACAAAAATAATATCTTTGTTCTAGGTTTCCTAAAAATCAAAATAGGAAAATACAATGGGTTAATTTTGTTAAAAAGCCTGAATTTATTCCAAACAGCAGTAGTGTTTTATGTTCTCGTCATTTTTCTGAGGATTGTTTTGATCGATCATCCAAGTTACAAGTGAGACTACAACCAAATGCTACCCCAACAATTGAAGTTGATCGCTTGAAATATGTAAGCTATGTACACATTCTAAGTGTTTTAATGTTTATTTCCATATTTTTGAAAGAAACATGTTATAAGTAATAATTTTATTATTGATTTTAGGTCAGATTGTTTAATCCAGAAGTGTCGAGACCTATAAAAAATGTAGAAAGTTCATTACGAGATGATAATTTATGTGTGCAAGAATGCTCTGATAGAAAACGAACTCCTTCACCCCGTCCAGAAACATCTCTAGAATTCGTAGAAGAGTGTACACCTCGTAAAAAATTTTTAAAAAGGAAAATTGTTGACCTGGAAAAAAATATTCTTTTAAAGCGCCAGAAAATACGTAGGCTGCAGAAAGCTAACTGGAGACAGAAGAAACAAATATCTTCACTGAGGGTAATGACATCAGAATTGAAGAAATGAAATTTTTTGTTGGAAGAGCATGAACATGTTATTCTAGAACATTTTGGGAAAAACAAAGATATAATTGAAAGAGTTTTGAGAAAGACTCAAAATAAAAGTAGGAAAAAATCGTACGAACATTCAGTAAGAGCTTTTGCGGTCACTCTGCATTTTTTTTCACCCAAAGCATATACGTATGTTCGACAAAAATTTGAAAACTGTTTACCTCATCCAAAAACATTGAGTAAGTGGTATTCTTCAGTAGATGCAAAGCCGGGTTTCACCTCGGAAGCTTTTACCTTCTTAAGGTCTAAAGTGCAAAATTCTGATAATAAAAAAATAATTTGTTCTTTGGTCTTTGACGAAATAGCTATTAGAAAACACTTAGAATATGTTGGTAGCGATTATTATGGCTATGTAAATTTTGGTAGTGATTTGCATGGGGACTCTATGGAATTAGCTAACGAGGCTTTGGTTTTCATGGTAGTATGTATAAATGAATCTTGGAAACTTCCCATAGGTTATTTTTTTATTTCAGGTATTAATAGTCAACTAAAAACTTCCCTTGTAAAACAAGCTCTAATTCTATTAAAAGATGTTGGGATTACAGTAAGTAATATTACTTTTGATGGATGCACAGCTAACTTTAGTATGTGTAATTTATTAAATTGTCATTTTAATAAAAGTGATGTTAAGGCTGATTTTACATTTGAAAATAATAAATATTTTTTATTACCTGATCCAGTTCACATGACTAAACTGGTACGTAACTGTTTTGGTGAAAAGAAAACGTTTATAGATATTGATGATAACGTTATCGATTTCCAATTTGTTGAAAAATTAAATAATTTGCAAGAAAGTGAAGGACTTCACCTGGGAACTAAACTTAGAAAAACACATATTAACTTCTGTAAACAAAAGATGAAAGTTAAACTGGCGACACAATTACTAAGCCGTTCTGTATCTGAAGCCTTACTTTATTGTAAAGATAATTTACATTTAATAGAATTCGCAAACTGTGGTCCAACAGCAAAATTTATTTTGTTATTCAATAATGCTTTTGATATTTTAAATTCGCACAAAATTTCTGATTTTCAGTTTAAGCAGGCTGCATGTCAAAAAAATATAGAAAACATTAAACAATTTTACACAGAATTTGTTTATTATGTAAATAATTTAAAATTTACTGATGGGACCCCAGTTCTAGATTCGCAAAGGAAATCCGGTTTTGTAGGCTTACTAATGGGACTAAAGGCTTTGTTAGGTATGTTCGATGAATACATCGTTAAAGAACATTTAAAATTTATTCCTACCTATAAACTCAATCAAGACCATCTTGAATTGTTCTTTGGAACAATTCGTTCTCAAGGGGGATACAATAATAACCCCACATGCAGGCAATTTACTGCAGCATATAAGAAAATATTGATTCACTCCGAAATTAGGGAAGGTGGTGCTGGAAATTGTATACCTCTGGAGAACATAAATATATTGAATGTAAGTTCAAAAACCAAATCTCCTGTTCAAATTATTAATGAGTCTATAGTAAATCGATCAGAAAATGTTGATGATGCTCAGGATGACATATTCCTAAATACTATATTACATGATCATAGTTATGCATTTGATTGTGACAGTTTATCGCCTTATTGCTTAGAGGTAATAAATTACATTGCAGGTTTCGTTTCATTTAAACTGGGACGGAAATTGCAATGTGAGCACTGCGTTTCACAACTTTTTGGCAATAAGGAGGATTTTTTAAATTCTTTAATTAACTTTAAATCTAGGGGAGGTTTGAGTTTTCCCAGCTTTGATGTTATTGAAATTTGTAAAAAAACAGAAATATTTTTAAAAAGGGTCCAAAGCTGCAACAAAAAAATTAATAACGACATAGTGGCAATAAAAGTTTTAAATCATTTTATCGACAAAAAAATTTTTGAAAACATGAGTAACCATGATTTATCCCCATTAGAAAATCATAAAGCGTTGTTAATTAAATGTATTTGTTATTGTTACCTCAATACACGAATAAATTATATCTGTAAAAATGCTGTAAAAGATGAAAAAATTCGCACAATGTACACTAAATTGATTTTATTTAAAGGACAATAAGATTATATTTTTGAGTTTTATTTAACTTTTCCCCTCCTTTGACATTAATTGTTACGTACTTATTTACTTTCAATTTAAGCTCTCCATTTAAATTTGACCAAGAAAACGGTCTTAAAGTAGTAGGTTTCAGAAGTGACAGTGAATCTGCCTGATGTTTTAAGGATTTATCAAATTTATTTGTTTTTTCACGTTTTTATATTTTTATTCATAGATTTTGACTGTACGCCACTGTCATTAGTCGGCCATATGCAAACTCCATTTTGGTCCCACCGATTTGAGTATATGCTCCTTCCTGTGTTTTTATGTTCTAAGGATACGACCGACAGTCACAGTTCCTCGATGTTTATTGTCGAGCGCCATATTTTATATTCGTATTTTCGAATAAGTAAAAGGAAGAACGTAAACAATTCAATAATTGGTTTTTGTTTTAATAAGCCGGTGTTAAATTGAAGTGTTCAAGAAAATGGATATACGAATTTTTTTCTGTAAGTATCTTGTATTTCGTACTTTATTATTTAATTTTTGAAGTGAACTTTCTTTATTTACTTGACACTATTAACACCTGGTGTTGCCGAGTGGCAGCGCCCATAATACGTAAGTAAGGATTACTCTATTTATGATACCTATTTAGGTCAAAAAACCTTATTACCAGTTACTTGTTAAATCACGTGGTAATATAATATAGCTACCCTTTTAATGATGTATACGGCCCTATTCTGTATCGCAAAGTTGCTACCAAGGTGTTTTAGAAGATCAGTGGTTAGGTTGCCGCTTGTCTTCAATTGGTATTCTGTAGAGGCAACTAATGGTTACGAAAGTTTATTTATAGTTGTTTCTGAGCAACCACAATACTTGTGGTTGTTAACCTTAGCAACTGTCAGAGAAAGGTAAAAGTGTGGTTGTAGGAAGATGAATCCTTGGATTATGAACATTTTGTTAGATCATGAAATTAATGAAATACACAATGAATATGTATAAAAATATACTAAAAATTGTAAATATATTATAAAATCTTATATTTTCCTAGTGATCGAGTCAGAATTATTCAGACAGAGACATTTTGTTGTGATAGGGTAATTTTGGAATTTTTTTTGTTCCGTGCCCCAACGGTTTCTACTTCCGGGGTTTCCATGTTATGTAATAAGTAATAAAATGTTTACGTATAAAACAAATAACACCCACCGATAGCCCGATTAACAACATAAAACACCCCCACTAATAACAAAATATTCTTCTAACCTCACGTTTCTCAGTTGTCAGACTTGTTAGTGGAAACGTAAGGTCGATTTACACTATAAAAGTGATTAAATATTCTTCTTAACAACTAGTAGTCACCAGAATAGCAATTTTATTGTAAGTGGTTAAAAAGGTACTATATAGAGTTGCTTGTCAGTCAGTTGCTATAAATTTGCTTGACTGCCACTTAGATACAGAATACGCGGTATTAGTGGTGACGTCATAATCTTAGGTTATGTCAATTTTGTATCCAAACAAACATAACTAGCCATTTAGATACCATTGGTGTGATTTTGGACCAGAGACCCTTATATTTTGAATATAACTGCTGATTTAGGCATGTAGATATACACTAAGACTTTTACAACGAGATATATTCGATTCCAGCCAAAATAGGTATGTATAGCAATATAATTTGAATAAAAGAGTTATCTAACCTAGACATGCAATTATAAACTTATGAAATACAATTGTTTTAATTCTCTTTCTATCTATATTATCTAATTTTAGGTTTCCTCACATAAAGAATAATGGTATTGTGCTGGCCACCAGGCTGTAAGCATTATAATGTCAGAGAGAAGTTTTATAGAGTTCCAAAGGATCCAAAAGTAAGAAGCAAACGGATGAAGCTAACAAGGTATAGTACGAGCAAAACATATAGTGCCGAAATGTAATGGCATATCCCATTTAAGTTATGTTGCGGAGCTAGACTCTGAAAGGTATTGATATTTTTACCAATACCACTTAAACACTACACTCTATATTGATGCAGCGCACCAACTAACTAGTGAGCCGCCCTTATCGCTTGTGGACCCGAGCGTGTTTGAAAAAACTGCTATCTCAAAATATGCTTATAGTTCAGTGAAAATAATATGTTATTTGAAAATTATATTACCAATTCTTGTTATTAAAACGAGATATAGGGTAGTGTTAATTGTCTGGTGTTATGTTTAAGATTTATTTAATGATTATAAAATTATTAAATACATTTTAACGATTGTTAGTTGAAGTTATAATATTAAATGAATATTTCGTCTAAAAAGCATTTTAAATTATAACATTGACTGGACTTTAAATTTCGCACTATATCTCTTACGTGGACCATAACTACATGATGATAAATATAACATTTTATTTTTTATGTGTTTATACAATATTTGTAGGACAATAGAACCAGATCCCGGAGCTTTTTCTTTTTATAGATGGAAAAAATAAAATTAGCCAACTATTTTTTTGTACATGATCAATCTTTGCAAACAAGGTAGAAGTAAACTTGTACGTGTTGATTGTATGTTTGATATTGTACTGTATATATCGATCTCCCTATAATATATACATTATTATTTGTCATTACAGATATTTCGCATTACATTTTTTATAAGTTGTTATAGTTGCTTTGTATGATTTTTTAAACGTTTGCTACTTTAAGTTGATACTCCTCATTGTACCTTACTCTCCTCTGTATATTAACTGTAAACCATTGTACTACAAGTAAATATTTCTCTGTGTAATAAAGAAATTTGGAAACGTTTTTGTTTATATTATTTGTTTTTAGATAAAATTGAATATGATTACACATGTAATTGAAAAAAAGAGCCTAGGTACAGGTCAAATAAAATTTGAGAGCAACCAACAGAAACTCTGGAGCTGATACAAATATGGTTTGATTGATGCAAAGTTGTGATATGATGTTCTGAGTTTTCAGACTAAATGGCCTATTTTCAATCATGTAAATTTACAACTTTTCCTCAACTTAATTTCCTTAGCACAAAACAAACAAAAATTTATAATTATGAAAACATTTTATTATGTTAATATAACTGGCACACATTTCTAAAGAATGTTTTTAAAACATGTACATTTTTCTTCCATTCTTGATGTCTAGCAATTCCCACAATGAAGTCATATGGTATCCATAATATTAAATAGCACATGTCCTCTCATGCAATATGTAATGCACCTTGTATCTGATGATAATAGTTATTTTTTTCAATTACCACTAATATATTTTCATCAAAATGAATTATGTAATTCTTGTCTTTTGAGAGCGGTTTTAATTTTTCTTCATTCGGATACTTGAAAGGACATTTCACTTCAATAAAACATTTTTCACTAACAAACCCATATTATCATTAAACAAAGTTTCAACAGAATGTTGAAACATGTTTTGATAACACTAGAACAAACAATCACTATTATTTATCTTATATTTTCACATTTATCAAATAATCCAGTAAACGTAACCTCAAACATAGCTTTAAAAATAAAAAATACGGATTGCAGGATAAGTTACATTATCATAACTATTATTTTTTATATCGAGTAGATACGATTACTTACTTTTTAACAATTTATTCCTTTCAAAAACACGTATGAAACGCTTAAATAATCAAAAATCTACACTCAAATAGAAATTCTTATGGCAATAAGTTTTGTTTGGATACAACCAACAACCTCAAATTGTGACGTCAAACTAATCTCGCGTGTATAGGTCTCATAATTCATGCTGTAAAAGCTGGTTGGTCTACGTGCCTACCTACCATTGACAAAAAACGTAAATTATTTATGTAATGAAATTCAAAATCTGCAAAAAATTTAGAGCAACTTTCAATGCAGAACCATCTGTCATGTCAAAATTTCCGTTCTGCCACTGTAGCAAGGTAAAATTAGGTTATTTAATTAAGTTATAGACCAAAAAAGCAATGACGTCATAAACATAGCCGCTGACAGTTACTGAGAGAAAACAAATATTTATTTACGTTCATTTTACGTTTGTAATATGCTTAAACATGGCTATTGTTAATTTGTCGAGCATTGCGGAGCAGTTTTGTAATGAAATTAAAGTGTTAAAGAAATGTGGAGACAGTTTAAACAGTGGATATGTCGTAAAGATAGAGTATATGATGGACGTTTAGGAGCGAAGCAATAAGGCATAATTACTTGATAGTCACTAGAGTGTCATTTTACAAATGAAAAAACGAATAAACTTTTAAAATATTACAACGGTCAAGACAAGACATAAGTTAAATAATTGATTTGTTTTCCATCAGTAACTGTCAGCGGCCATGTTCTGACGTCACACTTTTTCGGTCTATATTTCATTCAACTGAACAAAAAACAATTGTTAATAGTTTGAAACAAAACAATCATAATAATCAAAATGCCATTTGACGTTTATAAATCAATTTGAGGATTTTTAATTATATTTTCAGCATTTTTTTTATTTTTTTATAATTTTTAGTCAAAAGCGCGTAGTAATTTTACTGTAATATTATGTACAATACATATGACCAAATATAATTTTATATATGGGAGACTGTTGTATAGTGTGACAAATTTTTTCAAAGATCATAAATTCTTTATTTTTATTTTGAATCAGATTCTCAGCTAATCATTATATTAAAAATGTAAAAGTATTATTAAAAAATATTTAAAACAATGGAAAAAGTGAAAAGCCAAATTATGATTGTCCCACTATACACCCAAGTCCCACTATACAACCTACCCCTGTTTCATAGTGGGACTACTACCATTGCATACTGGGACAACCTAATAATAATGGGATTAAGTTGAAATAAAAAGAATATAAGCCAGAGAAAAGATACAAACTTGTATTTTATTCAAAAACATTGCTAATATTGACTGTCTCGACCCTTAATTCGTGGAATATGCTCATATTAGTGTTTTTAAATGAAACTCAAGGTCTCTAGTTAATTCCACAATATAATACAAGTTATTGAAAGAATTTTCAATAACTTGTATTATATTGTGGAATTAACTAGAGACCTTGAGTTTCATTTAAAAACACTAATTGCTAATATTGCTAAAAAGTTGCAACTAAAATATAAAAAAATGTATAAAAGGAAAAGAACAAGAAACGAATTTGAACTAATATAAGGAGAAAAGTCATAATTAAAATACCAGAACTTGGAAGCTCGTTCGGTTCTTCCAGAAATAAAAGGAACAGGGAGTTTAATAATGATATCATCTCTGGTAATTAAATCTTCGTCCTTTTTTTCTGGGAAGAAAAATTTATCATTATCAGTCTTTTTTAGATAATTGATGACATACTCTGCCGTACCAATTTTATCAACTTGCCAAACATAATATTTAATTCTCTTCTTCAATGGGTATTTCACAATACCAAAATCATGCATTTTTATATCATAATCTGCTTTTGTTCATGATACAATAAAATAGAAGGTATGATTTCGCGCAGCTGTGCTCTGACGTCACGCCGAGAGTGAACGCCTTGAATTAGTTTGCAGTTACATTATTGGATATGTTTATGTCGGTTAATTTTACATTTTTATTGTTGAAAATTAGCAAAAATTAGTCAAAAAGAGATGTGTAGAGTATGGTTGTGATTCAGACAATCACGTGAAAGGCTTTGCACACGATGTCATCTTTTTTACCTTTCCAAAAGACAAAAAAATGATACGGGAGTGGATCCGTTTGTCTAAACGCGAAAATAAATTTAATACCATAGAATATTAGACCATATAATTATGCTGAAATTGAAAAACAAATGTCACTAGCTTCTCTTGGTAATCGTAGAGATATGTTGGGGGCTATATTTATATTTAAACTCCTAAATGGGCAGGTTGATTGTGCGGATCTTTTGAGTCATATGGGGATTAGCATTCCTTGTCAGGGTCTTCGCCATCAAGTTACCTTTCATGTGCCCTTTCATAGAACAACATATGGTGCTATGAGTCCTATAAATAGATATCTGTGCTTTTTGAATAGCTTTAATTTTGATAATTTCAATACGTCTTTGGGCCAGTTCAAATATTGCTTAGGGCTGTGATTTGTTGAGTTATGTTGTGTTCTTATTTTTTTTTAATTATATAAGTCTTGTTTATTACCTGTAGCTACATGGAAAGTGTTATGTATTTCAAATTAATTGGTTATGATCTGTATCAGTCTTTATACCTGTCCTTATTGTATTATTTATTGTTGTATTGTAACAGTTAGAGGGGTTTTCCCGTAATAAATAAATCTTTTCTTAAATCCAAGTTGACAAATAATATTTTTAAATCTTAATTTGATATTTTGTTATTACCAATAACAATTTCATTATTATTATTATTTTGAAGAATGCTCCACAGTACCTGAGTTGTACTTTATTGTTGTTCTGTAGTATACTTATTTTGGAATAAACAACCGATTAAGTATTAAAATTTGCTAATTGTTTTATCCCTTATATTTATTTACAAATTTAAATGTTTATAAAATCATGTCAAAAATCCAAAAAGTATAATAATATGTTTTTTTTTTGTATCAGTACAGTAATTATTTACTTTACGAAGTGAGCAAACAGATTTCAATCAGATCTTAGAATTATTGTTTTGCTCTGGTAGGCTCTCCGATTCCATATAACACTTTTACATGAATTCTCTTTGCCTTTATAATACTAATAATATCTCATTCAACCTGAACCATCCTCATTTTCCTTCAAAATGCATTAGCAACGCATCATACGCAAGTTCTATTATATAAAATGCATTAGCCCACGCTCACGGTTTTAAATTGAACTCTCTGCGTAACGTCATGCGCGCGGCGAACCTAATTTCGAACGGCTAGACATCATATCTTCTGTTTTGTTGTATCATGGCTTTTGTTGCAAATTCGTCTGATATATCAGAACTGTCATCACACAAATCTTCAATTGACACGTCACTGTCACTGAAGTCTGCAAATTAATTTTTTGTGACAGCCTTTATCTTTACCTTCTGTGTTTTTTTGATTCCTTTGACTATTTTCTCTGCGTCTTTTTGCTTTTTTTTCTTCAATCACTGGAGTGTCGGTTAACATCATTGATGTAACTTTCTTTCTTTTTTGATTCAATTTTCTGGATTCTGCTTTTAAATGTGGTCTTATTGAGTCCGGAGTAACAATATTACATTTAGGAGTTGGATGGAAAGATAAATTATTTTTCGTATTCTCTCTGGAACAGCCTGGTTGAGGAATGTCTTTATCTAAAGGCAAACCATCTGTATCAGAATTATCAGGATCATTCAAAGAATTTTTAGCATCGGGCTCTGTACGGTTTGTAACAAACGAACTCAAATAGTCTGATTCCTGAAATATTTGGGAATTTAAAGGACAGATCCCTGTGTGTTGGGATCCTTTAATTACGTTACTTGGTGTGGAAGCGGTTGCAAAAGATTTTCCAACTATTTCCGCTATATTGTACAAAGTAACTAGAGCACCTGGATGATTGAGCAACTATTCGTCCATGGCTTTATTGTAGTATCCCTTAAACGGGCCGAAACAGGTCACGTCGAGTGGCTGGAGTTTGTGGCTACAATGTGGTGGTAATGTGACCAATACAATACCGTTTATCTTGCAATATTGTAGTACTCTAACATCCATATAGCTCTCATGGTTATCTGGTATATTTATTATTTTGTTATCTGCAATCAATGTACTGCATCTACAACATGCTTCAAATACTCCAAAAAGTTTGTTCCAGTCATCCAGCCACTGGGGTTTACTGCACCTTTTGACCGAGGTGGTGCACCATTAAGCATGTGCAGTTTAAAGTTTTTCCTCGGGAAAATGAAAAATGGCGGTACATAACTACCATTAGCACAGATTGTGGCACACATTGTGACTAATACTCCTCTCTAGGCGCTGGCCACCTTACCTACCTGCTTTTGACCACAGGGGCCATGATTTTTGGGGGCCTGTGTACTGTTGTAACTGCGGTTTCATCGCAGTTGTATATATGATTAGGATTAAAACCATATTTTTGAATCACGTGAAGTCAATTGGCAAAAAATAATCCAATGTAATGTTTATTGAAACTTGTTGCACGGCTTAAACTTGTAGCTTCAGGTGTTCGTAAACTTATGTTGCACCTTGCTCTGAAAAGCTTCATCCCTTCCTCTCCAGCACTCTTATCTCGTCTCCAAGATTCTGGAATTGATTTATCATTGGAGATAGCAAATCTGTAGGCGAATAACCGGGTTTCTTTAACTGATAATCCGTAACACATATTTGCAGCAGTAATCAAGTATTCACTAAGCAACTGTTCTTCATCATCCGAAAAGATTTGGGAATATCCATGATGCCTCTCGAAATTGCTTTTTGTTCTTCATCAACACTCTTATATTTTGTGATATATCTGTGTAAAGCGGATTTGGTAACCTCATATTGATCAGCAGCATCTCTGATTTTAATGTTTTGATTAATTACGGTTAATACAGCTTGCTTCATCTTGGCTGCATTTTGTGAATGGGCTTGCTTACTTTCCTTATGGGATTTGTAAGTTTTCCTAACCCTTTTTTTGTTATTCATTTTCTGCAACAAAAAAGAAACATCTTTTATCAATGCTCTTATATGCAGGATCAAAGTAACCTTGATTTCACCATATTACTCACATGTAAATAATACTCTACCTAAGGTATTTTATAAAAATGAAATTCGGCATTATACCTAGTCAAACCATAAAACTTTATTTAAATAATATAATATAATTGCCTGGTTAAAATAACTACTGTCCATTGCAGTCCCACTTTGCACAATTCAAATGTTTGGCAATTATAAACAGTGGGGTTTATAGTGGGACAGTCCCAGTATGCACCGCATAATTGTGTCCCAATATACAACACTATAACCTTTTCAGGTTATGAATTTATGAAGTCAACAGAAACGTAAATATGAGTATATTGATTTAAGCTTACCTTGTAAACACTTTAGGTGAAATGTAAAAATTTTTTCACATATATCTTTTAGTGAATAACGCCGATATTCCACTCGAATACGACACAAAAATAAAAAATTTGCTTCATAGAAATGAAAAACGTTCGCCGGTTTCAGACAAACTAAAGAATTTGCTGATAATATTTTCAACTGATAATAAAGGGCAATACACGTAAATGTCACTCTAATTAATTCGTATTTTTCCTTAGCTTATTTTGCGGGTAATTTGAATTGTCCCAGTATGTAACCTGTCCCAGTAAACAACAGTTTCCCCTAAATTTTTGGGATCTTTTGATGATTGGTAATTTGTGCGATGCAGTATTTTTATTTCACTATTATTTGCCAACGATGATATGGCATGGCTTAGAAATATGCTGTTGGGGAGAACTTCTTTCAATATAGGAGAATTATGTGTGTATTATTTGTCCACAAAAATACGCTTATCCACAATTTTGTACTACTTATATAAGAAATTTTTCGTGGTTCTGTAATATCAGATTATCCAACCCAATCAGAAGAAACAAGAGTTACTTGTTTTAGGGAAGATGTCGTTACCAACCGTTAAAATTACTTTCTGGTTGTGGCTGGATTTTAAATGAAATTGAAAATAATTATTTTTTGCAGCAGTACAACCAAAAAAGATAAAAATTGAATCTTCTGATGGCAGAAAGATTAGTGAGACAGAGCAGGCTACAATATCTTCTAGTGTCAGTAAAACTAGTAAAGCGGATCAAGCGACAGCAACCTCGACTTCAACATTATCGTTTCAGGCGGCAGTAGATCAGACAGCGTTACTGGATCATGCGACAATATTCGACCAAGCGGTAGTATCGGACCATGCAGTAATATAAGATGAGGTGGGAGAATCCGAGCAGGCGGCAGAAACAGATCAGGTGGCAACGTCTTATCCAAAGTATCCAGTACCAGTTCTGCGAGATGTCGAATATCATGAAAATGATATAGGACGGTGGGTTGAAAGATTTCCCCAAATGGTAGATGAAAAACAGATGGAAATGTTAAGGCGATGCTGAGTGCCTTTAGCTGATTATGATTTTTCTGAAGATGCTACAAGTAGACACTCGAAGTGCAAATTCAGCCACTCATGGTTACAAATGTATAAGCCCTGGTTTGCTTATTCCAAAAGATTGAAAGGTGCATTCTGCTCGTTTTGCGTTTTGTTTCCGCCAAAAGTTACACGTGGTGTGCAGGGATCTCTTATTATCCGACCATTTACTAAGAATAAAGATATACATAGTTTTTGTAAAGCACATGTGGATAGTCAGTGGCACAAAGAATCCAGTGAATCTGCCAAAAATTTTAGCAACATAAACACAAATGTACTGATTGCTATACAAGCTGGCGATGTAAAAAGTATTGAAGATAACAAAAATTTATTAAGGCCTATCATACTGTTGTTTTTTGTGGAATACATTATTTGCCACTAAGAGGAAAAGAAAAAGATGAAGGTATTTTTCGAGACTTACTTGAACTAAAAATTAATTCTGGTGATGAAACTTTGAAAACACATTTAGAATAAGGCTATAAAACTACTCAATATACATCTCTCAAAATATGGAGAATTTATGGAGTTCGTCGAATTAGAAAAAGTGGATGCTGAAACTAAAGCTGGTGACATTATTAAATTCATCGGTAAATTAAATATTGATGTTAACAAGTGCGTAGGAAAAGGTTATGATGGATGGGCTAAGATGGCTGGAAAAGATGGTGGTGTCCAAAAAATATTACGAGAAACATATAAGAAGGGTCTATATGTCCACTGCATCTCCCACAAACTAAAGCTCGTTGTAAACGATCTAAACAAAGTTCCTGAGATCCGCAATTGTATTAGAACTATCAAAGATACAATAATTTTTTTAAGGAATCAGTTTTGCGACAAAAATCCCATTGCTGCGTGAAACAGTCTGGTCTCACAAATATAAAAGCATATCATTATTTAAGAAGCATTTTATTGAAACTGTTAAAGGTTTAGAATAGCTTTCTCAAGAATGGAATTCTGGGACAAGAACAGCGGCTTCTCAACTGTTATCTGCAGTTAAACAAACATCATTTATATTGTCTTTATGTACTACATATTGAGAAATACAACTCCTTGTTGGAATCAGTGGCGAACATATTGCAGTCTGAAACCCTCGACGTTATAAAGTGCGCAGTGCTGAAGAAGGCGGCGAGGAAATCTTAAAGTCGGCCAGGGAAATCGTTAAAGATCTGAACACAGAGCTTCTTCTTCCACGGACTGCATTAAGTGAATATTTTCGCCGCACTCTGTATGTGCTCTAATTGGATTTATTATTAAGCTCATTAGAAGCGAAGTTCAGTCAAGACCAATCACCGGCATTTTCCTTATCTTTGCTACATTCTGCCCATATAACAAAGATGACAGCTGTAGATTTAAAACTTCGTATGGAAGAAGTCTCCATATTTTACGAATTAGAACACATAGAATCTGAAGCTGAGCTGGGGCGGATTTTTTTGACAAACAAGGAGAATCTCCAAACTTTGGATATTTAGGAGATAATAGACCTGATTCAGAAAGCGGAAAATTATTATCCAAAGGTTAAAATAGCCTTAAATATTTTACTAGCAATGCCATAATCTAATCTAGCTACCATTGAAATGTCGTTTAGAACCCTCAGACGCATGAAAACCTGGCTGAGATTAACAATGATTGAAGATATGCTAAATGGTCTTTGCATGCTCAGTGTGCATAAAAAGCTAATAACTTGCTTGAGTGATTCTTTCACAGAAGATGTTCTAAGTCGCTTAGCAGAAGATCCAAGAAGATTGCTTTACACACAAATATTTAAAGTGTTCTTTAAAAACATATGAAGTGTATAATAAAAGATTTTAATTTCTTACTTTTAATTTTATTTACCAATGCCCTACTTGCCCCCTCCACCCCTACATCAAAAGCTAGATACGCCCATGAGCCAGAATTTTGATAAAGTCTAGCACAAAGATTTGCTCTCAAACCAGATAATACATAAAGACATTCAAATTCGAACAGTACATAAAACAATAGAACAGAGAAGCCAAACATATTTTCAAAGGCTACGATCACATGCCTACTACTTATTCCAAACAAATTCGGAAGACTAAAAAGAAACTTGCCAATTGATCTAAAGTAAAGTAAGTAGACATTCTCACTCAATAAGTCTTATTAGAACAAACCAACAAAATAGCATATTATGTAATTATTATTTCTGATTGTTATTTCTTAAATAAATACAAATAAACTACATGTAAAATCAATTTTTAATCATTTGGAAAGTAGTACAAATTTGAGCTTAAAATTTGTTGGGTGAGAATATTTATGTTTTGAATAGTTTTGTTTTGTAGATATAGGTTATTGTTCAGATATAAATGACAGGTTTTTGTGGTTTTGTTGTGAAGTTTAGATAAAATACGATTTTCTCAAAAACTAAAAAAACTAAGCTCAAAAGCAGAATATACCCCTTAAGCTCATTGTATTACTTTTCCGCCCAACCCTATCGATTACGCAAGAAAAGTATTGGTTTGCCCCAAAAAAAGTTGGAATTTTGGATTTTTTTTGAGTTATTTTTACGTTTTCAGCAAAAACAACACGAAAAAACGGTTTTTAGAAAAAAAATCCTGTGTTTTCTTAACATGTTTTGTTAGCAATATACACCTTCCGGAGTGCAACAACTCATCCATTTTATGATTGAATATTGTTCTGGACATCTCACAGATGAGCCCTATTGATTCTACGCTCACTAGAGCCAGTACAACGGGTGCTATGGTACTTGCAGTACCACATTTTTAGAGAAATTTCGGGTTGTTAGCACGATACGGCCTCTGGAGTGTATACAAGTGACCAATTTTGTAATTTAATATTTTTTAGGGTGTCTCACAGATAAACCCTATTGATTTTCAGCTCACTAGAGCGAATACAATAGGTCCTATAAATTCAGATATACTACATTTTTGGTTATTTTTGGAGAAATTTCAGATTGTTAGCACGATGCAGCCTCCGAAAAGTATACAAGTGACAATTTTATGATAGGATATTGTTCGGGGCGTCTCACATATGCGGAAAAGTTAGTTTTAATATTTGAAACCGTTTATTTTTAATTGATTTATTAGATGCTTTTGAGGAAGGAAATATATTATGTTGTTATTTTTAAAGACAATCAATGCTGCATTCGAATGTTAAAAACTTAAGAAACGAGTAGAACAAAGAACATAAATGTATAATCTTGTATGTGCGGGAACGTTTATTTAAGCAATTATCCAATTTCAGAACACAAGTTACTGATATTTTTAGAAAGTCTTCACTTCATACAAAATTTAAATATTTTCGTGATATATTGAAAACTGAATCAAGTTATTTTTGTTTTGTTAACAAAGTTTGCAGAGTGAAGTGTTAAAGGTGTAAAAATATACAATATATCCTAAATACAATTCTGTAGTGACTAACGGTTCTATTTATCAAGAAATCAATGGTGTCCGCCATTACACAAGTATAATTTACAATAAGATAGTTCAAACAATTAGAGAAAAATTTCTATGGAAATTAAAGACCAAAATAATAATGAACAAAATATTCCCATAACAATAAATTTGAAATTGAACATATTCTTCAGGTATGGAAAAATGTCTTACCCAGACCCGACAATATTCCCCCTCTCTTCTTCCAACAGATCTTCATATGCTAAAGAGCGTATACTTTAACTATATAACTTAATACTTTCCAAACATACTTTTCACAAATTATGGAAAATTTCAACTATATTTCAAATTCCCAAACAAAATAGACAATTGAGAGAGAGCATTGCTGAAAGATCTCTTTATGTTAACCAAATTAGTATGTTACTTTGAAGTCCTTTTTCATTTTATTTTTTTTGCCAGCAGTTGTGAATATTGCAAAGAACATTTGTCAAATCTAAATATGTTTTATTCTAAGAATATATTTATTTACCTTTTCATTAACTTTCTCTGCTTGGTTTTGTGCGATTTGGGCAGCTAGTTCCTTGTTAATGTATGCAGCCTTTAATTTTGTTTCAAGATCACGTAATTCGCTTGAGTTCTGTCTCAAAAGTTGCCTACAATCACAAGAAAGAACTATAAAAACAACAGTTGAACAATAAACACCGTTTCTTGGTACGGCATACCAAGTTGTAATAATTGTAAGAAAAAATATATAAGAAAATTAGCATTTAACTATTATTTAATACAACATATATGTATATTTCTCTATTTTTAAATCATATTTATATTTGTATATGTATTATAGTGCCCTGAAGAAGTGTCAAAAGGACACGAAAGCTTGGCGGCATTTTGTAAATAAAAGATCTTGGCGTTGACTCCTTGGACTGAAATCCCCGTTATCCCCACCTATATATATATATATATATATATATATATATATATATATATATTATAGTAATTTTTTTTTAATTCATAATAAGCATACACTGGTCATAAACATGCCATCTATTGAGCTATAGCCGAGGTAAGTAAAGCAAGATCCAGAGTAATATACGAGGTAAATCGAATTAGCATATAATAAAAAACTTATTAAATATAATTATTGAATACACAGATTAAAAAAATATTAATATGATATATATATATATATATATATATATATATATATATATAAACGTTTCCATTTCCAGTGTTAGCGTAGAATGTTATTTTTGATAAAAAGTCCTGCTTATTCAAGAATTCAAGTTTTTCAAAACCTGCTTCATTTTATATTAAATTTTATGTAAAACCCTATGAATTTTTGCACTACATTCGTAAATATAATAATCTAGTGATTATCTTTTGCGGTGCTCCTAGGTAACTGTGAACTTCTGTGAATAATTTTCAAACTGTCATTCTGTTTCAACAATGTTAAACTCTTCAACAAACAATATATCTTATAAAGTGCTAAGGTTCTGAAGCTGTTTCGTACAAATACGCAATTCATTTATTTAATGAAAAATACAATGTTATACATACCAGTTACTTGGAAAGGAATAAAAAATTAATAAATAAATTCCATGACACAGAATCTATTGAAAAACTAACAGTAAATAAAAAAACAACTATTCCACATAGCCTCCACCAACTTCAAAACATCACTCCATTCTATTTTTAAATTTTTTATATGCGTTTCTTATCATGTCTAGGGTGATTTCAGTTATAGCATTGATTACTGCTTCTTTCATATCTTCAATACTATGATTTACATTTTTTTAGTAAATT
This sequence comes from Galeruca laticollis, assembly GCA_963921935.1. Taxonomy (NCBI): domain Eukaryota; kingdom Metazoa; phylum Arthropoda; class Insecta; order Coleoptera; family Chrysomelidae; genus Galeruca; species Galeruca laticollis. The sequence continues at coordinate 178,492,614 of OY998176.1, forward strand.
TTCTCCTTTGGGTAGCCACATAAAAAAATACAGAATGGTTAAATCGGATGATCGAGGGGGTCCATACCGTCCTATCCATTTTTGTAGAAAATTTTCATCCAGCCATTCTCTTATTAACAAAATCAAATGTGACAAACAGTCATCATGCTGAAAATACATTTTATGCCTTTATTCCAAGAGTATGTCATCTAATTTAGGTATTAAAAAGTTGTCCAGAAAACCCAAATATACTTCCTGATTTAAAGTCTCCTCCTGAAAATAAGGTCCAATTATTCGATCTGGTAGATCTGGTAAAACAGCTCACAAAACATTTACCTTTTTAGCAAATTGACTATCACGATGAATTCTGTAATGGGGATTTTCACTAGCCCAATACTGATAGTTTTGAGATGAAACAGTTCCATTTGTCGTGAATGTTTATTCATCAGAAAATAAAATATTGTAGTAAAAGAAGAGGTAATTCATAATCTTTTCACCAACCATTGTACAAAAGTCAAGCCTTGTGTTGTAATCACAATCTTGTAAAGTGTGAATAAATTTTGGTTTCTATGGATGAATTTTGTTTTAGCTTGAATATTTTCTGTAAGTAGCTCTTGCTGAAACCAACTTCTGCTGCTCTTTTTCATAAACCCAACTTGGGATTTTCCCATACTGAATGTGAAGCTAGGACAGTAGCCGCATCATCCTCCTCATTGTAGGTCTTTTTTTATTTCATTCTGTCTCAAACAGATCCTGTCTCAACGAATTTCTTTTTTAATTTTTTTCAATCCATTTCGAGTAACTAGTCCATCCAGATATTTTTCATTAAATAAATGATTTGCGTACTTTTACTATACATCTCCAATACCATAGCAGTTTACAAGATACATTTTTTATAAAGTTTTTATTTTCTTACGTTTTGCCCCACAAACCGATTGATTATTTTCGAGTAATCCCTATCTCAGTACGGCCCAGGCGTAAGATATTTTCGCAGAAGGGTAGGACATGGTTCCGTATGACCAATAAAAAAATAATAAACAATATCCCTTGGCACCGGAAAGATTCGATACGCTCTAACCCTAATTTTCGACTGCCAAATGTACGTTCTGTTTGCGATAGTTTGGTTCGCCTCTGACAAAAGAGTACTTGGTCCGAAATTCTAGTTAAACGTCGTAATTGGTAAATTTATGGCATCATTCGTTTTCTGTGGACATTTTCTAGAATTAGCTTTCTCGTAATTTTTCGTGGACTAGTTTCTAAAAGAGGCTGCCTCTGGCCAAAGCTCGTGAAGAGAGTCAGTCAGCGATGAATACTCAAGAGAGTTAGTTGTATTTTTCCTAAGGTGTCAACCCTAATTATCGTGTCGTACCTACCGTACCGAAGTATCTATATATTCTGCTTATTACCGTACTATTTTCGGATCAGCGAGTTCAAGTTACCGGAGTTTAGTCGTAACGTTCCGAGATTCATATGCCATCCTATCGTGAAATACAGAGTGTTTGTGACTTGTTCCATCACGCAGTGAGAGTTAATCACTTGCTGCAAGTATTTTCTTACGAAATTATATCCACCGAATCGACAAACCACACCCTCCGGCGTTAATGCTAAGTGTCACCATCGAACCTGGTTACCTGATTACGACCGTTATGATTGGTCTGCTACTTCCGGATTCAGGTATATTTAAAGGTTATTTTGAATCTAGTTTACCTGGGGTAAATATCACCTTTTTCTTATCGATTGTGGAGGACTAATTTAGTTTCACTTCATTTCCTCAACCGCAATAATAACAATACAGTTTCAGAACTATTCGATTATGATAACTAGTTTGTTGTTTAGTAATATGAGCATTGCTTTGGAGAATATTTATGTTCTAAGCTGTTTTTATATAGTATTAATTAAGAAATTCTGCGTGCACGCATATCACAGGGAAAATTATTTTCCGCCCCGTTATCTTGATGTAACTTTCACAACACTGATGTTTTTTTGTTATAGAAAAATTGGTTAACGTAGTATTATCATACATGTTTTTTTAACGTAGTTTTTATTATACATATTTTGTTATAAACATAAACGGAAAATACCTTCACTTGTATTGAAACAATTTTTTTGCTTTATATATATATATATATATATATATATATATATATTGAACTAATCATCTAGTTTTGTAAATATATTGAAATAAATAAACATAATAAAAAGGTCTTATTGTATCGGAAGGAGTGTCAGTAGACACAACCATTAGAATAAACTCAATAACAAGTCAAATATTAAAATATAAAAAGATTGAAATATGAATAAATCGGGTGAAATATTGATGTGAATGTTTTAAAAAGGGATGAAGAATAAAAATTCCAACACTATATTAGTTAAATAGATAGTAAATATTACCTGAACCAGTAATTCTGATTGGTTGTCAAAGTCACGGAATTACGTATTACACTGAACACAGCCATAGCAATTTCTGCAGGACGAAACGTCATATAATAGCTTGAAACCTAAATTAAGAGAAAAGAATAATCAGTTTAACAATAACTTAACATTGTTTACATAATTTTTTTTAGTAGTAGCAAAGGTTTAGAATACCATGTAATCATTCATTCATTGCAAAGGGTTGAAACTAGATGGAAAAGATAGTTGGAACACAGTCCAAACGTATAAAAAGGAAATGAATATTTACAAGAAGTAATGCCTGCTAGGGAATTTTCATTACCAACATAAAATCATTGCTTATTGATTATATATATGAAATTTAATTACAAAAACAAAAATAATCAGGAGTTTATGTATAATAACTATAAAACAAGACTCAAACTACAATAGAATCAATTACATATAGGTTAATTAATAATATAGGTTGTAAAATTTGTAAAAATAAACATTTCTCAAATTAGCTAAATAACATGAATATAAGAAAATTGACTATTGTAGGAGGAAAAGAGGACTTAATTAAAATTCCTTAATACAATAGAAATCTAAGTGAATCAGTGTTATTACCCTCCAGGACAATAAATTTATGTTTTTCAAAATAGTAACTAAAAGACTGGAGAATAACAATTTTAGTGATAAAAAAACAAATAAGTGAGCTATGGACTAGGGAAGCTGAAAGACTTGTTGATTTTGAAAACAAAAGAAGGTGATTTTATGATGGTGATAGAGGATGCGTCGATAAAAGATTGCTCTCTGTATAAAATTGTTTAAAGGTGTTTAAAAGTTAAAATTATAAAAAAAAGTGAAATCAAACTAATCATAGAAGTATTCAATCATGTGTAAGGATTGAATAGTGCAGTTGGAGCGTGTCTCTTATGAGATATCTGCAAGATTTGGAGATGCGAGTGCAGCCGGCAGTGATAGCAAAAATAAGGTCTGTGTATTTTGCTTAAACTTATTTGGAATTCCAATTAACATTTTCAAAGTGTACACTCAAATCTTTAGTTGAACATTCGAATTACATAACGCATAAAAAGGCCAAAAACAATAAAATATGATGCATCATAAATTTATCTATAGAGAATTATATCTTTAATATCTATAAAATTAGTGTACTCACCTTTTGTAAATTTATCTACTTGAAATATCACGTGCATCATGTATGTTACATTAAATCTTATATCTTCCTTCCAGCTATTGCATGTATAACTTTAAACTATCACTTTCTTGACCTTTAAACACACACATATATAGTTTATAAATTTTCACTTATATGTAATTGATTATAGAAACTTGATAATTTTAACAAAGTTTTTTATCACAAGCACGCTAGCGTCGTGTTGACTGTGAAACGTTATTTATGGAAGGAAAACCTCCTTCTTTCATGTATATTGTAGTAGCGCATGCGTTTGGAGATTTAGCGCCGACGCAGTAGTGGGAACATTTTGTTATAGAGAATACATGTATGATATAGGGTGGCACAATTCCATAAGAATAAATTTTCAAAGCAAATTAATAGTTTAAAAATATTTTATTATGTTCCAATCAGGTTAAAAATTTTCAAATTATTTTATTAAACAGTTTTACATTTATGTGTTGATTTTTTTTTTATTCTCACATCCATGATTAAATTATCAATATCATTATCGTCGTATTTCAATCGTTTTATTTAACAGATATTGTTTCTTTCAGAGGTTGTAAGTAAAGGTAAGATTGAGAATATATTTCCTCAATCTTTGATTATTATATCCAGAACTCAAAGGGAGGATTCTCATGCTTCCGACTAATTAAATAAACATTATAAATAAATAATTAATTCAAAAAAATTTGAGCTAGTCAATCAAGGGAATAATTATAAAATGGCGCCCATAAATAAATAAATATAAACTAAATAAAATTATAAAAATTATAAATCAATAATAATATATATATATTGTTCGAGTTTGATTTAAATACCACATTCTCCTGTGATTTTTATTTTCAACTTCCCCTGTATACCACAATTCATATATTCTGCCCATAACATATAACGAAATATATCATTCTTCTTTACATCTACAAAAAATTCATTTTAACATTACTACCACATAAGAAATACAGATAAATATCGTCTTCTGAAATTCCAACTACTATTTCAAAGTACCCGACACCTTATCGCTTCATAAAAACCCTGTTCCAAACTCCGTTATCTGCATCTACGAAACCTTTTCAGGTCATAAAAATCACCCTAACTGCATAACTTTTCACTCGCTGTATCTGAACGTTACATTTCAAAATCTTTTATCCCATTGGTCAAATCCTAATATTTTTCTCCTTCCTCGCAACCACTTTAACCGACATATAAATATGCATAAAACTTCAATTTTAGTCACTTCCCAGAAAGCATTCACACTTCCCAGTCGTCATTCGTCATTCATACACTTCCCAGTCGGCATTCACACTTCCCTGCCGGCATTCATACACTTCTCATTTATCCTTCATTCTCTCTCTTCATCATTTAACGGTCGTACATAATGGTACTCATGTTATAAGAGCACTCGGCGTTGGTCCCGGTAAACCACATGTGTAATTAATCATTCATTACTCCAGCAGATTATGTGCTAAATAATCAAAGTGCAAAACGCGTATGATCCAGTGAGATTCTTAATTGTTCATGCAAAAGAGCACGTTATAACGTCATACAATATAGTAACATGAAAGTGAAATAATTGTTTAATTTCTTCATCCATCATAATCCTACATCCTACAACATATAATGAATAAAATATACGGCCCTTCGAGCTCAACATTGAACGATAAAAACGGTTAATAGAACATGGTCCAGATTCGCAGCCGGATTGAATCGAGCAGGTGAATTCCAATATTCAACGAACCGAGAGAACCAGAAAATCAACGGAGAAACTAAAAATGCAACAACTACTAAACCTAGAGGTCAGTGACAACATAAGCAAGTAAGATATTTATTGCTCAAGCAAGAACTCTGTATTTGATTATCAAACTTTTGAAATTTACATTCATAAAAGACAGGATCATTCATAATTATACATTTACACTATTTGAAAAAGTGATTTAATATTCCTTATATAACATACATTCATAAAATACAGTGTCGCTCATAATTATACATTTACACTATTTGAAAAAGTGATTTGATATTTCTTATATAACATACATTCATAAAATACAGGGTCGCTCATAATTATACATTTACACTATTTGAAAAAGTAATTTGATATTTATTATTTAACATATATTCATAAAATACAGGGTCAGTCATAATTATATATTTACACTATTTGAAAAAGTGATTTGATATTTCCTATGTAACATACATTCATAAAATACAGTGTCGCTCATAATTATACATTTACGCTATTTGGAAAAGTGATTTGATATTTCTTATTTAACATACATTCATAAAATACAGTGTCGCTCATAATTATACATTTACACTATTTGAAAAAGAGATTTGATATTTATTATGTAACATACATTCATAAACTACAGGGTCAGTCATAATTATACATTTACACTATTTGAAAAAGTGATTTGATATTTCTTATATAACATACATTCATAAAATACAGGGTAGCTCATAATTATACATTTACATATGTGGAAAATTCTTTAATATTTTTATGCATCATACACATTCTTATTGTACAGTGTCGCTTAAATAATTACATATTAATATTGTTATGGAACTATGATAACATTAGTCGGTATTGTTGCGTGAGAAAACCAGGTACAATATACAGTGTCATTTAAATTGCAACGAGCTGTAAAAAACTTGAAACAAAGGCACGGCTGGTAGCAAATATAGAAACAAAAAATATATGACGCTGATACAAAAATAAACCTTGTTCAAACATAGCCAAGTCAATGACTCATTGATTTACATTTCATGTTAACCATATAATTAATACATCATTTTCAAAATGGATTCATTAAAGACACAACGTGCTAGTTGCAAAGCAGCAATTACTCGTATTGATAACTGGTTCCATAACAATTTGGACGAGTCTGGCAAATATGCTTTCAAATCCCGAATAGACAACTTAGAGAAATATTACTCTAAATACTCTGAGATTCAAGACCAAATTGAAACCATAGCCGTAGATACTGAATTAGAATTTGACAATAGAAGCCAGATTGATGAAAAATATTACTCATTACACTGCAAACTACAAAATGCTTTCGAAAAATTAAACTCTAAATTCAATCAAACTAATCAATTAACTGTACATTCTCAGAGTGAAACTCACATTAGATTACCTTCCATAGAAATACCGATTTTCTCGGGAGATAGCACTAAATACACTGCCTTTTAGACCTTTTTAATGCACTAATAGTAAACAACACCCGGCTTACATCCAAAACTGAAAAATTCTACTATTTGAAACCATACTTGAAAGGTGACCCGCTCAATTTAATTTCTCAATTACCGGTAAATGAAACTAACTTTGATGTAGCATTGGATTTACTGAATTCTAAATACAATAATACACGGCAGATTGTTACTGCCCATTTTAACCGTTTGACAGCCTGTAATAACATCTCAAAATGTACTGCTCAACAATTAAGAACATTCACGTCCGAAGCTAGATCTATCGTAAAGTCATTGTTAAATCTAAATATCAATAAGGAAGAGTTATTTGATGCACTAATCGTTCACATATTAAAAACAAAATTAGATTATAATACAAAAAGATCTCTTGAAGAAAAAGAGACTGATCAAAATATAATTGATAGTGATACTTTTTTTGACTTTTTGGAAAAAAAATGTACGGTCTTAGAAAAATTGTTAACCCAAGATCCTAAACCTGATACATCCCATCATCGTAACCAGTCTTCTAATGTGACCACGCCAACCAACAGAGTAGCATTACTTGCAAATCAACATTCGCTTCCCGAACAAAACCAACCTCATAACAATGGTCAACACAGTCAACCATCGTCTAGTGCATATCATAGTCCCCCCGACCCATCTCCAACATGCTCATTTTGCAAGGAAACAGGCCATAAAATTTATGAATGTTCTCAATTCGGATGACTTTCTGTCCCTGATCGAAATAAATACATTAAAGCAAACAAATTGTGCTTCAGGTGTTTAGGTTCTAAACTCACAACCCTTAATTGTATTTCGGTAAAATCTTGTTCCATATGTCGAAAAAGACATCACACTTTACTTCACTTCCCTCACACCCACAAACAAAACAGATCATTGAGACCTTTGGACATAAACCCTAATCATTCACAACCAATGCAACAATCCCCAGAATATTATCGTCAAGAAACGTAGTGTTCTGAACAACTCATTCACAATACCTAACAAATAACCCCTCTCTTACTCATTACACTCAGTCTTCCGGTGTGACCAAACCACTTTTAATAAAAACTTACCCTCAAATACATTCTTAAATCACAAAACACTTATAAATCAAAACTTACTCTCAAAGTAAAACATTATTACTCATAAGTCATTCTTAAACCATCACTTACACTCGAATAAACGATTCGCTTTCTTACTCAACGCTCTTTTAGTGGAGGATAGCACTCATTCACTACTTCACCTCTTTCTCGTCAAGAAAATCAAACCTTTCTTCCTCAACAAGAAGATAATGATTATCCCCTTAACATGTATACTTGACACTTAAGAAAAACATAAAACTTTATGAAAAACTTAGACATATGCTAATAAATTTATTACATAATTTATACATAAATTAAACAATTTAAAACGACAATACAAAACATAGTATACATAAAAATGCTAATTTAAATTAAAAAAAAAAGTTACTGACTTAAAAGGTAGGACTTCATGCCTTCTTGTTCATAGAAGAGAACGTATGCTTCCCCACTGACTAAAGATTTCGATGATATTGATGACACCCTTGAATCATTATATTCGTGCCACTGTCCAGTATAGGGATGTCGGAAATATGCCGTGTAGTGACCACTGTAAGTGGTTCCGCTGTGATTTGATATAGCGTAGAGGTTGTACCTACAGGCTACCCTTGTTGAGCATATCCCATGAACCTTGGAGCGAATCGCTGAATCTGACTTTTTAATGATACGGTGTTAACCATCCTGTCCGAACCGTCTTCAGACCAAAGCTCTTTAATAACTTCAGCAAATGCTTTAATTAGAGCTCCCTTCATGCTGGATATGCATGTGTTAATATCTCTCATGTATGTATCTTTATTTAAAAATTCTAATAGCCACCTTGTGTTCTATAGGCATTGGATAACGCTATTCATGAAACATGTGTTATCGATATCGATCCAAGGACCTAATCGTGGAGTAATTGTTAACAGCTCTTTCGCAACCACTATCAATATCGGAATAATCTCGGATTCTATTACTGTCTCTCTCAATTGATCTACGTGATAAGGAATTTGACTTGATGTCATTTGCTATTGAATTGGATGGAGAAATTGAGGTTTTGGTAAGTTTGGGAGATGTCGATATATCGTTGGTCTGGATCACTTTGCTAATACATTCCTTGACATTCTTTTGTTCTGCTTGAGTGTCATACCCTCTCTGAAAATCTTTGGTCGACATTGAAATGTACGAAGTGAAGTTGTTAACTCTCGAATAATTTTCAGAGAGGGAATGGCTGCTTCTTGCTTCTTCAGTTACCACGTCACTATCTTCCATCGACCGTACTGAGAAAGAAGAAGGTGAATCAATCACTTGCAAATTAAATTTGGTAGGAGACTGATGACTAGATCTCGGCTTGTCTCGAAGAGATTTTGGTTCCGTACTGAAATGAGGGAAATGCATGATTTCATGCAAATTATGTGATGGAGGAATAGTTCCAAGAACCGAAGCAGCATTACTACGTTGAATAGCAATACTAATTCTCTCTATTAAAAAAGAAGTAGAACGGTTATCTTTCGTTGCTTGGCCTAATCTCCTTCCGAGTTCATGAACAAATAACAGAGATTCCGGGCCATAAACACCAAAAGTTTCAACTGCTACTGGATGGAACAAATAGTTGTTACCAAGATTTTTGTATTTCTTTTTGTTTCAATTTTTCGCCAGACACAGCTGCACTTCCAGCTGACTTAGAACTTTTGTCTAGATGGGAAGCCGCTACAGTGTCAACGCAAGTGAAGTCCCATACTACAGGTTAACCGTATTTCCAGGGTATGAGAGACATACCATCGGGTCGTTGACCATCATCTCGACTGGTACCTAAAGGTTCCAAAATTGCAGGAACATCCGCTGACACCAAAGCCCGTTTCAATATGTCATTCACCTGGTAATGTCGAGATGTACGCCCTGCACTTCTCTTGCAACTCAAACCATGTACACCTTTCTCATTAACTACACTACCACAAACACAAGTATGAGGCACACATATTGATGAACCCATCCTAAGCCCTACTGCTATTCTGAAAGATTCATCGTCTAATAGCGTTCCAAGAGATTCAACAGGTAAAGCATTTAGTCAAGCAGCTGACTCCTTGATCATTACTGCTTTTAGACTAGCCTTATCATATACACTTGTAGATTTCAGAAGTTTATCAGTTATAATATTCAGAAGAGGTCGGTCCCATATTTTCTGTATATTCTTTTTATCTGTGGGAGGATCAATATTAGTTGCGGCTTGCCAAAGTAATTCACCTTCAGCATAAAAATCATCTTAGATATTGATGAATATAGGAGGAAAGATGGCATCAATAAGAATAGAAACACTATTGACTGATAAAAGAAAAGCTGGTAAAGCTAAGGAAGAAGCCGAACGTAGCCCTAGTCCACCAAGGTTTACAGGAAGTGTTGCTTGGAGCCATGAATCATTATTAAAATAATTGTTTGTAACATATTCAGTCGTGTTACGGAGTAAATTATCAAATTCGTCGAGCTCTAATTGACTTGACCAAGTGGGGGAACATCTGAGGGCGTACATGAGTTATGGAATGGCCAAACAATTTTTCAAAAGGAAAAATGCGACGTGTTTGGGAAGTTCGTTTAATCTAGTGGTCAACAATTGGAGTGATTCACGTTTTTCTCGAAGATAATTTGAAATTGAATCTTTAGAAAGAGACGTACCTAGGAGACTCCATTTAGACTTATCCAAAATTCTTATATCAGGTGCCATTTCCAAAAAACAAGTTTAGAAAAGTTTTGGTTATATTTCCTTTTATCGATTTGATATGGAATGAAATTGGTCTTGGAATTGAGAAGTTTGATGTTTTTCTTTATAAGAGATGTGAGAGAAGATCTAAGGGACTCCTTGGTACGTGGGATGGTGAATAACATATAAGGAAACGTTAATAAGTTTTCCCAGCTTGTTGAAGAGTTGGTATGCAAACAATCATCTATAAATTCACAAAGAGCAGAGCAGAGCAATTCCTAGCAGACTTAGGAATCCTTTTCATGATGTGACAGGATCGTTTCAAAAAGAATACTTTTTCTTGAAATGTAGTATTAGATGACACATCTTCAGTAGAATGAGGCAAAGAAACGAGATTGACAGGTTGTTTGAAAGCTGATTCATTCAAACTGGATTTTGTATTCGAAATTTTATGAAATTTGCCGTTATGAATTTTGAGGCCTTTTTTAGTTTTGAAGGATTTTTCACAAATATTACAGAATTTGCTATCAAGAGAAGAAAGAACAACGTTAGCAGATATAGGATAGAAAGAAATACAACTATAAAATGATCTAGAAAAAATAGAATGATTACAAGCAAGTTGTGAAAACTGATCAAATTATGTGATTAAAAAAGATGTATTGTATCGATACTTAGCTTTAGGTTGAACTGGTTCATCAACTGATAATCTACTTGAATTGTATGTTTTTCTTCCGTCTGTAACAAGATCTTCTCACTTTCAAATTCAAAATATTGTATTTCTTGGCGAGAGCGAAGCGGCTGGTTGTGTTTATCCAATATATAATCATAAGAGAGACCTACGGAATTTGCAGTTCGGCCAGTTCTCATCGATTTAAGAAAAATATTTCCATTTGAAGAAATTTCTGACCACTGTCACTTTTCAAAATTAGATTCGCTTTCAGGCGCGATGTATTTTTCTCACCTTGATTTCTTACAAGGGTATTACCAAATCGAGCTAGACCCTTCTAGTAGACCATTTACAGCTTTTAGTACCAACAAAGGTCAATTTCAAAATAACTGAATATAATCGTCAGAATGACCACGTTTTGTCAGTTATACTTTGACATATGCTTGGACATTGAAAAACAAATACTTAAACATTTACAACCCTGGACGATTGAAAAAAAAACTTTGACACTTTGACATGAAAAATTACTTTAATGTGAACACCTGGATAAAGGTATTGGAAAAAAATACTTTAATGTGAATACCTGGATAAAGGTATTGGAAAAAAAAATACTTTCATGTGAATACCTGGACAAAGGTATTATTATAAAAAAATAGTTTAATGTGAATACCTGGATAAAGGTATTATTGAAAAAAAATACTTTAATGTGAATACCTGGATAAAGGTTTTGGAAAAACAATACTTTCATGTGAATACCTGGACAAAGGTATTATTCTTTAATGTGAATACCTGGATAAAGGTATTAAAAAGATACTTGGACACTTGGATGAAAAAGATACTTGGATAACATAATCATTTGGGTGACGCTTAGAATAAAACGTCATCCCCCTTACTCATATGCTACTTAAAAAAAATTACATTGACGACACTTTGAATTTAAAACGACTTGACAAAAACATTATATACACATCTTACCCTCATTTTCTTGATGAGAACAGAAATAGCTCTCATTTACGTTAATTAAAACTTTTTAAAAAACCCATTCTTGCCCGCAAAAGAGCCAGGCCCCCTTAAGACAAATGTCTATAATCATAAAAACATATATAAAAACAATCTCAAAAGAGTTAGACAAAACTCTCATCATACTTATACACTCATGGTCACTACCTTACATTTACTTTCACTACCTTACACATTTACAAATGAATTATTACTTGCACTCGCATACAATTGCACCTTAATCAAACTTATAGTCATACTCATATTGACACTCAAAGCTCACATTCGTAATACTTTTACATTTATTCGTACATACTCGTACTTACATTTGCATTTACATTCATTTGCACTTACTCTTACTCACTTGCTGTTGCACGCACTCGCACTTGCTCTAGTCTCATGAGCACACTCTCTTACTCGCATATACTTTCTTAATATACATTGCACTCAATACATTCTCAATGTATTCCCATTTTACTTACACTCTCACTTGAATTCACAATCTCATTCCAATTCTACTCGCACTCGTAGTAGCACTCACTTACACTTGTAATTATAATTCAAACTTGTGAAGTACTAAACTTGAACTCACTCTTATATCCATACTCTTGCTTACACTTGAACACTTAGTGATACTCTCTCTTGCGTTGTACAGACATTACAGTCTCAATCTCTCGTACCATATCCAAACACTGGGAAGTCCGAGGTTCCTGGACCGTTACTCGTAAAATAAACTGGTACCATACTTGTCGAACTAGAATCGACTTACACATTCTCTTTCTTTTCTCTCATTGTCTCATAAAACACTGGGATGTCCGAGGTTCCTGGACCGTTGCTCGTAAAACAAACTGGTACCACACTTTTCGAACTACAATCGACTTACACATTCTCTTTCTTTTCTCTCATTGTCTCATAAAACACTGGGATGTCCGAGGTTCCTGGACCGTTACTCGTAAAACAAACTGATACCACACTTGTCGAACTAGAATCGACTTACACATTCTCTTTCTTTTCTCTCATTGTCTCATAAAACACTGGGAAGTTCGAGGTTCCTGGACCGTTACTCGTAAAACAAACTGGTACCACACTTGTCGAACTAGAATCGACTTACACATTCTCTTTCTTTTCTCTCATTGTCTCATAACTATATTACCCAAACACTGGAATGTTCGAGGTTCCTGGACCGTTACTCGTAAAACAAACTGGTACCACACTTGTCGAACTAGAATCGACTTAAACATTCTCTTTCGTTTCTCTCATTGTCTCATAAAACACTGGGATGTCCGAGGTTCCTGGACCGTTACTCGTAAAACAAACTGGTGCCACACTTGTCGAACTAGAATCGACTTAAACATTCTCGTTCTTTTACTTCATTTACATATACTTTAATGTGAATACCTGGATAAAGGTATTATTATCTTATCGTTTACAACTCTACTCCATTTCTAGAGTATAGTGCTTACATTCTTATCGTTTACAACTCTACTCCATTTCTAGAGTATATTGCTTACATTCTTATCGTTTACAACTCTAGTCCATTTCTAGAATATATTGCTTACATTCTTATCGTTTACAACTCTAGTCCATTTCTAGAGTATATTGCTTACATTCTTATCGTTTACAACTCTAGTCCATTTCTAGAGTATATTGCTTACATTCTTATCGTTTACAACTCCATTTCTAGAGTATATTGCTTACATTCTTATCCTTCACACCTCTAGTCCATTTCTAGAGTACATTGCATACATTCGTGCCCTTACAAAACAAGAACTAGCATACTTCTAGACCTCTTGTTCATTCTTACATTCATGATGTTAGAGTCCTCACAACACTCTAACCTCAACCCTTGTTCATTCATGATGTTAGAGTCCTTACAACACTCTAACATCAAACCTTATCATTTCATACATTCATGACGTTAGAGTCCTTACACCACTCTAACATCAAAACCTTATCATTTCTTACATTCATGATGTTAGAGTCCTTACAACACTCTAACATCAACCCTACACATTCGTTTACACTCATGACACCAGAGTCCTTACAACACTCTGACACCAACATTAAGTTACTTTTACAACCCCTACACATTTATTTATGTAATTATATTTACAATTATTCACTTTCATTCACAATCCTGTATCAGAGCCCTATACACTCTCACGCTATCTAACCCTTTCACTAACATCAGTATTCGATGTCGGAGAGCAGCCATCTCTCACCTTTCTTCCATTCTTCCCGCGCCCCCAATATGTTCGAATTTGATTTAAATACCAAATTCTACTGTGATTTTTATTTTCAACTTCCCCTGTATACCACAATTCATATATTCTGCCCAAAACATATAACGAAATATAACATTCTTCTCAACATTTAATATTTCTTTACATCAACAAAAAATTCATTTTAACATTACTACCACATAAGAAATACAGATAAATATCGTCTTCTGAAATTCCAAATAATATTTCAAATTACCCGACACCTTATCGCTTCATAGAAACCCTCTTCCAAACTCCGTTATCTGCATCTACGAAACCTTTTCAGGTCATAAAAAATCACCACTGCATAACTTTTCACTCGCTGTATCTGAACGTTACATTTCAAAATCTTTTATCCCATTGGTCAAATCCTAATATTTTTCTCCTTCCTCGCAACCACTTTAAGCGACATATAAATATGCATAAAACCTCAATTTTAGTCACTTCCCAGTCGGCATTCACACTTCCCAGTCGTCATTCGTCATGCATACACTTCCCAGTCGGCATTCACACTTCCCAGCCGGCATTCATACACTTCTCATTTATCCTTCATTCTCTCTCTTCATCATTTAACCGTCGTACATAATGGTACTCATGCTATAAGAGTACCTGGCGTTGGTCCCGGTAAACCACATGTGTAATTAATCATTCATTACTCCAGCAGATTATGTGCTAAATAATCAAAGTGCAAAACGCGTATGATCCAGTGAGATTCTTAATTGTTCATGCAAAAGAACACGTTATAACGTCATACAATATAGTAACATGAAAGTGAAATAATTGTTTAATTTCTTCATCCATCATAATCCTACATCCTACAACATATAGTGAATAAAATATACGGCCCTTCGAGCTCAACATTGAACGATAAAAACTTTCCATTCCATCTATTATCCCAAGTGCAAAAAGGGTTAATAGAACATATATATATATATATATATATATATATATATATATATATATATATATATATATATATATAACAACAAAGAGATTCATGGGTAATTCACGCAAAATAAAGGCTACTGAAATAGAGTGGTAACCGTGAACATGCATGTTTCTGGCTCATTTTGCCTCTTCAGCACGGCATAACCAAATAAGGATGTGAAATTTGGGAGCAAAGATGTTAATCGAAACATGGGAAAACACAAAATAACGGATTTCAGCAGGGAAACCAGCCAGAAACATGCATGTCCACGGTTACCACTCTATTTCAGTAGCCTTTATTTTGCGTGAATTACCCATGAATCTCTTTGTTGTTGTTAATAACATATCACGCTATATTCCTACATCTTCTTTATATATATATATATATATATATATATATATATATATATAAATATATATAAAAATATATATATAATATATGTATATATTATAATAAATACTCGATTATTGTTAATTTTATAGTTTGTTTTATGTTAAAGACTTACCTTAAGCTGCTCACACAAAAGCCAAGGCATAAAGACTCCTCTCTTTGGGTTCTGGCTGCCAATAACTCAATTCAATAATAATCAAAACGTTTTTTATATATAAACTTTGTTTAGATTAGCTGATTCAAGGTTTTACGTTAGATATATCAATTGTGTTCGACGATACATGTAAGCTATTTACAAAATTAAAAGAATAGGATAAGATTCGACAATATGACAATTACGTATGTGGATTCAAAGATATATGATGAAAGTGGAAATTATTATAATCACACACATGCATTTATACATATTATGAATGATGGAATATTCTTATTTACTTATATAACAATGAAACAAGATGATACTTTTTCAGATAAGTAAAAGTCCATATATTATAGATAGAATTATTATGAATGTTTGTTAGCTGTTTGAATTAAGCTTTTACATTTTATAGGCCTTTCAATAGTTTTTTATTAATTATTTAAAATGATCATTTTTCGTAGAAAGTTTGCTTTGGGACCCAAAAAAATGAAATCACTGACCTTTTTGTCCTATTTCCAAGATTTCCGCACTAACGCTGCTGCTGTGGTGCTCCTACAAATTTTCATTATCTTTCTTTTTACAAGAAATATTCTTTTCCTGACGTGGAAAACTCGTTCACACTGTCTCAACACTTATCTTTATCGATATATTAAATAGATTTTTATTCAGATGACAAACTTTACTATAATTTTGGCCAAAACTTTCACAGACTTCAGCAACAAGCTGTTCTCTCTCCAAAAACCGACGCCCGAATTCCTTCTTGTTTCCGATTCAACAAGCTTATTATTTTCACCTGTTTAGAGGGGTTATTATAATCTTGATGTACATACATTCTATAACCTAATTAATGAAATGCCATATATGTAATTGAATAAATGCGTGAAGCTGAATACACTTGTTTAAATAAATGAGGCGAAGTTTTTGTATAAAAGTGTATAATTTTCTTTTTATTTATTGCAAAGCGCTTTCGACTTTCGTCATCATCAGTGCTTCAAGTCAGGTAACAAAAAGTTTCAAATATGTAAAAAACATTGTTTGAAATTACAAAATCATATTATTCTATAAGAGAACTAACGAAAAACATGTTAGAACCTAAGCCTCGTGGTTATGTAAAGCTTTGCTTTGCTTTGCTTTTACATAACCACAAGGCCTGGGTTCTAACATGTTTTTCGTTAGTTCTCTTATAGAATAATATGATTTTGTAATTTTAAACAATGTTTTTTACATATTTGAAACTTCTTGTTACCTGACTTGAAGCACTGATGATTACGAAAGTCGAAAGCGCTTTGCAATAAATAAAAAGAAAATTATACACTTTTATACAAAAACTTCGCTTCATTTATATATGTAATTGTTTATTTTCAATTTTAACATCTCATCATCTACGTATCCTTAATAAACTCTTAATTGTTTTAAATATTTAGTTTTTACATTTCAGGGTTTTTAGTTACCCTGAATTTTATGTTGGCAATAAATTCCATTATTTACGTCACATCCTATTGTAACATTTTATCAATCCAATATGTATCTGTTTCGTACGGTAAATAAATACGTGTTCCATCATGTGGTTTATGTTATGTTCTTTAATTTTGTTATATAAAAAAAATAGTAATCTATTACTAATTGTTATTCTAATCTTGATTTCATTTTAAATATTAAGCATATATATTTTAAAATTATTCAAACATTCCTGTATCAATGTTCAGAATGCGATCGTATGGTGCATGGTACAATGACCTTGGGATATATGTTTATAAAGGTATGACTTCAATTATTTGAATTAATATTTTTTATCATATTTACCATCGTTATGTTCTTTTTATAATGCTATATATAATAATAATAATGTTTAAGAAGAAAATAGCTATATATATATATATATATATATATATATATATATATATATATATATATATATATATATATATATATATATATATATATATATATATATATATATATATATATATATATATATATATATATATATATATATAAGCAACGAATAGATTAGTGGGTATTGCACGCAAATAGAAGAAGGGGCTACTAAAAAGAGTGGTAACCGCAGACATGCATTATTTGATAGTAAAGTTAAAAAAATTATAATAAGATAGAATTTTTATTTAATATAGTTATAATGAAGATATTTGCAGCTACAGGAAGCTAAAAGAATAAAATAGAGAATAATTTTCATTCGTTGTGATATCGTGTCAGAAATAATGTGACAGATATAAAAAAACAGAATGCATGAAAACAAGCCTTTAGAATTAAGTTAAGAAGATAGGAAACGGGGTTTGTTGAAAAGGGAGTCTAGTGACTTGACATTTTTTGAAGGATGAGAATTAATTGATTTTCGAAAAATAAAAAGGGATATAAACCTATTTAAGATTGTCGAAACGTTGAAATATTAATAGAATTGAATATATTCAGAGAATATAACGATGGACAAATTATTATAAAACATATAAAAATGGAAATCAAATAATAATGGAAATTTCTTACATAAATAACATGAATAAAAATTGAAAACTATTATACAAATACAAACTATATTAAGAAGATTTCAAACGAAGAAGAAAATAATTTGAAAAGGTCTAGTTGATTTTGAAATTTTGAATTTATATATAACATTGAACATTCTTCATATTTCAAGACATTGAATGTTATGTAAATTGTGTTATTAATATATATATTTTATAAGGTGAATTTAGGATAAAAATTATACTTCAAATAAAGATCTTTGTTGGTGAATATAAAGAAAAGCAGTCCCTGTAAAAGATAAAAAAAAGGAAAAACGGTAAGAAATTTTGATATATTTGTAAATTTATGAATGATTTGATAAGAAATATAAAAATTAAATAATTTTGATTACATGATAAAAATTTGGCATACAGGGTAGTATTCTTTACTAAGATTTTGAACTAGAATTTATAAATCCTTTTGTAAATATGAAAACTATTTGTTCAAAAACCAATCTATCAATATTTCAATATATATAGTAAAATTGAGATCCATGGACTTCAATTTTAACTAGATAAAATATAAATATAAAGGAACTCAATACCCCGAGATAGGATTAAAATAAATAATATATATAAAGATATATTACATAAATGATTTTTTATATGGCTCGCGCTCAACAATATATGCAATTATGAATTAAATAGTTATGATTAAATAGTAAAATCACAACAATTTATATAAATAAAAATAAAATCATAACAATATATATATATATATATATGTATATATATATATAATATATATATATATATATATATATATATATATATATATATATATATATATATATATTGTTATGGTTTATTTAATTATGATAAATATGTTATCTAATTTAATTTTGTTCCACGTTTGGAAGCCAATAATAGTTATGAATTTTAATTTATTTATTTGTTTAATTATTATTATTGAAATTATTGAATTTAATTCTCCGTATGTTGAGGTTACAAAGAAAAATACTTATTTGTTTGTTATGTTTAAATTTATTATTATTGTTGTTACTTTTTTATTATGGGCGCCAGAACTCGTATGGTTTGCTTATTATAGGCAATATACCTAATACAAGTTCAATTTAACCTGATGTCAATAGTTTAATTCATTCCACTTTAGATCTCAGGGATGTGTTCAGCACAAGCGCTCAACAGCAACAGAAAACTGATAGGTTGGTGAACACTTGAAGAAAACAAGAAAGGCTAAACGTAATTATTTAATTAATTAAGGAAAAACGTCTTATAGTTACTAACTCCTCTTTCTCGAAAATTAAAGAAAAATAAGGTTTTAACTGAGCTACATAATTCTTTGTACAATATTCAAAAACATAATTCTCATAACTAAATGATTAAATATTTTGTTATAAATAAAAAATATAACTACTAATACTATATAACTGTGATATCACCGTTACTTAATCAATCCCAACTCTATTCTTCACTAAGGTTGCCATTCGTATTCTGAATGTTTTGCAAGATGGTGAAACTTCTAAGTGACGTTCTAAATTTGATGTAATACTATATTGGTTTTATAATGAAAATTGGTAAGTAGTTGTTTAATTTATAAATATTAGTGAAACTAGTGACTCAGTGGAGATCGATTATATCTTAATAACTATATAAAAATTTAAAATGAGAATCATAACGTTGTGTCTAACCTAACAATTTAAACTAAATTCAATGTTTGTATTTGTGAAAAGATTTTATATGCATCTAAAGTAATGAATGTCCTGTGTTGATTCGTTTTAGTTCACAAGATACGCAAAGAGATTCGTGGTTATAGAAATTGAACAGTCTCTCTATCCGACGTGGAAAATTAAGTATATCGTTTTTGAATTATTCCTGGTATGAAGAATTTCTGCTCTAAAACATATGGTCATCGTCAATTAAAAAAAAAAAGTAAATTGGTTATCTTACCAAATTCTCGTAGACGCTACTATAAAATTTCATTCTATCGTTTTTAATTGTTAATATTTAAGCATTATACTTGTTACTAGTTGTGTCTGTTTAATAATTTATCATATTTTTAACTTTAATTGTTGATTTTCGGGTTTAAACTTTCAATTTCAAAAAAATTTCTTTTTTTGGTCGTCGTTCTCACACCATACGCCTTCCTTTTTTCACAACTAACTATCAACAACCTTCAAATTTTTCGTTGCTTTTTTGTTGAAAACAATAATTGTTTTCGAAATCAACCCTATCCGTGTCATGTTCTTTTTCACACATTCACTGCGTTCAAAGAATTTCCGCGATTACACTACTGTCACCTTTTTTACACTTAATCTAAGCATCAATAAACATGTCAATTTAGTTATAAAATATCATTCATGCTCTAACATATACTGGGTTCGTCAAAAAATTATAGTAATAGAAAAATAGAATTATGGAAATTTGTTTTCGATATTTTATATTATCATATAGATACAGGGTTCATCAAAAACTATAGTAATCAAGGAAATAGAATCATAGAGGTTTGTTTTCGATATCTTATGTTTTTAAATGAATAATATTTTTTTTATAATTGACTTATGTGTACGCAATACACAATTATGCGCCAATAGGGTTGTTTATCGATATGTTAACATCATGTACCCTTGAATACCATATAGTTAGGAGTATTAAAATTTTATTTGATTGAAAATCGGTATTTATTCATATAATTCTATTAGTTTATTTGCCTGTTATTATTATTTCATCTTAATATATATTACTACAGTTCTATTATTTCAAATTTTAAAGAATTTTATTTATGCAATACTTCCAATACTATATTGTCCATAAGAATTGTAAGATTTGGCAGATTATTTAGTTTCTGATGACATTTACCTGTCACAATTGACAAATGCATTCAAGGTTAAAGAAAATAGAAGTCATTATAAGGTATTTAGTTATAATAAAAGTATTGCAAATCTTTGATATTAAAAAATAACGAATTTAGTTTTTTTTCAAAAAAGAGGAAAGTTTGTGACCACAGTAGAATGTGGTTATTTATTTGAAAAAAATCAGCAGTTGCATTTGAGAATCCGAAAGGGGAACATCTCATGTGAGATCTCTCCAAAAATTTTGTATAATTAGTAGTTGAACATTGTAATTAATTAATATAAGGCGTTATTCGGCATATTCAAAGTAAATTCAGTGCGTGTATTTTCGAAAATTAGTGTTTGCAGTTGTACGAGTTTGCAGTTTTTCCTCTCTACATCCAGAGTTCTGGTGAGTTCGCTCCAGAATTATTATTATATCATTGAACATCAGGCCTTGATACAAAATTAAAATTAGATGCATCTAAGTATTGAGATTAAATATCGATCTCAATTAACAACGAAACATAAGTATACTTATCGAACAATTAAATAGTGGGAGAAATTATTAAAAAATATCGGGTATTTGACATTTACCGAGGAGCTGAGTGACAATTCTAAATTTGAAATTTTTGAAATGAAATTAGAAACTCTTGAAATTAGATTAGGAGGTTATTTAGTTTGTAGGTTGTTCTAATGTTAATCTAGTCGTAAAAGATACGATATCATTATTTGTTTCAAGAAGGAAAGTTAAATGTGGAATTTGTCGATTTGAATAATTATATATAATTGTTAAAACGTATTTTCATTGGAAATTATTTAAATCATTTTACACGTTGATAGAAATTAAACATATTCAATTAAATAGGAATTTTATTTGGACATTGAAATTTAGTGAATCATTGGTGACAGACAAGTCATTCATTGATAGTAAGTGTCAGAAGGCAATTAAGTGATATTTCCGATCTTTAATATACATTCACAGGAGAGAATATAGAACAAGATTAATCATCTAAATATTTAACTCAGAAAATAATTTAAAATTTATAAAAAACTTTTATATTCGAACGAACTGAACCCACCTGAGAATAGAGTCAAATAATTCAAGGTAAAATAAACTCATCTTTCATTATTTTAAAACAATTTTCGGTATTCTGCTAGCTGGGAAATTTTGACAACTGTCAACTTTGAAATAAATAACATAAGGTGCTTAAGCCGCGTGTACAATATTGTCGCCGCAACCTGGGGCGTTATTAGACAGGTCCGATAAATTAAAATAATAGTACAAAAATATATATTTCATAATTGCAAAATCAGTATAAATATTATCAGCACAACGCATACACAATATTAGACTCTACAATATATATATATATATATATATATATATATATATATATATATATATATATAAGAAACGAATAATTAGTGGGTATTGCACGCAAATAGAAGAAGGGGCTACTGAAAAGCGTGGTAACCGTAGACATGCATGTTTCTAGCTCATTAGCCGTCATCGGTACGGTACAACCAATCAAAGATGTGAAATATGGGAGCAAAGGTGTTGAATGAAACATGAGACAATATAACAGAATACAGCAGGATAGTCAAACACAAGATTTGTGTCAGTAATATTAGAAGATCTCGAATTTTCGAGACAACAACCAACATAGACACGGAGGTGCATATAACACTCCCGCTATATATATATATATATATATATATATATATATATATATATATATATATATATATATATATATATATATAGTTTATTTTGTATTATTGGGATTGAAGACCATTTTTAAAGACATTTAACTAGTAGTTAATACATTTTTATTTAACGTTTCTGTCTTTCCATGACCTTCATCAGAAATAAAAATTTGGTTAAAACTAAAAGAAATTGTACAAGTTACAAAAAGAATCTTAAAAGCAAAACAAATATTTGAGAATCCGAAAGGGGAACATCTCATGTGAGATATCTCCAAAAATTTTGTATAATTAGTAGTTGAACATTGTAATTAATTAATATAAGGCGTTATTCGGAATATTCAAAGTAAATTCAGTGCTTGTATTTTCGAAAATTAGTGTTTGCAGTTGTACGAGTTTGCAGTTTTTTCTTCTCTACATCCAGACTTCAGGTGAGTTCGCTCCAGAATTATTATTATATCATTGAACATCAGCCCTTGATACAAAATTAAAATTAGGTGCATCTAAGTATTGAGATTAAATATCGAACTCAATTAACAACGAAACATAAGTATACTTATCGAACAATTAAATAGTGGAAGAAATTATTAAAAAATATCGGGTATTTGACATTTACCGAGGAGCTGAGTGGCAATTCTAAATTTGAAATTTTTGAAAAGAAATTAGAAACTTTTGAAATTAGATTAGGAGGTTATTTAGTTTGTAGGTTGTTCTAATGTTAATCTAGTCGTAAAATATACGATATCATTATTTGTTTCAAGAAGGAAAGTTAAATGTGGAATTTGTCGATTTGAGTAATTATATATAAAGAAAATGTAAATAAGCAATTTAAGGATTTAGATGGTCGTATAGAAGAAAGAACAGGAATGAGTATAGCAATCAGTGAAGGTATGAATAGACAAGTAAACCAAGAAATCGAAGAAATGAATCGGAAGCTAAGGAACACTGTTGAAGAAATGGAAGAGAATATGAGAAGAAGTGGAGGAATTAGTGTATGTCCTGGGAATTTTCATAATAATTTTGAAATCGGAGTCAAATTTGATGGTAATATCAACAATATTCACCCCAAAGTATTCCTGAAGATAATAAGAAGTAAAATACGAGGATTAAGGGAAATTATGGAGATTAAACTAATTATCGGGAGTATGTTACAGGGCCATGCTTTGTTATGGTTCTGTAACAAAGAAGAACAAATCCAGAATTTGGGAGACTTCGAACAACAATTTTTAGCTTATTTTTGGGGGGAAATACAACAAGCTACTTTCAGGGAACGGTTATATTTTGGCAAGTTCGATTATAAAAAGAGTAGAAATTTAAATAACTATGCCATGCAATTGTACAACATCGCCCAATACAAAGAGCCAGGAATGAAGGAGGAAGAATTGGTACTGTATGTCGGAAGGCATTTTAACTCGGAAGTAGCGGAAACTATAGCGCTACATAATATTAAAACTATGGATAGTTTATAGAGTTATCTGCAACGAGTAGAAAGGAGCTACACAAACAATAATGACCCGAGATATAATAGACCAAGAGAAGATGGAAACGGGCAGTATCGAAGAGATAATGAACGAAGAAATGAAAACGGGAATAATGGAAATAGAAATTATGATAGAAGAGGACAAGGACGGGATGATAGACATAACCGAAATGAAAATTATCGAAATGGAAATGGAAATTACAGAAATGGATATCAGAATTATAATAATGGGAATAGAAATAATGGAAATAGGCCATATAAAAATTGAGGAAATTATAGAAATTTTGGCAGAAGAAACGATAATGGCAATCGAAACAGGAATTGGCAACAATATAGAAGAGATGCAAGAAATAATGAGGATGATCGCAGAAAGAGAACAGGGAAAGAAACTATGATTAGAGAGGCGGTCGAGAAGAGGAAAGAAGACATGTAAATTTAATACAAAAGCAGGAAGAGGTAAGAAGGGAGAATGATCAGGGC
This sequence comes from Galeruca laticollis, assembly GCA_963921935.1. Lineage (NCBI taxonomy): Eukaryota > Metazoa > Arthropoda > Insecta > Coleoptera > Chrysomelidae > Galeruca > Galeruca laticollis. The sequence goes on from OY998176.1 coordinate 178,517,465, forward strand.
CCAAGTTCTGATCCAAATTTCGAGTAAATCGCTCTTACGTGCATAATATTGTCTATTCTTCTAAGTATCAGCACCCTAGAGAATTTATAATGGAAGAAGATACAAAAGTTCAAGAATTAACTAAATTAATATTTATAGAGGGGAATTTACAAAATATAAAATGTAAAATTTTATTGGATACGGGGTCTGAAGTTTCCATTATAAATCAAAATATAGTTGATAATTTAGATCAGAGCAATATTATGGTGATAAATACGCATAAAATATCATTAGTAGGAGCAAATGAAAGAAAACTGTATGAAGCGACAAAAACAATCATTATTAATTTAGAGTTAAATGGAGATATTTTATCAGTACAACTATTAATAGTAAAAAATTTAAAATATGATATAATTATGGGTACTGATGAACTGAATAAACATAAAATTATTATTGATTATAAAAATTAAAATATTGTATATAACAATCAGACAATACCTTTTATGACTCAATATCAAACGGATATAAGAAAGGACAAATGTACAATTGGACAATTAAATAATATAGAAGAAAATCTAGATATGAGGGATGAACTATGTTTGGATGAATATAAACAAAGGGTTTATGAATTGCTGGACTCACATCAGAAGCTGTTTAATGAAGAAGTCTGTGTTGCAACTAGATATGTGCACAAAATAGAAGTTATTCCAGAAATAAAAAATTTTAAGGTCAAGACTTATCCCATACCATATAAATTAAAACAAGAAATGTATCAAGAAATAACTAAAATGTTACAAGATGGTATTATTGAAAGATCTAATTCACAGTATATAAGTGCCATAACATGTGCGAAGAAGAAATCTGGAGATATTAGACTATGTTTGGATACTAGGAATATAAATACATTTACTAAAAAACAATATGAAAGTCCTTTGAATATTGAAGGTATATTTGGAAGAATTACAAAGGCTAATATATTTTCTAAATTAGATTTAAAGCATAGTTTTTGGTTAATTCCATTGGATCATCGTAGTAGACCATACACTGCATTCATGATAGATGGAGTGGTGTATCAGTTTTGTGTGGTGCCATTCGGACTACAAAGTTCTTGTGCTGCTTTGGTACGAACTCTGCATACGATATTGAATCCTTATGAAGATTTCACTCTCCATTACATAGATGACATCTTGATTTTTTCTGAAACAGAAGAGAAACAACAAAAACACTTGGAAATAATATTAAACGAATTAGAAAATGCTGGACTTAAATTAGATTTGGAAAAATGTCAGTTTTATAAAAGGGAAGTAGATTATTTAGGATATGTTTTAAGTGACACTGGTATTACAATGAATCCTGAAAGAATAAAAGCAATTCTGGAATACAAAACACCGAATAATTTAAGGACTTTGAGGTGATTTCTAGGGATCATTTACTATTTTAAGAGGTTAATACCTGATCTCAGTAGAAGAGAAATTCCTCTCATAGAACTATTAAAAAAGGATACTAGATGGAAATGGGATGAGAGAAGAGAAAAGGCATTTCAAGAACTAAAAGAAATTTTTCTAGATAGTTTAAAAGTTTTTCATCCACAATATGACAAACCTTTTATATTAAGAACGGATGCTTCAGTAGAAAGATTGGCAGGTGTATTAGTTCAAATGCAAGAAGGAGGTGAGGTTCCCATTAGTTTTATATCTCGAGTGACCAAACCAGCCGAAAGGAAATATTCTATAACAGAATTGGAGATGGCTAGTGTTGTATTCTGCATTAATAAGTTAAGATTTTATTTACTAGGAGCTAAGTTTATTTTAGAAACTGACCATTCAGCACTAACAGCGATGTTGAAGAACCGTTATGCTAATAATCGTGTACATAGGTGGATATTATTGCTACAAGAGTATGAATTCGAAATTAAATATATTCCAGGAAAATTGAATGTTGTAGCAGATGCTTTAAGTGGAGCAATTGAAGTAGGGAATGAACAAACTAAATTTCAAATTTCAAAAGGTTAAAGAAGATCAGAGACATTTCGAAAATAAGAAGATCAAAGGTGTCTATAAAATTGATGAAGTATGGTATAAAAAATTGGAGTATAGAGAAGTATTTGTGATAAGTAAGGATTTTGCAAGAGAAATTATTGGTTATTTACATGAAGAGAATGGACATATAGGAACGAGAAAACTATGGACTTTGTTTAGAGAGAATTATGTGTCGAAGAAGGATTTAAGCATAGTAAAAGAAGTATGTAAATATTGTAAGGTATGTCAATTAGCTAAAGAGAAAAAGTACCACAATAGTATGACAGCGAAGTCAATTGTAACAAATAAACCATTACAGATTGTAGCTATGGATTTTATAGGAAACTTAATAAGAAGTGAAAAAGGAAATAAGAATTTATTAGTTATAGTAGATGTATATAGCAAATTCATTAAAACTTTTCCGTGTAAAAGATCCACAGCAAAAGTAATGATAGAATGTTTGGAAAGATATCTGGAAGAAGTAGGAAGACCAGAAAGAATTATACTCGATCATGCTACATGTTTCGAAAGCCAAAAATTAAAACAATTTTGCGATAATGAACATATAGATTTACAATTTATTAGCATTAGAAAACCTAGCTCTAATCCGGCAGAGAGATATATAAAGGAAATTTTAAAATATTTAAGAATACTTTGCCAAGACTCACATATTAATTGGGATGAACATATGGATAAAATTGAAGAATTTATTAATAATTTACCACATGGGGTGACAGGTGAAAGTCCGATTTATTTAATGAAAGGTATCTAACCAAGACGAAATTGGATTGTAAATAGAGACACTACATTAGAGGATACGTTGGAAAAAGTCAACATCAGAATAAAGAGGAATGCTGAGAAATATATTCGGGATGAAAATAAAAAGATTAAGAAGAGAACAAAATTTAACAAAGGAGATTTAGTTATAATTAAGGCATTAAAAACATCCAGGAAAGGAGAAGAACAATATATTAAATTGCAATTGCCATTCGAGGGACCTTATGAGGTATTAACTGACAATGCTCAGAACAGTTATAAATTAGTATATCCAGGTACAAATATGGTCAGGGGTGTTTTTAATATTGAATCAATTTATAAGTTTAACTCTCAATAAAAGGATTAACAACAAAAAGAGGAATAGATAATATTATGTCACTCATATGTATATAGGTAATATTAAGTAGAAGTAATTAAGTTTTTAAATAGTACAATAAGTAAATTTAGTGTAAATATATAAAATAAACAAACGGAGACATAATAAATAATTGACGAACAAAGATATACCAAAATAGAATAGCTGGAAATATTTAATATAATATAAATAAATTGGGAATTTATTAGATAGAGGGGAGGATAAAAATAAATTTTATACTTTTTAACAAGATTATGCAGAATTTAAGAATGAAAAGTTATGTAATAATTTCACAGTAACCTAAAAAAAGGGATGGAAAAGAAAGAAAGTTATAAACCAAAATATATAAAATGATATGTTCATGTCAAATAAAAATTTTATAGGTATTATGGGGAAAAGTATAATGAAAATATGGAAATGAATATTCATATAATATATGATATGATTAATTATTATGAGATAGGGAGATATGAGTAATGAAGTATAAAATAATGAATATATTTATGAAATAAAGTTGATGAATTGTAATTCAGAATTATGAAAACGAATATAAAGCAAAGAATTAAAGGTTAGACTATAGAAACAGTTAAATTGACATGAATATAGGTTGAAAATATGATATGAAGAAATATGAAATAATTAAATCAATTAAAATTTTTCTTAGTATTGAAGATAAGGTAGGGAATGTAGAGCATTATAAAAAGAGTTGATAAGTAAAGGGTAAAAGTGTAAATATTTATTTTAGACAAGAAACAGTTAAAAAGAATGAAAAGTATAGATTATGAATAGTTGCATAGGAATTGGAGTTTGAACAAAAAGAACCAATAACACAAGATGGTATAGTAATATAGAACGAAATTTATCAAATGTATGAATCGTTATTATTATTCCCCTAATTTGTAAATATTTAGAATAAGTTTATATAGAGTTAAATGATAAAATATAATTATAAAATAATAATGCAAAAGAGATTTAAAAAAAAACATGGTTCTAAGGAATTTTACTGATCAGAAAATTATAGATTAAAAATATATCGTAGATTAAAGATTGAAAATTGAAATTTTAAGAAGTTATCTAGAAAGATACCTATTAAAATTTAAATTTGAGGGGAGTTGAACTAGTCCTCTATTATATATAAACTATTCACAAATTTGAACAGACATTAAAATGTTATATTAATACGTAGGGTGTATCATTAGACACAACCAAGTTAAAAATTAAGGTTTCATATAAAAAATTTAGAATGAAGTAAGCAAATATATTATCAGATATAGAGAAAAACAGTTACCTAAAGGACTTAAAGGATAATGAATAAAAATTATAACAACAGCATAATATGAATAAGTATAAAATTTTTACCTTAACAATCAATCCAAGGTCTAGTTTTATGTCAACATGTTTCCAAATACTCTGAACGCAGCCACGTGATTATCTGGATAAACTGAATGTAGTATTACTTGTAACCTGAAATAACAAAAATTAATATTCAACTCCCTAATTAGTTATCTATATTTACTGATGATATTAGTAAAGGTTTAAAATTGAAAAAAAGAATTGAAAGAAAACTTTATAATTGGTGACATACGGAACAGAGCCTAGGTATCTGTCAAGGAAATATAATAATTCAATAATCTTTATAAACAGGAAGTAATCAACTTTAGTTATTTTCTTGCCAACTTAAATTTGTTGGTTACTAATTGAATGTAGAACAATAAAGACAAATTTGGAAATAACTAAGAGTTTATGTAAGACAAAATTAGTGAAAATTCAAAGATTTAAAACTATACAATTACATATGTATGAATAATTATTTTAGGTTGTAGAATTTGTATAATTAAATGTAAATAGTGATACCTTAAAAAGGGAATTATAACAAAATTTGTTATTATAATATATGAAAAAGACATTTTATATAATCCTAAATACAATATAAACCCATATCAATAAGTGTTCATATCCTCCAGAACTATTGAAATAAATAATTTTACATTTTTATTAAAAAAACATTCAAGTCAACAATTATTGTGACAAAAATACGGAAAAGCAGGCTATGGACTTGATGAGTCGAAAGTTTGTTGATTTGATAAAAAAAAGACAACCGTGCTTGGGTTGTGAAAATGATGGTATCTATATAAATCTCTTTTACAAAATTTTATAAAATGATATAAAAATTTCAAGTTTTAAGCCAAATAAATGTATGAAAAGAGTAATATTAACGTTGATTAAACTGTGTGTATAAACGGAAGTGAACAGAAAGGTGCATTTCTCCGATGAGAAATCGTCAAGAATTTGGGGACGCTAGCTGCAGTTCAGGTACCGAAGCTTCAAGAAAAAAGGTCTGTGTTTTTGAATATTAATTTTGGAATTCCAAAAGAACTTAGTGAACAATAAAACATAATATTTTTGAACGTTTAAATAATAACATAAAAAAGGCCAAAACTTTATAATATGATTAATATCATATGATATCTATGGATATCCATACAATTTTATTAATAGATAGTATAGTACTTACTTGTTAAATAAAATCACATCATCAATTGTTTACGTTGTACATATGTTCATATAACTTCCATGTCTTCTTTCCTTCTAATGCATGTTTAACTTTCTCTATCCATTACTATCCTCATTTTAATTCATTCATATTGCTTATATATATATATATATATATATATATATATATATATATATGTGTGTAATTGTATAGTTAAAATTTAAACAACATATTAATAATTTCACCAAACTTATGAACGTTAGAAATGTATAAACAGTTTGTACCTATAACATCGACTGTAAATCCACCCTTAGTGTCGCGTATATCTCTATAAGAGCATACATTTCTCTTATGCGCCGACGCAATTATCCAAGGTATTCAGTGCGCATGACTGGATGGAATGCAGGAGTGGTATAAGGAAGATTTGATGTTAAAAATAATGCAAATTTTGATAGTAACAATTTATTAAATCATTTTATAGAAAGTGTTGGTATTTTATTTTTATTCATGTCCATAATAAATTCATAAAAAATTTTACTTACTTCATTCAATATATGCAAGAATTTTGAAATCATTAAAATCAAAGGTATGTATTCAGGAAAGACTTTGTTTCTGAATTAAGTAATATATGTCTATTTGGAAAGTAGATATTCAAAATTAATTTATACTTATATTTGTGCGTCCAGAACTCAAATGGAGGAGTCTTCATGCTACCGACTTTATGAAAAATGTTTAAATTAACATTAACTTATATTTATTAGGAGCTAGTCGAAGGAAAGTCAAGTCTACATATAAACAAGACGACGACTTTTATAACTGTTAATAACTATATATATATATATATATATATATATATATATATATATATATATATATATATATATATATATATATATATATATATATATATATATATATATATATATATATATATATATATAACCAAGAAAAGGTGTACAACTTGGGAGCAAGGATGTTAATTGAAACATGAGAAAACACAAACAATGGATTCCAACAAGATAACCAAACGCACATTTGTGCCTTCAAATGGAAGATCTCGAGTTTTCATCTTTTCATTGATTATATATATATATGTATATATATATATATATATATATATATATATATATATATATACGCCATTGCCCTTAAGTGGACAGTATATTGTACTGATTAAGTATTTATATTATTGTAGAATTGCTTAGTTTGTGTTTGTTACGAGGTTATTTAAATTCATGTTTACAATAAAAAAGTTAGTCTTGTATTTGGAATTGTTGTATTAGTTTGTGTTAGAAATAAAGTTAGTTTTTAAAAACACGGTTTCAGTTAATTAAAAGTTAAGTGGCGCAGTCAGTAGGATAGTCAATCGAAAGATAAAGCATATAACATTCGGTTCGTTTCTTCGATTTATTGACTATTCGAACAAGTGAATTTTAATTATTGGAACTCTTAGTTGGGCGAACTGAGTAACTCAAATAGAAGATCTTTGTTGTGCGAGAAACCGGAAGAATCCAGAGGAGATTGGTTGTTCCTGTGCAATCCGAGCCAATGGAAAGGATCTTCGTTCTATTACTGTAAGTGTTTTTGTCATATAGAGGGAATATTAATTATTTTTCTGACATATCTGACGATTCTGACTCAAATTCTGATTCAAATAATTCAAATTCAGGCTCAAACTCTCTTAACACTAAAATAAAATTAACTTTAGCATCACCAAAACTTTTTCCCATAAATTATTTTAATAAAATGGTTACTCCACAATTACCTATTTTAAAAAAAGAATATCTGGATATGATACCAGAATTTGATGGAAACAATGCATTACTTCCTAGGTTTATTGAAATTTCAGAGAAATTAGTGAGTAAGTTTTATAATACTGTAGATGTAGGGGATTTTCAAAATGAATATTTGATGTCCAGCATCTTAGCAAAAATAAAAGGTGAATCAGCTATAAACATTTCTTCTTGTACGATACGAACTTGATAAAATCTAAAAGATGCACTTCTTAATACTTATGCCGATAAAAGAGATATTTACACATTAAATATAGAACTTTCAGAAATGAAACAAGGTAATGAAACGCCTTTCGAATTTTATAATAGAATTCAACATTTATTAAATCTTCAAATTTCTTATCTCATCACATTCCAATGTGAATGAACATTTAATTTTAGGAAATTACTTTAAAAATTTGGCTCTCAGAGTATTCCTACGCGGTTTAAAAGAATCTTTAGGTACATTAATGCGTACAAAAAATCCAGAAAATTGAAATATAGCTTTAAATGTTCTTACAAAGTTTATATGACCCAGAATAATCATCCAAAAAATATTTTTTCAAATTTGAATACGCAATATTATTCGCATAAAAATAAAACCAATTTCCAAAATAATGTGGCACATAGGCAGCCACCTCCTAAGCCAAATTCTATGCAGAATTATCAACACACTAATCGAAATCCCGCATCAAACCCCGAAAATCGTCCATCAACTTCTTATAATTCTTCTAATAGGAATAATACAAGTTTTTCTAATAATGGTCATAACGTTTTTAAACCTAATCCAAATCAAAGATTTTCAAATCCAATTCCAATGAGTATGTCTACCAGAAACACACCTAGATCCCAACCTCAAAATTATCAAAATAGGTTCCAACACAATCCTAATCAACCTAGAAATTTTATCTCGGAAGAACTCCATAAAATAGACGATTCCGATTGTATTAATGATGCATCCAATAATTTTTTAAAGACACCAGCCTCGGAACCAAATCAAACATTATCGAATTATTAAACTTAAGTAATTCAAAAAGTGTGTTACCCTATATAATTTTCCCAGAACAAAATCTAAAAGTTTTAATTGATACTGGTAGCACAAGATCCTTCGTGACACCAGCTGTAGCTGAAAAATATTTCAAAAAATCTTATGTCAAAAAACCATTCCATGTAAAATCTGCCTTTGGTAGCAGTCAACAAAATTTCTGCACTTTTATTCCAGTCCCAAAAATGTTTAATTATAGTAAACCGCTTAATTTAGAATATTGCGTTTTCAAATTTCACGATAATTTTGATTGTTTGTTAGGATTAGATAATTTAAAAATACTTCATGTAATTATTGACTTAAATAATAATTTGCTTATGACTCGTTATAGTCAAATTAAAATGAATTACTTTGACATTAAAACTGGATCCACGAATTTTATAGTAGTGCATCCACGTTGTGAGCTAGTAATTAAATTAAATATTGAAAATGTAAAAAATGGTAATGTAATTAATTATACCATATACACGAATTGGGAAACTAGAAATCCCCGAATGTTTAACAAAAGTTGAAAATAATATAGCTTTATGTAGAATTTTAAATCCTTCAGAATCCAACTTTCGAGTAGACTTAAGCCCTTCTATTATTGTTGAGACATTCGACGAATACGAACAAACCCTCAACCCAAATTTTAATAATATTTATTCTGAAAATGTTAAATTTGATGTTTCTAAAGTTAGAACTGAACATATGAATTACTAAGAGAAACAATCTGTATTAAAATTAGTTCAAGAGTATAGTGATATTTTTCATGTTGAAGGAAATCAGCTTACCTTCACAAGTAAAATAAAACATCATATTAAAACTTCTAATGAAATACCTATTTATTCAAAATCATACAGATATCCTGAGATTCACCGAACGGAAATTCAAAAACAAATTCAAAAAATGTTAAATGATAATATTATTAGGTCGTCCAGCTCTCCATGGTCGAGCAAAATCTGGATAGTTCCAAAGACGCTAGATGCTTCTCAAAAGCGCCAAAGTATCGACTCGTTGTTGATTATCGAAAACTGAATGAGATCACAATTGGAGATCGATATCCATTGCCAGATATTACAACGTTACTAGATAAGCTTGGACGTTGTCAACATTTTACAACATTAGATCTCGCTTCTGGTTTCCATCAGATCGAGATGGCTGAGGAGGATATTCCGAAAACAGCCTTTAATTTTGAAAATGGGCACTATGAATATGTGCGCATGCCCATGGGTCTGAAAGGGGCTCCTGCAACCTTTCAAAGGGTCATGGACAATATCCTAAGAGGTATACAGAACGAGAAATGTTTGGTGTACCTTGATGATATAATTGTGTTCAGTACCAGCTTACAAGAACACATAACAAATTTAAAAGAAGTATTCAATAGATTAAGAGATTCTAATTTTAAATTACAAATTGATAAATGCGAATTCTTGCGAAAAGAAGTTTCATATCTGGGACATATTGTCACGCCAGAAGGTGTAAAGCCGAACCCAGATAAAATTTTAGCAATTCAAAAATTTCCGATACCAAAAAATTCCAAACAATTAAAAGGATTCTTAGGACTCCTAGGGTATTACCGAAAATTTATAAAAGATTTTTCAAAATTAACTAAACCGTTAACTATCAGATTGAAAAAAGATGCAATTATCAATGTAAATGATTCAGATTATGTAGAATGTTTTGAAATGTGTAAAAATCTGTTGATAAATGAACCAATACTTCAATATCCAGATTTTACAAAACCCTTTAACCTTACGACAGACGCCAGCAATTATGCTTTAGGTGCTGTTTTAAGTCAGGGCAAAATAGGCTCTGATTCACCTGTGGCTTACGCCAGCAGAACCTTAAATGATTTAGAATGCAACTATTCTGTAATCGAGAAAAAACTTCTTGCCATAGTTTGGGCAGCGAAATACTTCCGCCCGTATCTTTTTTGCAGAAAATTTACAATAGTTACCGACCATAAACGACTTCAATGGTTATTCTCACTTAAAGATCCAAGTTCAAAGCTTGTCAGATGGCGCTTGAAACTTGAAGAATATGATTATGATATCGTATACAAAAAAGGTGCTTTAAATACCAATAGCGATTGTTTGTCCCGAATTCAAATAAATATTAATAAAACTGAATTACAAGAACCCCAGTGTTCTAAAAATTTATTAGTTTATATGGACAAATTTAATAAAAAACTCTCATCATCTCCCGATGATAATAGATCTCTAATAGTTGAAACGGATAATGAAAGTAACAATAATGAGGATGATGACGAAGACTTCACAGTTCATACAAATGAAGAAAATCCTGTAATCGGTATACCAATTTCAGATTCAGCGATAAATATTGGTAAAAATCAACTAATATTTACAGAAGTAAATTTCGAACCAGCCATACCCACTATTATAAAACTGTATGAAAATAAACAAAGAATTATTGTACAATTATCAAAAAATAATTTCGAGCAAGATGTGATTAATTTTGTGAAAGAATACATAGTACCTAAAACTAAATATTTTATTTAATTCGAGGACCCAATTTATGAAAAATTCAGTGTTATTCTACAAAATCAATTTCAAGATTCTCAAATTGACTTTGTTAAATGTAATAAAAAATTAATAGACGTTCGTTTAAATGAAGTTAAAGAAGTAATTCAAAATTACCACGAGGGTAAGACTAATCATAGAGGTCTAGATGAAACTGAAAATCAATTAAAAGCTTTGTATTATTGGCCTAATCAAAGAGCATCTATACAAACTTATATAAACAAATGCGAAGTTTGCCAGTTAAGCAAATATGATAGAAAATCAATAAAACCATTTTTGAATGTTACTCTAACAGCTACTAAACCATTCCAAATTTTGCATTTAGACACGATAACCTTAGAAAATAGTAAATTTCTTACGATAATAGATTCATTTTCCAAATATGGTCAAATGTATGAATTAAAATCTAGACAAGGAATAGAAGCAGCTCATAGTCTAATTAAATATTATACACACCATTGTATACCAGAACAAATAATTTCGGATAATGGAACTGAGTTGAAAAATTCTGTTGTAACGGAATTATTAGAAACGCATAAAATAAAAATTCATTTTATAAGTTCTCAACATCCAGAATCGAATGGAATTGCCGAAAGATTCCACTCTACGATTATTGAACACATCAGACTTTTGAATAATCAAAAAGATTTTAAAAATGAGACTATTGAAAATAAAATACTTTATGCATTATTAGCCTATAATAATAGCGTTCATTCTGCAACAAAATTGAAACCTAACGAAATAATTACCGGATACATAGATAGTAATACACCTTTCGATATAGAATTAGATCGACAAGTAGTTAATAATTATATACATAATCATAAAGATAAAATGAAAATTTTATACTCGAATTTAAATCAGAAATTACAGGAAAACAAATCAAAAGTAATCTCTAAAGCCAATAAAAGCCGTGAAGATACAATACCCACTAAAGAAGTGTATGTACGTAATAGACAGGCACAAGGTAAAACCAAAAATAACTATAAAAGTGAAGAAATTAAAAGTAAAAATATCCGACTAAAAACAGCAAAAATCGCTGCTAGACACAAAAATACTTCAGAAAATATTCATCTTTCAAACATAAAACGTCCTAAAAAGACTCCATATAAATTCATTTCAGGTTCGTCACCGTCGGAGACGCAACAGTCAAAATAAAAGATGTTACCCATAACTTGGGAATACTTCCCATAAATCTTGGAAATGCCAAGCTGCAGAAATCCAGTCATACTTTCGTTCATTTTTATAATTTAAGTCCACTATTAGTAGAATATAATAAGTTAAGTATACAATATAATCACGTTAAATATAATATGTCTAATAATACATTTTTTCTAACTGAAACAGAGAATATTGTAAATATAATAGAGTACACTAAGAATAGTATAGATGATAAATTTGATAACATTAATATTCATTCAACCTTAGATAGACCAAAGAGAGGGTTAATTAACGGTCTTGGATCAATAGTAAAAACAATTACGGGAAATTTGGACTCTGAAGATGGAGAAAGAATTAATTCAATTATGGAACATTTAAAACAAAATCAAGAAAACTTGCAAACTCAAATTAAAATGCAATATTCTGTTAGTCACCAAATAATTGATAATTTTAATAAGACAAATCAGGACATCCAGTATAGTGAAAAAATATTAAAAACGAAAATATTTGAGATAAGAGATATTTTAGATTTTCAAGCAAATGCAGAAAATATTATTTATTTGAAACAGCTGTTCAACGAACTTCTTATCACATTCAATGTAATTTTAGACGTTTTAGAAACTGTAGAAAATTCATTAACTTTCTGTAAACTTAAAACATTACATCCAAGTACCTATTATAAAATCTGACGACTTATTTGCAGAGTTGCAAAAAGTGCATTATTACTATCAAACGGAATTACCTTTCGAAATAAAACAAAAACATTTTAGAATTTGAAGCCGTCATAGACGTAGTTTGTAAAGTAGAAAATAATCAAATACAATATTTTTTATCGATACCTATTAATTATGATATTTTATTCAATCTTTTTTATATGTTACCTATACCTACAGAAATTGAATCAGAATACGTAACATTAATACCTAATTCAAAATTTTTATTAAAATCAAATAATGTCATTAAACCTCTAAATGACATTTGCACTCGCGGCAATATATTTCAATGTCCTAACCATTTGCAAGACAATAATAATTATGGGTGCAAAGAAAACATATTGCTAGCAGGAAATTCTACATTTTGTCAATATACAAAAATTGAAATAATTAAGAATCACATTGAAATTATTCCGGAGATAAATCAATTTTTGGCAATATTTCCAGTAGAAGAAAAATTAATCATAAAATGTAAGCAAGAAACTGAAGAGAAAACTCTTAAAGGCATTTATTTAATTGAAAATTCAGCATGTAAAAGTATATTTAGAAATCAAGAGTTAATATTTCAACAAAAAACTTTTGGACAACCTTTTGTAATAAATGAATTAAATTTGAAATTAAATCAATTACACGTTTCTCCAATGAAGATTGATTTAAAAAGATTAAAAATAAAGGATATTCCAAATCAACTGGTAACGCCAATATTCACGGAAAACCATAATTTGCACATTCCTAGTATTTGGACTATTCTTCTTTATACAGCATTGATAGCCTTCCTGTGGATCATGTACAAGAGGAAACATTCAGGAAGGACAAGTAAGAGTCATCAGGAGTCAACGGAAGATGGGATCCAGCTTCCAGGAGAAGCTTCCTTCTAAAGGGGGAGGTGTCACCTACGCCATTGCCCTTAGGTGGACAGTATATTGTGCTGATTAAGTATTTATATTATTGTAGAATTGCTTAGTTTGTGTTTGTTACGAGGTTATTTAAATTCATGTTTATAATAAAAAAGTTAGTCTTGTATTTGAAATTGTTGTATTAGTTTGTGTTAGAAATAAAGTTAGTTTTTAAAAACACGGTTTCAGTTAATTAAAAGTTAAGTATATATATATATATATATATATATATATATATATATATATATATATATTGAACAAGTCCTCTAGTTCTTGAAACATTTATAAATAAAAAAAAGGATCTATTATTACGGAAGGTGTAGCAGTAGACACAACCACCTTATGAAAGTCACTGACAATTCAGGTATAAAATCAGTAGAAAGAGTGAAATACGCATTAATATAATGTCAGATATTGATATGATTGATTAATAAAAGGACTATGAGTAGAAATTCTAAACACAACATGATTTAAATAAGTATCAAAATGTACCTGCACAATTAATCCCAGAATTACGTTAATGTCAATAAGTTCCACATTGCTCTGAACATAGCCATATGAATTTCAGCAGAAATAAAATTTCATTTGAACTTGAAACCTGAAACAACATCAAATAATATTTATTGCAATAATTGCTTATCAATATTTGTAGGTGTTTATAATAAAGGTTGACAATTTAAAGAAAGGGTTGAAAGCTTTATGAGAAATGATAAATGGAACACAGCCCAAACATATGACAAAGAAATGTATTGTAAACAGGAAGTAATGAAATCTAGTAATTTTATTACCAACTTAAATTTATTGATTATTTATTTTATATAGAACAATAATAACAAAATCAGAAATAATATATGAATCAGTAATCTAAGTTGTATATTTTGTAAAAATGGATATAAATAAGAAAACCGTAAAAACGTAATAATGATTAAAATTGATAATATATTATAGGAAAAAGACATTATATAGAATCCTGAATACAAAATAAATATTTGCAAATAAGTGTGTTAATCCTCCACAACTTAGAAATCAAATAATTTTATTTTATAACTAAAAAACATAGTAATTGACAATTTGTGTTATTAAAACAAACATAAGCAAGCTTTGCATTTGCCAAGCCAAAAGTTTGTTGATTTATAAAACAAGAGAATAAATTTGGTGAGATGGAGAGGCAAGCGTCGATATAAATCTCCTCTGAGAAAAAGTGTTAAATTTTGATAAAAAGTTAAAAAGTTCTCACAAAAAGGTAATAGAAATAAGTTAATAAGTTTTTGTGAACCCGTGAGAAGAGAAAGGTGATCAGGAAGGTGCATCTCTCTCGTTAGAGATCGTCAAGAAATTAGAGACGTGAGTAGCAGCCAAGGACTGAAGATATGAACTAAGGTCTGTGCATTTTAATTAAAATATTTGGAATTCCACATAAATAGGAACAGTGAACTAAAAATAATAATCAGAACGTTCTAATAATGATAATCTAATAAAAGGCCTAGAACAATATATTACGATGCATCATATTTTATCTCCATGGAGATCCATGCAATTTAGTTTATAATAATATAATTATTCTTACTTGTTTAATTTAATCCATTTTCAATGTTCACGTGTTCCATGAATGTTCACATAATTTCCACTTTTTATTTTCCTCTAATGGATGCATAACTGGTCTATCCATTACTATCTTCCTTTCAATTCACACACATTATTTAGAAATTTATATATATGTAATTGATTGTTTACATTTATACAACGTATTGTAATTTTTCACAACTATATAGACGCAGGCCGAGCATAAACCGTTTATACACAGCATTGACGGTGAAGAGCGTATTCGTGTTGTAGGAAATTATATAAGCGCATGCGTAGTACTTATGCGCCGACGCAATACAATGAATTGTTGTGTATTCAGAATTGCATAGGATGTAGGGGTTATAAAGTAATTTTAAATGTTAAAAATAATACGAAATTGTTCACAGTAACAATTTATTAAATTAATTTCCATTGAAGTGTTGGTATTTTTATTCTTTTCATGTCCTCAATAAAATTATTAGAATTAACGTATTTCAATCTTTCTATCTGAGAGTATCCAGAAGCCCAATTTCATAGATAAATTAAATAAAGATATAAATCAAATTACATTCATATAGTGTGTTCCAGAACTCAAAGGGAGGAGTCATCATGCTTCCGACTTATATTTTAACTTTAGATCAAATTGATAAAAGATATTTTTACGAGCTAGCCGAAGGTAAGTCGTGTCTATATATAAATAAAAGCCCAAGTCAAAGTCCATTATACTTATAAATATAAGACAAACGACTATTTAATAACAGTAGATAAACATAAAATTAAATACAATTATATAAATAAATAAAAATAATTATAATATATATATATATATATATATATATATATATATATATATCTATTTTAATACAGTTCTATCATTCCAAATTTTTACGGGGAACATCATCTCCTGTGAGATCTCTCCATAAATCTTGTAAATTTAGTATTTGAACATTGTAATTAATTAATATAAGGTA
Organism: Galeruca laticollis; assembly: GCA_963921935.1. NCBI lineage: Eukaryota > Metazoa > Arthropoda > Insecta > Coleoptera > Chrysomelidae > Galeruca > Galeruca laticollis. Next base: position 178,533,731 of record OY998176.1, read on the forward strand.
TTATTTGGCAAATTCAAAATTAAATTCAGTGCGTGTATTTTCGATAATTAGTGCTGCAGTTGAACGAGTTTGGCAGTTTATTCTCTACATCCAGATTTCTGGTGAGTTCGCTCCAGAATTATTCTTACATCATTGAATATCAGGCCTTGATACAAAATTAAATTAAAAGTAGATGTATATAAATAATGAGATTATATATTGAATTCAATTAACTACGAAAAATAAGTATACTTATCGACCAATTTAATAGTGGAAGAAATTAGCAGAAAATATCGTGTATTTTACATTCTCCAAGGAACTGAGTGACAATTCAAAATACGAAATTTTTTTGAAAAGAAATTAGAAACTTTTTAAATTAGTTTAGGAGGTTATTTAGTTTGTAGGTTGTTTTAATGGTAATTTAGTCGTTACAATTACGATAACATTATTTGTTCTGGAAAGAAAGTTAAATTTGGTATTTGCTTATTTGAGTAAATTTACATAATTGTTAAAACGTATTTTGATTCGAAATTATATAGATCATAAAAGAATAGGAATTTTATTTGAACATTGAAACTTAGTGAATCATTGGTGACAGACAAGACATTCATTGATAATAAGTGTCAGAAATCAATTGAGTGATATTTCCAATCTTAAATACACATTCACAGGAGAGAATATTGAACCAAATTAATCTTATAAATATTTAATTCAGAAAATAATTTAAAATTTATTACAAACTGTTGTATTAGAGCGTACTGAACCCACCTGAGAATAAAGCCGATTAATTCAAGATAAAATAAACTCATCTTTCAATATTGTAAACAATTTTCGTTATTCAGCTAGCCGGAAAATTTTGACAACAACTGTCAACTTTGAAATATATATCATACGGTGCTTAAGCTGTGTGTACAATATTGTCGCTGCAATCAGGGATTGTACAATTTTGTTTTTTTAATCGTGGACAAATAAAAAAATTTATTGGTAATATTCATTGAATTAAGGTATAGTAAATTGTACCAAATTGTCACAACGCGGGGCAATTACAATTCATTATAGAGTATATAACAATATATATATATATATATATATATATATATATATATAACAACAAAGATACTCATGGGTAATTCACGCAAAAAAATGGGCTACTGAAACCTTCAATTGGAAGATCCCGTGTTTTCAGGACCACAACCAAGAATCCCTGTTGAAATCCGTTGTTTTGTGTTTTCCCATGTTTTGATTAACATCTTTGCTCCCAAATTTGCTGAAGACGGCAAATGATACAGAAACATGCATGTCCACGGTTACCACCCTGTTTCAGTAGCCAATTTTTTTGCGTAAATTACTCATGAATATCTTTGTTGTTGTTGTTTACATATCACGCGATATTCCTACATCTTCTTTATATATTTATATATATATATATATATATATATATATATATATATATATATAAATTTTTACATTTGTGCCTAAACTTTGTTATATTAGTTTGTTCATTGTGGACTATTCCTCGGACAATTAGCGAATGACTCGCTTTCTCCGCGTTTGTAGTGTTGAGTGATAATTTGTTTTTTATTGTTTATGTATATATTGATAACATCGTCGAAGTGTGTATGTATCTATAAAATACGGGGCATACGTACACCCCAAGATATTTTAATTTTTTGTACAAGATTATATGTAAGATTTTGGACCTTTTTTTCTTTCTGTGGTTGGTACCCTGTTATTCGTGTATCCAAGTTTTCTCATTGTTTTGATCACTGACGCTAGTCAAAAGATGTTAATAAACTGGTTACCATAATAAACACGTTTCAGTGAGTACATCCCTACTCTCCACAGATACCTTGCCTTTGAAGATACCTCATATATAATTTCTCGCTGTAAGAACGTAATTTACTGTGTGATCATTCCCTTTCTTCTCTCGTATCGCAGTTTTTGAAATTGTTTCTGTAAATTAAAATTTCTGGCGCCCTATAATTAATTTCTCATTTGATTAACTTCCATCTTATATGCCTACGACTCTTAAGCTCTCCAACCAAACCCACGAGCACCTTTTTCATACATTTTAACTGTTTGTCGCCCACTACCGTTCCAAATAACAGTATTTCGCTAGTTCATCTTGGTTTCATTCAAGAAAACTTTGGAAAACTTTGTACCAAACAGTTGAGATGGTTACATCTTTGATGAAGAGTTAGCATTGTTGAAAAAGAATGACAATTTGTAAATTATTCACCGAAGTTGACAGTTACCTAGGAACACCAAAAGTCACTCACTAGATTATTATTGTATTTCTGAACTAAGTGCAGAAATTCATAGGATTTTACATAAAATTTAATATAAAATGAAGCAGGTTTTGAAAAACTTAAATATCATTTCATTTGGGGTTTTTGAACAAGCAGGATGTATATTTCTACAAACCTCATTTTTGCTTCTCTGAATTCTTTTCTTTTTAGTGCATCCAGTTCCCTTGCCAATTCATTTTCCTGGTACAATTGTTTTCCTTTGAAAGCATATTCTGTCTTTTTTGATTGTTCTTCTTCTTCATATTCTCTCCTGTACATATTAACGTACCTTTCAAAGTTTCTGTGAGCATTTTTCTGTTCCACGTGTCGTAAAAGGCTAGACTGGTAATCTTTTAGATTCAACTCTGAATTTACTTTTTTTTCAGGAGGAATCATTTTTTGTGGCTATAAAAAATACATAGACATTGAAATTAAATTACTTAATTGGGATGTTCACAAGTTTTTGAAGTATTGATAATATTTATTTGAGGTAAACTGTGAAATTGATTTGGGAGCTTATATAGTATTCTGAAATTAATTATATACAGGGTGTCCCGGGACTAATGGGAAAAAAGTCAGGAGCGTATAATCTGAGCCAAAATAATGTTAGTACTTCATATAAACTTTTTCTATGGAGGCCCTCGTTTTCGAGTTATAGGCCTCCAAAGTATCAATTTTGAATTTGGTTTTTATTTTTATTTTTTGTACTAGTTATTTGATCTTTATCAAATTTACGGCAAAGCTATAATGTACGTGTATGTTTATTTTGGAAAGGTAAACAGATTTACAGTACTGCCTTGAAGCCAGGGACGGACTACTCGCAATGGTTAGTGATCCAAAAAATTTGCAGGGATGGCACACCCTGTATGAAATCATCGAAATTGACTTTCCCACACATTAAGCTAACGAAAAGGTACTCTTGTTAGAATTCGATAAAATAAGCCGTTTGGATAATATTTAGAGTTTTATTAATGCACTACGTACAAATCCACCTGACTAACTTATTAATACGATGTCCAGGATTTACTTCCTTTTAATCAAAATTACGAACATAACATTATTAAACCATTAAGAAAACCTCAAAAAACACAAGTTATAAAACATTAGACTAATACTAATTCCTAAACAACAACAAAAACTAACGTTATTCTAATAAATGTTCAATATGAGCTCCTCCCACTTCCACGCACATTCTAAGTCTACGAAGGTTGTTTCTTTGCACTTGAATGAGCAATCCCACATTATTTCTAATAACATTGCAGTGTAACACAATTCTGTCTATTAAATCTTGTCTTGTTTGAACAGGTGTTGCGTATACTTTACTTTTGAGATAACCCTAGAGAAAGAAATCCATAGGATTAACGTCTCCTGATCGCGGTGGCCATTGAAAAGGGCCTCCACGACCAATCCATCTATTAGGAAACCTTGTGTGTAAATGCTGTCGTACATCTAAACTGAAATGAGGAGGGGCCCCATCATGCATGAACCATAAATTCCTACGAGTTTGTAGTAGCACATCATCAAACAGGTTCCATAACTAATTTTGCAAAAACTCCAAATATCTCTGACCAGTCAAAGTACCGTCAATAAAGTATATGGCTCTATCAAATGATTGCCAACTATTCCTGCCCAAATATTAACCATGAATCTATGCTGGCTCCTAGTTTGGATAATGCCATGTGGATTCACATCATCCCATAAATGCATATTATGAGAATTTATGATTCCATCTCTGGTGAAACTGGATTAGTTCGTAAAGAGAACGTTACTAATAAATGTATTGTCTGCTTGTTGTTGTCGCAGAAACCACTGGCTATACTCAAGCCGTGCAGGATAATCAGCCACTGTCATACTGTGTACTTTTTCATGTGAAAAGGATATAACAGCTGTTCTTTTAGGACGCGATGAACAACTAATTCCGAGACGTTATGTTCTCTTGATACTTTTAGAAAACTCGTTGATGGTTCATTATCAACTGCATTTAACAAGTCTTGTTCAACTGCCACAGTACGTATGCTTCGTACTGGACCTTCTCCACTTTTTTTTGGCAAAAATATTCCTAAAATTAAAAATTTTGTTTTGTATACATAGAAAATTACATTTACTTATTCATACCTGTTTCTCGTAACCTGAGATCAATACACTCAAACATTCGTCTGTCTGGCAATGCTCTGTTTGCAAAATGTTCTTCATAAAGCCTTCTGGCCTCTAAACAGTTTCGAGAAGCCAGTCCATACATTAGATGCATATCTGCGTACTCGATAAAAGCGAATTTTGCCATTGTAACTGTTAAATTAAGGACTTATGAATTATTGACAAGTACTGACTACGAACTATTCTACACAACGTTTGACAACTAATCCTATGGTAACTTGATAAACGGTAAAAACACTTATAAAAAGTTTTTTACCAACTTTCGAATTAATAAGTCGTTAATGTTTTTCATCTTCTGCTATTATTTTTTTGTAGTACTGTAGGTAAATCTTGGACATCTATTAATAAGTTACGTTTTACCTCGTTGTGTACTTATAAAAATGGTGAATGCGTAAATTGGTACGTAGTGCATGAATAAAACTGTAAATATTAGCCAAACGGCTTATTTTATCGAATTACAACAAGAGTATCTTTTCGTTAGCTTAATGTGTGGGGAAGTGAATTTCGATAATTTCATACAGGGTGTGCCATCCCTGCAAATTTTTTGGATCACTAACCATTGCAAGTAGTTCGTCCCTGGCTTCAATGCACTACTGTAAATCTGTTTACCTTACCAAAATAAACATACACATACATTATATCTTTGCCGTAAATTTTATAAAGATCAAATAACTAGTACAAAAATTAAAAATAAAAACCGAATTAAAAATTAAAACTTAGGAGGCCTATAACTCGAAAACGAGGGCCTGCATAGAAAAAGTTTATATGAAGTACTAACATTATTTTAGCTCATATTATACGCTCCCGACTTTTTTCCCATTAGTCCCGGGACACCCTGTATATGTGGCAAAAAAAAATAAAAGAGAAGTCAACATGACATTGGTTTCCTCTTCAAATGCTATTCCAATTAGAGAATTATAAGACATAGAAGAAAGTGACCACACGTCCCGATTTTGGCGGGACAGTCCCGTTTTTTGGTGGACTGTCCCGCGTCCTGCCGATTTTTAAAAAGGTTCCGTTTTTAGAAAATATCTGCATTTCTTATTTTAAATGTACTGTAAAAATATGTTACCTATTATTTATTAAGTATTATGGTGAATATAATGAAATAAAAAATACATAAAAAAAACATAAAATGCATGCAGAGTAAACTAAATTAGGCAATGTACCGAGTTAGATTTACTTGGTGGTGTTCAATCATTGTCGTTACGTCTCAGCTTAATTCAGATAAGTGCAGACCATGAAAAACATCGTAAATCCAAAAAAAATTAGTATGATTGAATATGTATTCTAGATACCTTTCGAACGAAGTGTCACTTGCAATAAGGTCCCATTTAATATTATTGATTTCAGTTGCCTGGTTATGTCACGGATGCCCATTACATCACCTGTTACCACTTGTAGAGAAGCTTACAATAGTTCATTTTCACGCTCCAAATTTCATTAGTCTGAGTATCACCGTTCAAAACAAAAGAGGGGTGGGACTTTTGAGAGGCACTGAATAAACTCTTTGAAGGATATTTATGAAAGCGCAGAAATCGAATATAAAAGAATTCTTGGTTACAGCAAAACACGATGACTAACTCTTTTACCAGTTGTAGAAAATATTTTTTATCTCAAGAAAACTGTCCAAGAATATTGCAGCCTTTTTTGAAAATGACACTTCACAAATTTGGCTTCAGTTCATCCACAACCAAGCTTCATTATTTCCCAATGCTGTGAAAATGATTGAAGGGGACAAAAGTTCAATTACGAAAGTGATAAATGAAATCAATAATTTAAAAACAAAATTACGAGAAAGAATTGATAACGATTACATTCCTTTAATTATTTGAAAAGAGATTACTAGGTTGAAAGAACAAGGTGTCATTAAATGACCTGATTTTCTGAAACATGTCAAACATTTTTATAATAACTGCTTGGAATATCTTGAAGAGTGGACAGTTCAATTCAAAGATATTAAAAATTTAATTTGGGTGACATTAAAAAAGGAGGTTTTATGGGAATATGGTGGAAAAATCTTTTGAATATATTGGTAGCCATTTTTCGAAAAATAATATTTGCAAAAATGATCGTTTTGATGAGGTGTCATTGGTAAAAAGATATGTTACACATGAAAAAATTAAATGTTGGTTGTCTGCAAATGTGGAAATAGACAAAAAATGGACGGAGTTATTCCTTCATTTTAAACAGAATAATATTCCTTTTCAAAATATTTAGAAAATTGTAAAATTCGCGCTCTCCCTTCCAGGAACAAATGCAGCAACAGAACATATTTTTTCTAGTGTTGAATATTGAAACTTTAAAATCTATATTAATTGTAAAATATAATTTGACTAATTCATGTGAAATATTTCACGACATTTAAATAAATGATCCGAATCTATTGCAAAGTATTCACTCGGATCAAAAATATGACCGTGAAAGAAAATCATAATTTTTTTATATAAAAAAATTTATTTGATTGAAAATCATGATGTCCAAATTATTAATTTGTACAAATATTTTTGTAGTTACCAATAATTAATAATAAATACATTTTTTACAAGTATATGAATGTATACAAGAAAAAATATATAACTAAATACTCATTTGATCCCATTTGTCCCGCTTTGTCTTAATGAAAATGTGGTCACTTTAATATAGAATTGTGTTCAGATCTATTGCTTGATGTTTGGAAATTATATTTCCAGGTTCATATCATTTGTTTCCTGATCATCATCAATCTTTGTTAATAATTCGAATAAAATTAATACTATTTTCATTTTATCAAAAGTTCTTTTCACTGACGTTTTGTACTTAATTAATTTCTAGGTGCATATATGTGTGTCTAGTAGAGTTTCAATCAAATCACATCTAGGATAATATAAGAAATTGGTTTTTATATTAAAGTTATGTAGATACCTTAATTTTAAAACAATCAACGTTTGATTCATATTTTCTTTCTTTATCGGGAACTGTTGGTTCTTGAGTAATTTCACTTTTTGTAGATGAGTTATCAATGAAGCATTGTCTAATGTCCTCAGACATTTTCTCGAATCCGTATACTAATTTGAATATACTTGTGACAAAATGTGAAAGATACAATTTTTGAATTCAATCTGTTTGTTGATATCAAAAACAATCATGAAGTATGATACTATTTTCTTCTTTTTTAGTGGTAACATAGAAAACGTAACATTTTATTTGTTCATGTGTCTATTAATTGCACCGTATTTAAAATTAGTGTTTGGATTTTTGTGGCTTCTAAACACAAGTGTAAGTAGATACTGGTTTTTATCAAAGACAGTAAATTAATGTCTCTGATTGTGTATAACAAAATGGAACTTCCGTGTGCGCCCGAATATAAGACGCTTGCAGTTACAAGACGCACCCCATTTTTCAGAACGGAATCTTGAAAATATTTCATATTCTGGACCGCTATTCTCTAACTCCATCGTTTTAGCGTATCGCTTTCAAAACGCTTAGCGAATGTCATACCGGAGTACGTAGGGCATTGCGACGAGAACGCTAAATTGGTATTCTGTAGCGGCATTCGCATTAAGGTGCGTTCTTTTTGACTGAGATCTCAGATCACTACAGTTTGGTGATCTGAGATAAAGTGATGTGAGTAAGCACCAAAAAGAACGACATCTCAATTGAAGCGCGCGAACTGTCGATGCATGCGTGAATAAGAAACAAAACATATAATAATAATAATGTTATTGTATCCATAATTTGTAACAAAAGAAAAATAGATTATGTGTGTTTATATGTCAATGATTGAAACTATAGATAACCTTGGTTAAAACTACAAATAACCCAAGCAAATCAAATATTTGTTCATCCCCGCCACTTTATTTCCGACTCCAGTCCAACTGATTCCCCTTACAACACATTCAGCATCGGTAAAGGGGGAGGAAAAATCTCAGCTCACTTAAAGTGAGTGAAACAAAAAGAACGCTCACATTACTGATGTGAGCTGAGATTAACTGAGATCTCAGTCAAAAAGAACGCACCTAAGCAACGCGGAATCTGTTTGAAGGATGTCAACATTTAATCTTTGTTTTCTATGGGCTTATCTTTGGTTTTGGGTTTTGGTCATTTTTAGCTATTTTTTGGCGTTCAACCGTATTCAATTATGTTTTAAAAACATATTCAATTTTACGTCATAGATTTGACGATGGCGAAAACGAAATATTTTTAAAACAATGTCGTCATTTGTCATTGAGCGAGGCGCGAAGAAACAAGTCGATTATTTTGAAAGTTTTCGTAATTTTGTTCCATTTATCAATTTTGTGTGGGTTAATGTGTTGATTCAAATTTAAAATGAATTGCATGATATTAGCACTCATTAACGATATTCATTATGAGCAGGATCTCCAAAGATATCTTATTTACAAATATTTGAGGGATGATACCCTGGAGGAAGTACTTCTTCCAACATTTCTCTCCACTAATTTGGTGCATACACGCTCACCAGATTATTATGAAGATTGGTTGCCACAGTATCTCGGGAGAGATTTTTTCAATCATTTTCGATTGAATAGAAATACCTTTGTGAATCTTCTGGGTGCTATAAATTTCACTGAAAGACAATTTGTTGGTGGACAGCATCCTGTTTCCATGGAGAAATTTGTTTTGATGTTCCTTTGGTGGCTAGGAAAAGCTGATACATTGATAACTGTGTCCGATAGGTTCAATGAGGCACTCTCTACAGTATATAGTGCAGTCGAGTTAATTATTCCCAAAATACTTGAACTACAGATGAGATATATTCCATGGCCTAACCAACAGAAAAGCAGTCTTCTCATCCACTGCTAATAGCCTATCATCAATAGTCACTTGAAACATTTTTTACAAAAAAAAGAATATGCAATTATTTCTATGTTGTTTCTGGTTTTATGTCTCCTTGCGGAGTCAATTTCACCATAATATCAAAGAATATATTCTTTTATTTGATAATTATGCAATTTTAAGTATGTAAGCAAAATACAATGACAACTGACAGCTTAGAACCGCTCTTTATTCTTTGGTTCAAAATAATGCAAAATGTTTTGAAACATTCCGTCTACGACGTCATTGTTTCAACGCTCAAATGAAATGTTTTTAAAAAAGACCCAATAATTTTAAAACAGTGGTACGCCAAAAAATACCTCAGATCTCTTGTTGCAATACTTTCCATCACGTGACAAGCGCAAGTGCAGCCGCCATCTTGGTAGAGCGAGAATTTAAAAGTTTCGTACTGTTTTGTACAATAATGGCTAGAGATGCAATAATTATCTCCACAAACAAATCCATCAATAAAACAAAATATTGATGATTCTGTACTTGTTGACAACTCAGTTGAAGCGTATGACTGTGAACGATTAAAATGTGGTTAAAGTGTTATGGGCGTTCTCAAAAAGGCAAAATAGGTCTGCTATTTGAGAGGTTAGCTGTCAATACAATGTATTATGTTAAATAAAATTAGTTCAATAGTTATTATATGAATAAAAGGTAAATAAGTAAATAATTTTAGTAGAAATATGTAACTGTGATTAATAATTTTTTTATATTATGTGCAGGTTAATAAAAAATTTAAATGTGCTGTTTTCTTATTTATCTAAATTGTCTCAATATTGTTTATTATAAGTATTTCATTAGAAAAAATGAAATATAATTTCATTTTCTGGAAAGAAATAATTATATAATAAACAATTTTAAGACAAGATGTAAAATTTACCTACCCATAATCCAAAATACCAAATTTAAATATCCCGCCTGTAAGAATTAGTTCTGTACCCCGCAAGGGGTACGCTCAGATGGACGCGGTACCCAGCTGTTTGTACTGGAACTGGATCGAACACTATTTTATTACTTTCTCTATGGTACACGGTTTTAATAGTAGTTATATGATCTGTGGCTTAGGTTAGGTTATCTTATGACGATTTCTTATAAATTTGAACATGATTTGAACTGTCTACCGGTTACATTGTTTTGGAACGATATAAAGAAAATTGAAAATATATCCATCTACACATATTTATAAAGAAAAGCTAAGCAAACCGTGAGTAACAAGTGCATTATATTTATCTAACCACATCCATATTATCCAATAAGTGTATTTTACCAGGGTATATCAACAGATTAAAATCATTATTCCGTAATACATTAAATCATATTTTTGGGACAAGAAGGATAATTTTTCATGCAGAACTTATTACTTATTCTGAAGTAGATTACCCAAAGAAATAATTCTACACTAAAATTGATTATGGAATGCTATTGACTGTATTAGTATTAACCCTTAACTACTAACGTATCAAATATGAAACGTTGTTACTAACTATACGTCTCACAGACAGCTATATTCAAAAAGGCACATAATTTTAAATTTCCATCGTTTTTGTTTTATGAACTATTTATTTCTTCTCTGTGTCATTGCAGAAGTGGAAATCATGCGTAGAAATGGAATAAAAATTCAATATTCAGTGAAAATCAGATTTTCTCGAAGAAGAATGAAAAATTCTGATTTTTTACATCGATCTTTTGAAGTACGAAATCAAATTGGAATTCTTAGACAATCTATGAAATTATTATTAATTTGGATACAAAAAGAGTCGAACTACAATCAAGCACAAAAATTTAGTCAAAAATATTTATTTTGAGAAAATTGACAAAACATGAAAATCAAGAATTTGATGCACAATCCGGACACATTTTTTTCGCACATTCTAGACAAATTGGATTCTGGCATTCGTAACAAACATATGCAGTTCTTCTTTTTTCCAATGTTTCGACTCTAGTTTCAGGAATATTACCATCTCTTTTTTCACCAAGTATCTCCATAATACTCAATCGCAATTTTCGAGTCAGCTTAGTATTTCTCGACCTGCTCTGTAAATGTGGTGTCACTAGTTTTAAAGCGAGTTTTTTCATGAAATCGGATCTGTCCTTTTGGGAATTTTCTGGATAACTGTTATATAGTATGAACGAATTGACAGTGCTGATATCGAAGAGTCTATAAAAGACCGTGAATGGCCACCGACGGCTCCTACGAGCGCAGGAGAATTTGGAACATTTTTCATCAATTGCGTCTACTCCACCTTTTGTTGAATTGTAATCTAAAATGATATAAGGTTTCCCCCCAGACTCTGGATCTTCGCTCTTATGGTGATGGGACGATGACACTAAGATAACAGCCTTATTTTTTTTGGTACGTATTAAACCAGTGTTAAATCTCGTGTCAAACCTTATAATGCAGATCCAACCACCCTTTTGTTACTGGGTAGAAATTGCGATGGAATTTCCTTTTTATTTTTCCGGATTGTGCCAATACATGTTAATCCTCTTTTTTTTAATATGTTCACAAGTTCTATAGATGTGAACCAATTATCAAATGTCACATTTCTGTTCGTGTTATATAATGGCTGTGTTAGGCGCAGAACACTTTGAGTTGGTTTGCTAAATTTTTTATCTTCATTTGGTAAATTCCTTCCATCTGAATCTTTACCTGTATAAATGTATCCATTGTAGAAATATCCAGTTCGTGCATCAGTGCAACACATAATTTTCAACCCATATTTATCAGGTTTATTTGGAATGTACATTTTGAATCTACATCTTCCTCTGAAACCAACTAGCATTTCGTCCACACAAGCTGATTACCCAATAGTATAACACTCCTGACATCTTTTAACAAATAGATCAAATATTTGAGAAATTGCAGCTGCTGGATCATCTAACTTTCTCACTTCTCTGTCACCAGGATTGTGAAATCTAAGATATGTGAGTAAAAAAGCAAACCTCTCTTTACTCATGATACACCTAATAATTTCTCGACCAGTTCTATCGGTAGCAAATAAAGTATTTATACATTCATTATTCGATTTGAAGACGGCCGTGTATGTCAGAAGTCCAAAGAATGCATATATTTCAACCTTATCCAGATTCTTTAGCGTTGAAGAATTTTCAGATTTATACTTAGATCGTACTGTTTCAATCTTATGATTGGTCCATTGAAGTATAATACTACAGATTTCTTCAGTGAACAACAATTCCCAGACTTTGATAGGACTAGGTTTTTTTCCTAATGCTTTAGCTAGGGGGCGTAGTCCCGGTAAGTGGACAATAATATTTTCTTATAGACGTCGACCCCTACTGGAAGTAGTAGACTCACTAGACCATTTGAATCTATTCTTTCCATAATAATACTTCAAGTTCGTATTTTCTGCATATTCTAATATATCATCAGTAATTTCATTATTGGCTTCATCAGTCTCAGCTGTAATAAATTATAAATAATAAGTATATACACATTTGCTTTGAAAATAATTTACCTTCTTCTTCAGAAGCCGTATTGTGATCACTTTCAATATGGGTTTCTTCCGCATGTTCATCTTGGGTATCACTAATGTCACTTCCACATTCATCAAACCATTGTAACAACTGTTCTTCGAAGTTTTTACTTGATGGTTTCACAGCTTTGGACGTACTTGGTCGACAATCCATCACGTTATGAATTCACTAATGATACGACTCAGAGACGGCTTCACTCTTTTATTGTTACGTTAACACTAAGTATATGTCTACGAGACGGCAATCTATCTTTCGCTAAAAATATCTTAAAAACCAGATGATGCACCACGATCAACTTCAGGCTATTGAGTCAGTGTAGTAGGGTGATAAATTACGTAGAAGAACAAAATCGCGAATTGAAAGGGAGGGGTCATTCGACGAATCGGATCAGGTAGTGCCGTCTCTGAGACGTATGTTTAGTAGTTAAGGGTTAAACTCAGGCAACTGTCAAAGAATGAACTCTTCAATTGAATTGAAGAAGTTAAGACAGCATATTAACATGATATCTTAGAAAAAACAAATAAATTAAACTACTCTGAATAAGACTACTTTATTCAAATAAAAAAGAAGGATGCGTCCTAGATTAGCTAAAACAAAGTACAGATTCAAAATAACTGGAAAATTAAGCTAAAAGATCAATTTCTGAATCAGAATATGATATTAGTACACCAAAGATCTGTGATCCCAGGAAGATGTGACCACTAGAACCAAAAAAAACCAGTGAAACTAGGAAATCTAAATGACAGAATTACTTGAATCAGTTTATTCAAGATAGGTGGATCATAAGAAGTGAAACAATTGAATGGTCAGCATAATCTTCACATTTAAGCGGGCCGCACACTGGAAACTAATTTCATGAAACGTGAAATTTCAGTTTCATGCAACCATTCATTTCAAAAATAAATACATACGTTCATCAAGTTTCACTAAGTTATGCAACTGTGATTTCATGATACTTATAATTTTGGTCTTACTGCTAAAGTTTCGTCGGGTTTCATCATTCTGAGTGCAGTGATCAGCATTTATTAATTGCATTAGTAACTTTTTTCGTTATGCGTGGTCCAACAGGCTGCACTAAACGATGAAACTTGGGTTGAGACATTCTGTAGAAACTTTGGAATTCCTCCTCATTGGCATTTAATTCCTTTGCAACTATATGACTACTACGCTGTCTATCTTGGATGAGCAGATGACCAATACAAACATTAGCAGATCCTCGACATGGTTGAAGCTAAACATCCATTCTATTTGTAAGCGGGAATTATTAAACAAGTTTCATGAAATTTGTTCCACGAAACTACTTTCCTCAGTTTACCTTAGATTACTTTTATGGAGATACCCAAAAAATAATGTCTACAAACGTGACCATTTTAATGATGTTAAAAATATAATAATGATATTTAAGAAACAAATAACAGATAAAAAATGGGATAATGTCATATCAGTATTTTACTAAAGACTTCAATGCTTCCAAATAGATGGTAGAAGAAATTTTGAACATCTGATTAAATAAAATATTAGTAGTTGATTATCAAAACAACATTTCTCTACATTTATTTTTTCACTTGTTTTGGGTCAACTTTGATACTAATAAAGATGATGACATGGAGTTTTCACTTTTATATTTGTAAGTTAATAGGGTATCAGAAATTAAAAGAAATATACTATATAAGTACATCCATTTGATTTATTACCAAGGGTTGACAAAATGATTGTTTTGAAATCCTAACTCTTGGTATTTGAAGAAGAAATTGCATGGTAATTTTTTTGTTAAATAAATTCCTTTCAGTATTGTCATTGCTTACATTTTACGTTTATCTTTTCTTCCCCGAAAATTTTGCTTAGAATTTATACATTTCAGTGATAATTTTGATATTATTTAATTGATCTGTTTATATGTATGTATACCTACAGTATCAGGAAGATTCTTTGGTCACATGCAAGTTAACATGGGCCATAAGTGACAATATGTTCGAAAGAAACAGGTATAAATTCAGTGTATCACTCTTTCTTTTAACACATTGAAGGACAACATGCCTCAAAAATTACCCATCTTGACAGTAAGTCTTACGGTATTGGAACTTGTGTATGAAGTACACTTAATGCGATGGTTAGTCTCACAAAATGAAGAAATCAAAGTGAAGTAGTGTCACAGTAGAAGTACCTAGACCAGCAAGCATCATATTGTGTGTTTTCGATTCCGTCCGATGTAAACTCAAGCACAACGCCATGCAGCGTCTAGTGATCCATAGGAATACCATTAGTTGATTCAGTACTGTCGAGATGGGTACAACAGTTGTGAGTTTGTTGACACAGATTTGGCGCAAAAAATGTAAGTAAATATTATTTAGTTTTTTCCTGTTTACAGTTATATAAATAGTAATTTAAGTAGTTTACATTGTTTAAGGTTGTTTTTTTTTTGTTTTAGATGGATGATGATACGATATATGATCCTTATGAAAAGGAACAGAGCCGGCTGCAGGCGTTCTATGAGAAAATGTCAACAGATGAAGATCCATTCGATGATTCTGCAGGACAATATGGATCTGATGAAAATTACGAATCAGATTTTAAAGTACATGACGATGCATCAACTGAATGAGGCGATGCATAAAGTGATGAATATTCAGAAATAGAAGAAGAAATGGCTGATGTGTCTGGAGAAGAAGCTGAAGTAAGTTCAAGTGTTGAGGAGGATAATTGGGAAAATACACCAACCCTTATTCCAGAATTCCATTTAGATGAAAGCACCAATAAGTTAAAACTATATATAGGTCCTGCAATCACTCCTCTGGAAGTCTTATTTACTCCTAATATTATGAATTATATTGTTGAATGTACCAATAATTATGGTGCTGCTCTAGTTAGCCAAAATAGACCTAAGACAAGACACAGCAGACATGCATCTTTTCACCCTGTGACAGTTGACGAAATGGAAAAAAAATTGGTCCAGGGTCAAGTTTCTATGAAGAATATAGGTCAGTAATTTTCTTATGTGGATTTCCCTTACTACTATCCAGTATTCAGTTATGTTATGTTTGTTAGACGATTTAAACAAATACTAAGAGTACTTTGTTGTTCTTCTCTTAACGCAAAAAATAGAGAAAAAGTGCAAACTCTAATAGATTTTCTCATTGTCCAGATTGAAGCCATTTATGGACCATGCAAGCAATATTCATAGATGAATCATTATTATACTTTTGAGGCAGATTCGATTTTAGGGTATATATCAAAAATAAGAAATCTAGGTATGGAATTAAGTTTTTTGAATAAAGTATCTCTGACGGCTATTTGTTGAACTTGGAAATGTACAGTGGTGCTATTTCCGTTGATAATGATGGTAACTATTTGAAAACGGGTGCTTTAGTCTTAAGATTGATGGAACCATATTTAATGAAGGGCCACAAGTTATATGTGGACAATTACTATAATAGTAACCAGTTGTCACAGAAGATGTTAGAATTGAAGACACACACACGAATGGAACTCTTAGAAGTGACAGAAAAACAAACCGGAATTGGTTAGAAGACCTTTAAAACGAGGAGACCATTTCGAGATTCGTAAAAAGCAAGTGTATGTGTCAAAATGAAAGGATAAGAGAAATGTGCTAGTAATAACTACCTGGAACTACCCACGTATGATTTCGGTAAAAAACAGATTTGTAAAAGAACAACAAATACCTGAAGAAGTAGCTACCTATAAACAATTCATGAGCAGTATTGACCGTTGTGATCGAATGGTGTCTACATATTCTACTCCTCGTAAGACCATATGGTGGTACAAAAAAGTTATTTTTCATATGCTTGATGTCACAGTATGCATTTTATCTTTATCTATCGCAAATTTTGTAAAGGTAATTCAAAACAATGCAGATATGTAAAATTTAGAGATACTCTTATAAAATCATTTATAAAAGTCCCACCTCATCTAAAAGCTGCAGATTTTCCAATGAGACAAAAATAATAGCAGGCTGCCGGGTATTAATGCCTATAACCCTCCTGAAGATAATAATCTCGCACCTGAAACTAATGGCGGACACTGACCAGAGAAAATACTTGGTGTTCCTGGTCCAAAATTTGGCAAGAAATATGTTTTCTTGAAGTGCAGAATGTGCTCCAAACTAGGAATCAGGAGAGAGACCAGCTTCTGTTGTAAGGGGTGTCCAGAGAAGCCACCCTTGTGCCCCACTTGTTTCGAGGCCTGGCATGTCCGATGACTAAATTTTTTTTTCTTGTTTATTGGCTTTGGGAGTTGGATCCCATTCAGCCACGAAATAAGTCAATAAGTAATATGACATAAAAAGGGAAACAAAGGACATGTCGCAGCAAACATATTTACTCATATCCAAGTCACACATCATTCATTGCCCTATACAACAGAATTCGTAGAAAACGAAGAAGAAAGGATAATAGACATGGACACTCGTTTCACACTAAGGTGCCCGTCATAGCGACTTTATTTACAACACACAATAAAGGCAACGGTAAGGGGGTATATCATTGTTACAAAGGAAAGACAATAGGTATACTACAACTAACCTCTACCGTTCTACATCTAAAATACAGTTGTACTGATTTCAATATTTTTCTTTTGGTACGTTTAAGAAATTCCCATAATATAGTGCGAACCATAGTATGTCGCCGACTGAGAAATAACAAAGAAACTTGACTTTGTGGGAGAGGAACCTTTTCTTTAGACAGAGTTTCCATCAGATATCTTGTAGCTTGACTATTATGTTGACAGCTAAACATCCAATGATTAATATCATCATAACTTTGATTACAATCACACAATTCGGAGTCGCTTAATTTATTTTTATAAAGGTATGCGCGTACTGTTGCATGAATAACGAGACATCTGAAGTACATAGCGTTAATCTTTCTTATAGGATGACTATGCTCCCCAAGTCTTGTGGATGGAAGAGTGGGGTGTATTTTGCAGTACGAGTTATTGCTTCTGTTGCAGAATTGTGACCATTCTATTTCCCAATTGTGTCTCATACTCTCCTTTCTTGAGCAAATGACGTCACTCCATTGTAAACAAAGATCTTCCGATCCGGAAAGAACTGCGGCTTTCGCTAGTTGACAACTTTTTCGTTTCCAGAGATTTGAAAGTGGCCTTTGACCCACATAAACGTTACAGACTTGTTAAGTTGTCTTAATTCAACTAATATGCATAATATTTTTACGATTATACTATTGCGATATATACTTCTTGCAGAGTTTTTAATGGCTGTTAAAGCTGACTGGGAATCCGAAAGGATGACAAAGTTTTGATATTGGAGATTACTGTATAAAGCCCAATATAGTGCATAATATATGGCCAATACCTCTGCAGTGAAGATTGAGCAATAACAATTTAATTTATATTGTAGTGTTGTTTCCTCGTTAGATATGTATACAGCACATCCCACACCTAAAGAAGATTTGGACCCGTCTGTAAATATTTTGCAGAGATTACCCAGCTTTCCAAAGTATTCTTCCATAGTTGTGCAATAGCTACTTGGTACGTCGTAATTAGGTGTAACTACTGTACACGAAAAAAAAGATATGTCATAAGGCGCTGAAAAAGCACTTTGTTCGTCTCTATTAATTGACAGGTGTGATGTATTGGGATATGCAATAGCTAAAATTGGAGAATTTTCATTTAGCCACCATTTTTCTGTTAGGTTGCTGACTGATAATTGACCTATCTTCTGTAGAAGTATTTTTTGGTTATTGGATGTACATTCAAGAATAAATTTTTCTGCAAGAAATAAGCGCCTCAGATGTAAAGGAGGTTCACCACATTCAGCCAACAGTGTGTTAGTAGGTGTGGATTTGAGAGCACCTAAAACCAATCGTAAAGCCTTGAATTGTATTCTATCTAATTTGATTAAGCGAGATTTTGTGGCTGAGCCATATAAAAAACTTCCATTATCCAAGATGGATCTCGTATAGGCCCTGTAGAACATAAGATTGGTTTTGGGGTCAGCGCCCCAATCGTAACGATTAACAACTTTCAGCATATTTAAACTTTTTTCACATTTGACAATACATTGGTTTATGTGATCATTCCAAGTTAGTTTTGAATCCAGTGTGATACCTAAGTAAGTATAATTTCTATTAACTGATATCGTCATATTAGTGAGTTGCAGGTTGGAAACAGCTGGTAGACGATGTCGTGTGAAGAATACAACAGAAGATTTTTTAGGTGATAGGTGTAGACTTAGATCTGAGAAACATTTATTACAATGTTGCATAATGACTTTTAGAGTTTCAATGCACTGTTGGTAAGTCTTTTCCTTTACATATAAACAGAAATCGTCTGCATATTGCAATATGTTGCACTCTATACCCATAACATGTACGTTCAAGGTACATAGGTTAAAGAGTAGCGGGCTTAGAACTGATCCCTGCGGTAAACCTTTGAAAACAAGTCGTGGGCCAAGAATTTGGTTGTTGCACCGAATAAATATTTGTCTATTCCTAAATAGTTCAACCAAGACATACGCGCATCTGGATGGAATACCAATTTGAATTAATTTATTAAAAAGAGAATGCAGTTGAACATTATCGTAAGCACCGGTAATGTCCAAAAATAATGCAGCAAGATAATTGTTTTTGGTAAACGTTTATTGAATATCTCTGACTAGATGTGCAATGCAGTCTACTGTGCCTCTTTTCCTACGAAAACCAAACTGTTTGTCTCGAAAAACATTATTGCTTTCACACCACCATTCCAGTCTAATTTTCATAATCCTTTCAAAGGTTTTTAATAAACAAGACATAAGGGCAATGGGTCTGAGGGCAGTTGAATCATTTAACTTTGGAATTGGAACGATAAGACATTGTTTTAAAGAGTCCTTACAAGACTTATTTGCAGCTGACGTTATTGTATCAGTTAGAAAAGATATCATGGCGTTAGAATCGTTGCAAATAGGGACGGATTGGAATGATTCAATGATAGAGGTTTGATATAACTTCCAGTTAGCGTTGGACATTCACCATTTAGAAGTACGCTTAACCGAAAAATTTTCCTTTTGGATATCGTTGATCACAATCCTAATAGGGAAGTGATCAGAACCATATGTGTCCGATAAAACGGACCACGTAAATGAAGAACACAATTTTGAAGATTAAATAGTCAGATCTACAGCAGATTTAGCTTGTCCTGGAGAAGAAATTCTTGTGGCACAACCGTCATTAGCTACAGCTAAAGTAAGAAAATAATTTAACGCTTCAACTAGTATATTACCATCTGTCGAGCACGTCTCCGAACCCCAGATTCCGTGATGAGCGTTAAAATCACCACCGATGATACACTCGTGCTTAATCTGGTTAAATAAATTGCTATAATCTTGTACAGTTGCTTTAGTTGTCGAAGGTTTGTACAAACTTATAATTGTCAATTTTTCATCACCACTAGTAATGTTAATACCAGATACTTCTATTTTGGGATTGAAGTTATTAACAAATTCAATAATTTCATATTTAATTGAGTTTGATATGAATATAGCCACACCACCATGTCCTTTGTTTCTATCTTTTGTTATTATATTAAATTTTTGAAACCTTTTGACATCCGCTGGTTTATACCAGGTTACAGATATCAGAGCAATATCAAAATTGTCTTCAACATTAAGTTGTGTTAACGAAAATTTATTGGAGTTTAAAGATCTGGCATTCCACTGAACTATTTTCAAGCTAGTATTGACCATAGTTAGTTGAATAAACTATCGACAATATTTTTAATTTTACTATCAATATCATTTTCGTTAAATATTAATTTATTATTGATTGCACATGAAGAAGATTGAGGCATATCTCGTATAAAATTTTCAAGCATGGTTTTTATTTTAGAGCTAAGTTGATAGGCAAATTTATCAAAATCACTTTCAGCATTCTTTTGACTAAACTGGAATACAGGACCTGCACAAAAGCTGGTATTGTATTCTACACGACTGGGAGGGAAGTCAGATAGAGTATTATTACTTTTTCTCTTTTTACGAGGATTTGAGCTAATTTCCAGAGTAGGTGAGGTTGGACTATTTCCTTTTAGAGGATTGCTAGAGTAACGATTTTGATAACTGGAAGGTTTTAGAGTGGGAAAATCAACTTCTGAATTAGCTAGTGGAGCAAACCTATTTTTTGGATAATGCTGGTGTAGATGGGATTATCGACTACTTTTTCAGCCTCTTTAAATGATATATTCAAATTAGCCATAGCTTCCTTGGTTTTCCTTTGTTTTATATATACTGGGCATTCCTTGAATGAAGAAGAATGGTTGCTAGTTTGACAGTGAACACAGTATCTACTACAGTTATTCGGACAATTATCAGTTTGTTCATCTGATCCGCAATTTTTACACCTTTTCTTACCTTTGCTTGAGACGATGTATGACCGTACCTAAGACATGATAACATTGCATGACCGGACTAACATAGGTATCGACAGAGCACCTAACTTTATTAATGTAAATAAATTGTGGGATTAATTTGCCAACAAAAGCTACAATTATCATCTGCCTAGGAACCCACTGTATAACGCCATCTTTCTCCACTGTTCTATTCAAACGTTGTACCTTTTTAATTGAAACATTCGATTTTATAATATTTAAAAGAGTATTTTCGCTCAGAGATGTGTCAACACCTCTTACTATGCCACGGTTAAATAATTTGGAATGTATCCAATCAGGTTATTTTTCTCGAAAAATGGTTCTTCTACTAATTTATTAGCATAGTTACTCGAATTTACTTTTACGCGATTTTTTCCAACACTAGTTATTTCAGTAATATTATTTTCATAACTTGATAGCGCCAACAACTTTTCACCTAATTTCATCGGATGTAAACGACCAATATTTAGTTCTAAATGCTCTACAAAAATAAAGTATGGACCTAAATCGGTCGGTAGAAATCTATTGTCTGTATTAACTGGCCTACGACCACTGTTTTTGTTCACCGTTTCGTTTGAAATATTATTAGTTGTTAAATTCATCGTGTTTTGGTTATTTTGATGATTCATATCAATATCTCCAGAAAATGTAATTTCTTCCACATGCACATTAGGACAATTTCTTCTCGTTGATCGCAGAGGTGGGTCCTTGCCCCCTTTTTCATATTGGCCACCGGACATCTGGGCTTCAGAGCCGGGGCAAAACAAATAAATAGATAAAAGCTACTTACAGTATCGTTGCTACACTAATTATATACAACACAGAAAAAATAATAAGAAACTGCTAGGTAAGTAAATCACTTATCGCAAGAGAACTCAAATCGATACGTCCGCACTGTAGGATAGTTCGACCGAGAATGGATGACTAAATTGTTTCGTATTTTTCTTTTTAGTTTTAGTTATTTATTTTTTAAATAAAACATGCAGTTTTTGTGATTTGTTGTATTTTTACCCCGAAATTTATTTATAATTGCAGAATGTGCTCCAAACTAGGAATCAGGAGAGAGACCAGTTTCTGTTGTAAGGGGTGTCCAGAGAAGCCACCCTTGTGCCCAACTCGTTTCGAGGCCTGGCATGTCCGATGACTAAATTGTTTCGTATTTTTCTTTTTAGTTTTAGTTATTTATTTTTTAAATAAAACATGCAGTTTTTGTGATTTGTTGTATTTTTAACCCGAAATTTATTTATAATTGTTTGACGCAGATATGTGTCTGGATTCTTCTACATATATATAGTTACGTAGAAAATGACACATCTCCTTATGGTGTTGCATGTCTTCTTAGGCTAATACATATTCTATCTTGTGATGTACGCCAATGGGCGTCAAAAAATGCCATTTTATGTATGTATCCTATTACCTACAATATGAAAACCAACTCTAGAGTTAGTTATGACTACTGTATCAGCCTGCTAAATCTGCAAAATGGGCACACAATGTGTTAATAGGATATCATAACATGCGAAAGAAGTATCATATTCTAGTATATTTTAACTGTAATGATCTAAAGAAAAGAGGACATGATAGGCTGAATCAATACTTATAGTTCAGTCAAATTGAGAAATGAATAAACATTACAACGTTTTATTTGCAATCATTTAAATGTAGTATTTCTTCAATTTGCGTATTTTGTATGGCATTCAATGGGATAATACTGGAATAAGGATTAGAAAAAGAAGCGAATGAATAATTAAAACTGTTCCACACATTTATTGATAAAAAATATTATGTAAACTTCGTAAAATTGAGCACCAGGGGTGAATGGATGTGATACGTTTATATCACTGACAGTATCGGCTTACGTCATCCTCGTCCATTGCGTCAACAATATTAGCCACATTCAAACAATAGTTCTCTAGGCAATTTATAAAAATCACTGAGCCCCTTCTTAGGCTAAAAATAGATTCCATAGGACAATGGCTACAGCTACAGGTCCATGAGTGAATATGCGTTGCGACACTGGCGCGGATTTTGCTCGGTAAAATAAACCTAAGGTAAAAGAGAAAACAAGTTTTAGACAAAAGTTGTTCGTTATGAAAAGATATACAACTTTGATCATCAGGAAAATAAAACTGAATGGTTCGGGAGGAAATGGCGAAAAATTAACAATAGGGAGAAAAACAAGAAAAAAGTTTAGGGTAAAAAGGTTGCCTAACACTAACCATTTTCGAGATGTCGAATTAAACGCGTTTTTAGCGATAGGGGCCCAGGTGACATTCGGAGAACGCAGCAAATTGAAATTTATGATCAGAATGCACCCCCATATAGATCTCAAACAATCCACATACTACATAATGTAATTTTTATTCAACCCATTTTGAGCGAAAATTTGACTGCACTATTGTTTCTTTCTAGCACATGGTCACTTAACAGGATATCATAAACATGTGAAAGAAGTCAAATAAACTCTTTATTTGTTATTGAATTTTAAGTAGGACAGTTAGTTGCCGGTTTTCGTTTTTGGTAATTACTTTGCACCACCATTTGTATAACCACTTTGTTTTAACATAAATGGATTATTTATAGAAACTTTTAGTTATGATAATTCGAGAGGTTGTAACATATCAAAATAGTTAATCCGATGTAGTGTGTGTGTGTGTGTGTGTGTGTGTGAGTTAATGGCACTGGTTAACAAACCAACAGGCCAGTCTATTGTAATGAATATTTTATGCGATTATTATCTTTTTTTTTTAATTATAGATTAGGCTTTATACATTTGGATTTTAGATATAGTTGTTGACATTTTATCTTCATTTTTATTTGGTTATTTCGAGAGATTTGGTATAAAGCACTTTTTTATTTTTTTTATATGTTTTTTTTTCTCATTTTTTCATTTCATTCATTTTTTTGTGCTTATTTTTTTTTTACTTATATGTTTTTTTTCTCATTTTTTCATTTCATTCATTTTTTTGCTAATTTTTATTTTCTACAATATCATGTTAGTACTTTTAGTTAAGTTATAAAGGAGTCGTTTTACATCTATCTCTTCTGATGCTAGTATGGTTAAAAGATTAGCTGGTAATGCTATAAACTTGGAAAATTTACTGTAAAATTGTTTTTATGCTGCTTCATTGAATTTACACTCTAAAAGACAATGTTCCAATGATCCGATCTCGCCACATCGACAGTTCTCGTTTTCTGTTAGTTTAAATGTCTTCATACGTTGTGGTGTGAGGCAATGTCCTGACCTTATTCTAGTGAGGGTTCTAATAAATGATCTATCACTTTCTTTGTGGAACCAGTGTTTGTGTTTAACTGTGGGTTAAATAACTTTATATGTTTGTCCTCCAGGGTATTCTGAGTAGTGCTGCTGCCAATCCTCTTTTAATTTTATTTTGATTTGTTTGTTTATGTCTGATATCGGTAGCTTGAAATTTATTATATTTTCTCCTTGCCTGGTAGCAGTTTTAGCTAATTTGTCCACGATTTCGTTTTGAGGTATGCCACTATGTCCTCTTATCCACACTATTCTAATCTTCTTATTTAGGTTTGCTAAAATATCCAGAAGCTCCCAAATTTTTGCTACAATATTATGTAAATCTGCACTAGGAGAGTTATTTTCAATTTTCATTACTGCACTTCTGCTGTTGGTGAAAATTACAAATTTGTTATTGTATTCGTACCCATGCAGTATTCTAGTGCTTGTTTAATTCCCATAAGTTCTGCTGTGTATATTGATGCTAGAGGGGGTAATTGGTATATTTCTGAATATTTTTGATTATTTTCGTGGTAAAAGGCGAACCCTACTTTGTTATTTAAACATGAACCGTCTGTAAAAATAAGTTCAGAGTCATTCCATTTTTCTGTGATGTGTTTCAGAAATAGCGCCTTATTTTCAGCATGTTCATTTATATAATTTGTAAACGTAACTTGGTTGATTCAAATAACATTCATAAGGAATTGTGTAACAAGGGGAGATTTCATATTCTAATAATTGGTTTTCATAGTTGCTCACCCAGTTGTAGCTTTCTATAAAGTTAGGAGACCTCTTCTTTTCCCAATATTTAGTAGTTAGGCAAGATATAAATAGGTTGTTTAAACTTCTCTTGCTATTTGTTTTCTTTGCACTTATTTTAAGCATTAGTCCGTTCGTTAACATTTCTCTTCTAACGTGTAATGGTGGTTCTGAACATTCTGCTTCCAATACATTTATAGGTGTGCTCTGCAGAGCCCCTGTGCATAGTCTTAAGCAACTATTTTTAATATTTTCAATTTTTTGTGTGTGACATTTGGCTGCAGATCCATATAGAATACTACCATAATCAATAATTGATCTTACAAATGATTTGTAAAATAATAAACCTATGTTTGGGTGTGCACCCCATTTATGGTGACTGAAAACTTTGATGATATTTATTGCATTCTCGCATTTTTAATTATCTGTGATATTTGATCTTTCCAATTCAGTTTTTTGTCTAGAAGAATGCCGAGATATGGTACTGATGATTTGTATGGTAATTCGAGGTTTGCTAACTTGATGATGTTGTCATTTTGATATCTCTTTCTAGTAAATGTACATACTGAGGACTTAAGATGGTTTATAGTTGTTCAGTTTTCTTCGAACCCTCCTTTTGCTATTTCTGTTGCCTTGCTGAGTTGATTATGGCAATTTTCTATTTTTTTATGTTGGGAACTGATAACAAAATCGTCTGCATACTGATATATCTTGACTTCAAGGCTACTTAACATTTTCTCGATATCGTAGGTGTAAATTATGTAGACCAAGGGACTCAAGATTCCTCCTTGTAGTAATCCTATGGAAGTTTGTCTAGGGCCTACTAATTTATCATTTGCTCGTATGTATATATTCCTGTTACTGTAGAGTTTGGAGATGTGTTCGCATATCCAGTTTGGGATTCCTAGTTTCTTCATCTTTAATTTCAATATGTGTAAGTCTACATTATCTTACGCCCCTGCTATATCCAGGAAAATTGTGCTTGTGTATTTATTGGTTGTGAAACCTTGATAAATATTTGCTGTAAATTCGCATAGTAGTCCGATGTAATGTTATTGAAAAAAATTATTGTAATGTTAACTGTCTCGACCCTTACTACGTGGAATCTACTCATATTAGTGTTTTAAATGAAACTCAACGTTTCTAGCTAATTCCACAATATAATGAAAAATGTTGAAAATTCTAAAAAATTGAAAATTGTTTCGATAACTGAATATCATCGTCACAATGACAGAAAGTTACTTACTTACTTCTGTCATTCTGACGATGACATTGAGTTATCGAAACAATGGTCATTTTTTTAGAATTTTCAACATTTTTCATTATTTTGTGGAATTAGCTAGAAACGTTGAGTTTCATTTAAAACACTATTGTAATGTTTCTAATTGTTTTAAACTTTCAGTATGAAAGAGTTAAATACTTTACTTTTTTTTAGATTCAGAATGTGGAAAGAGATCGTTGTAAAGTCAGACTCTTGGGTTTTTTGTCAATTTTTTTCGATTATTTTTTATGTTTGTTTTCAAATGGGAA
Source organism: Galeruca laticollis (assembly GCA_963921935.1). Taxonomy (NCBI): domain Eukaryota; kingdom Metazoa; phylum Arthropoda; class Insecta; order Coleoptera; family Chrysomelidae; genus Galeruca; species Galeruca laticollis. The sequence continues at coordinate 178,560,389 of OY998176.1, forward strand.
ACGAGTTCTTTGTGTAATACACACAGTACAAATTAAAAAATGTTTTCCAAATAGTAAACTGAAGATAAGTTAATAGAATTATAATAAAAACAATTTTAAAATAAAAGGAATATTCTGATAATAAAATATAAAATAAAAAAACTTCTTAATTATGCTTAAATTAATTTAAATCAAATGTTCGAATATGCCACCGTTTTGAGCTAAGCAGTTATAAAATTCTTTACGAACATGAGTGATTATTTCAGGGGTATCTCCATGTTGGCTTGAAGATTTTGTTCACTAGGTTCATTCAGGGAGTTGGCCCTGTTCTCCTGGAATTCATAAATTCTTGATTTCACATCCAGCAAGCCATCGAATGTTACCATTTGTGGAGATTATCCGATTGGGAAATAATGTTTTTAAATAATTAATTGCTAAAATTGATAGTTATGCGATGCACAACCGTCATGTTGGTACCAAATATCATTGAAGTTGACACCTAATTGTATGAAGGCAGGAGTAATTTGATTCTGCAGTATATTCAAATATTTTTGTCTGGTTATAATGCCGGCATTTAAAAATGGCCCAATCAAATATTCACCTAATATTCTATTAGAAACATTTAACTTTTGTGGATACTGACTTCTACTATTATACTGTTTGCGTACGTTTGTCCTAGGCCAATATCGAATAATGGATGAATTATGTGTACCGTGCATGGGAAAAGTCGATTCATCTGTGAAGAAAATATTTTTTGAATAGTTTGCATCCAATTATATTTTTTCCATAACTATTTCATAAAATTCCATTCTGCGGAATTGATCGTCTGGAAATATTTCATGGCTCTTTTTCAGTTTGAAACTACGATAGCCATTTTTTCAATACAGTCCGTATCGTTTTCGGATCAACATTAAAATCCTTGGCTAAATGAGTGAACGGCTGTAGAGGATTATTTTCCACACTTGCACAGATTAAAATATACCATACCATACCATTTTACAATTTGCACTTTTTGGTGTTTCTGCAGACTACTCATTTTAAGATTTACTATGATCATTCGTCGTTCAAAAACAAACAGATAAACTTTATTGATACTATTGCATCAAAAGGACATCGATCGAGGTCTTTCAGCCAAACAGGTACTGATTTAAATTTCTCTGTGTAAAGACCTCCTGTAATTTATATGCTCCTAATAAAAGGATTTCATAGAGAACCGTAATTCTTCTATTTTTATTTATCCCTTCTATTCGTTTTTAATCTACAAGTTAATACGCCTAGTGTGCACTATTTATTTCTCATTCAAGCTACCAAATTTCTATCCTCATTTAATTCTAACGTAAAACGATAATCGCCTCATAGTCAATGGAAACATGCATAAGGCACATGGCGTTATCAGTGTGTTAGAGAGAGGCATGCAGAGATACTCTGAATATACTTGTTTCTTTCTAACACATTGTCGCTTATGGACCATGTTAAATGCCATGTGACCAAAGAATCTTCCATGAAATGTAAAGATGTGTTTCTTGTAGAAATATAAAATGGCGCTATTGCACAGCCTGGAAATTTGTGGAATTAGAAACTTCAATCCAGATAATAAACAAACTGTGTTTTTTCAAACACCAGTCGTGCTATTTCAAGGTCCTAATGGTTCAGGAAAAACGACAATTCTGGAATCTATTAAGTATGCATTAACTGGAGATCTACCTGTAGGCACTAATGGTGGAAAAGGTTTTATTAATGATCCAAAAATGTCAAATAAGAATTCAACAAAAGGTAGCATCAAAATTAAATTTACTGATGCAGAAAAAAATACATTAACAATATCAAGAGTAATACAGGTATGTATTCTAGACTTGTAATAGAATTCTAATTTATAGCCTTTTATCTGCAATCTTGTCGAATTTGATAGTATTGGACAACTAGTTCACCAACAACCTAATTTAATACAGGGTTATTCATCCCCTAATACTCATTCCTCAAACACAGTTTTATGAGATACAATCAAAGGTTATGCAGAATTACCCATATACAAATACCCAACTATCCCAAATGCCAACAATTTCGTTACATAATCAAGCCCACTAGACATGACTGTACCAAACCAGGAGCACTATAAACAAGGTTAAACACTAGGTAACAGACAAATTATTTAAATTATATCAACTAGTAATGTAGAGCTATCAGAAGAACCGAACAATGACAACTGAATAATAAATACCCATTAGCGATGGATATAGTGCCTTTAAGTAAATTAAATTAAATATCAGAACAGCAGCCAACACCAATAACACTACTTCAGTAGCTTATCAAGCATCAGCCAAATTCAAGAGAAAAAAATAATGTCAATCAGAGAAACAGAACGTACAGAGTAGTCATTGAACAGCTTCATTCTCATTGAATCTCATTTTTGATTTTAATATACTCATTGACATCAAAAATGAGATTCAAACAAGTCAGAATATATATATATATATATATATATATATATATATATATATATATATATATATATATATATATATATATATATATAACAAGATGTACGAATAGTGCATGACATATGAACAATAAGTAACGAAGAGATTAGTGGGTATTGCACGCAAATAGAAGAAGGGGCTACTGAAAAGGTGGTAACCGCAGACATGCATGTTTCTGGCTCATTAGCCGTCCTCGGTATGGTACAACCAAGAAAAGATGTGAAACATGGGAGCAAAGGTGTTGAATGAAACATGAGAAAATATAACAGAATTCAGCAGGATAGTCAAACACAACATTTGTGTCAGTAATATTAGAAGATCTCGAATATTCGAGACAATAACCAACATAGACTAATGAGCCAGAAACATGCATGTCTGCGGTTACCACTCTTTTCAGTAACCCCTTCTTCTATTTGCGTGCAATACCCACTAATCTCTTCGTTACTTATTGTTCATATGTCACGCACTATTCGTACATCTTGTTGTTATTTCATTAATCTGGGTCGGAAGTTTCAGACGGGAGTGTTATATGCACCTCCGTTTAGAATAACGTTAGTTTTTGTTGTTGTTTAGGAATTAGTTTTAGTCTAATGTTTTATAACTTGTGTTTTTTGAGGTTTTCTTAATGGTTTAATAATGTTGTGTTCGTAATTTTGATTAAAAGCAACTAATTACGTTGCGTACCTATTTAATTGCCATTGAATAAGTTCTTAATGTTTTTATCATCTGCTATCATCAAATTATTTTTTTGTAGTCCTGTAGGTAAATCTTGGACATCGTATTAATAAGTTAGTTAGGTAAATTGGTAGGTAGTGCAATAATAAAACTGTAAATATTAGCCAAACGACTTATTTTATCGAATTCCAACAAGAGTACCTTTTCGTTAGCTTAATGTGTGGGGAAGTAAATTTCGATAATTTCATACAGGGTGTGCCATCCCTGCAAATTTTTTGGATCACTATCCATTGCGAGTAGTCCGTCCCTGGCTTCAAGGCACTACTGTAAATCGGTTTACCTTACCAAAATAAACATACACGTACATTATTGCTTTGCCGTAAATTTTATAAAGATCAAATAACTGGTACAAAAAATAAAAACCAAATTCAAAATTAAAACTTTGGAGGCCTATAACTCGAAAACGAGGGCCTGCATAGAAAAAGTTTATATGAACTAACATTATTTTGGCTCAGATTATACGCTCCTCACTTTTTTCCCATTAGTCCCGGGATACCCTGTATATATATATATATATATATATATATATATATATATATATATATATATATAATATGTACGAATAGTGCGTGACATATGAACAATAAGCAACGAATAGATTAGTGGGTATTGCACGCAAATAGAAGAAGGCGCTACTGAGAAGAGTGGTAACCGCAGACATGCATGTTTCTGGCTCATTAGCCGTCATCGGTACGGTACAACCAAGAAAAGATGTGAAACATGGGAGCAAAGGTGTTGAATGAAACATGAGAAAATATAACAGTATCCTGCTGACTACTACTGATTGTTTTTTAGAATTCCAAAAAACTGTATTTCTATTGATTTTTATAACAAATCCCCTTGTACCCTTCCTGTCATTTGAATCAGTAGCAAAATCTGAATCTGCAAATGCGAAGACATTAATTCGTCTACCATTAGTATTTTTATATATTAAGCCATAGTTCTCCTTACCTTTTAGATATCTAAGTACATTCTTCAGCTGTCCCCAATCCTTATTATTATAACGGTTTTGAAATCTACTTAGGTATCCAATACTAAAACATAAATCAGGGCGTGAACCAAGCTAATATACATTAAGCTCCTTATAAGGTTCCTTAAAATTATTTACATCAGTACCTTTTTTCAAATCGACTTTAGTTTGTATAGGAATTTTTGACACCTTACAGTTATCCATATTAAATCTTTTAAGAATTTTTGATATTAACTGTTTTTGGGAAATAAATATTTTATTTGGTTGTATGTTTATTTCTAACCCTAAAAACAATAATTTATTATTATTACTCAACTCGCAGATCTCCATTTTCAATATTAAACTGTTCTTAATTGTTTCTACTTCCCGATCTGAACTTGATAATAAGATAAAATTATCTACCCATATAAGCATAAATGTGTTTTTAGTATAGTATAAACAAGGATCTACTTGTGACCGTTTCAGACCTAAATTAATTAAGTGTTGATTAATGAAATTGTTCCGGCATTTTGGGCTATGTCTTAGACCATATAAAGCTTTTAAAAGTTTACATACTTTATTTGGAGTATAACCCTCCAAGCCATCAGGAGGTTTCATATAGATTCTTTCATTTAAATTACTTTTCAAAAATGACGAGTGTACATCTAACTGAAATACCTTTAAATCATATTCTACTGCTAGTGCAAGTAGAACTCGAAGTGTCATCATTCTCGCAACAGGAGCATATAGTTCTTCATCTTCCATAACAGGCTGTTGATAACCCCTCGCCACTAGCCTAGCCCTATTTCTCCATCCATTAACTTTTCAGAAAAACCCCACCTAGAATCATTTATTATCACATCTGGTGGAGGTGTTTCCATTACCCATGTTTCATTTTTCACTAATGACTGTAACTCTCCTTGAATGGCTTCTTTCCACTGTTTGTCATTTTCTATTGCTTCGTTATATGTTATTGGAACATCTAAGGACAAATCTCCAGCTGTTAAAGCCATCATGATTTTTACTCTGTAATCATCTAAGTGATGTGGCATTCACCTTTCCCTATATTTCTTCTTATAGACTTATTATCCCTCACTTCTTTATCCAGACTTGTTTTATTATTTTCCAGATTTTCATTTATTTCAGGAATTTCTTTTCCCTGTTCTGATTATCATCCTTTAATTCTAAATTAACCATTTTCTGTAAATCTTGAGTGGTGTTACAATATATCTTTCATGATCATAAAGTCTGTACCCATTACTACAGTAACCAACTAGAGTCATATTCTTTGAATGTGCATCAAGTTTACCAGTTCGGTTCTCTTTTGGTACATGTACATATACCTCGCAACCGAATACCCTAATTTTATCTAAGTTAGGTTTACTACCATACCACAATTCAGCGGGCCTGCAATTTTGTGGTATACTGGTACTTTTTAACCTATTAATTAAATAAGTGACGTTAGTACCGCATCCCCCTAGAAATTTTTTTTTAAATTAGCATCAAAAATCATACAACAAGCCATATCTAAAATTGTACGATTTAATCTTTCAGAGACTCCATTCTGCTCTGGATTGTATGCAATAGTATATTTAATATGTATTCCCTTTTCCTTGCAATAATATCTAAAGTCATGTAAAGTATACTCCCCCCATTATCACAACATATAGTCTGAATTCTTCGATTTATTTGATTTTCAACTAGATTAACATAGCTTTTAAAACGTTCAAAAACCTCAGATTTACTTTTCATTAAAAATATCATGGTAAAGTGAGTATAATGGTGAACGAAAGACAAAAAGTAATTCATTCCATCCCTTGATGGAGGTGTAATTTTCCCACAAACATCTGATGAAATAATTGCTTTAAAAATATCAGAAGGTAATGATTTTAAAAATAGTTTTCTACAATGTTTTCCCGCTAGACATGTTTTGCAAATTGTATTGTCAGTTTATTTGCTTGAACGACCCATCCTTCTATGTAATAATGTGGAGTCTATTAAGCATGAAACATCTTTACATTCAGGAAATAATTTAACATAATACAAATTGTTTTCAAATTCACCTTGAAGAATACATATGTTATTTCTAAAAATACTAACCCTACTACTTTCAAAACAGATCTTTAAATTTACATCTTCCATCTTTTTGATAGACAATAAATTTTGATCTAAATCTTCACACAATAAGACATCTTTTAAAGTAATTTTAACTGCATTTGACTTTAAAATTAGATCTCCCCGTACAGAAGCTATCACTTGAGCACCTGATTTTGCTTCATTAATATAATGATTTTCTTCTTTTCTATTCATCATTTTTGCTAACTAAATTACATGTAACACTTCTGTCAATAATAAACCTTATCTGTACACAAATGTGTACACAGTTGCTTCATGTATCAAAAACGCAACATCGGCCTCTTATTTTTCTTCACTCTTATCAATCCTATATTCTGAAGTCCTGGCAACATTCGCTATTTCATTTTTGAACTGGTTACTACGGTGGCATTGACATCTTTTGTGGCCAACACATCCACAATTGTAGCACTTACCTGGAAATTTACTATTATTCAGTCTTCCGTCTGTATGCTGTTTTTGAGAGAAAAATAAATTTTGAGAATACCCTTCATTACTTGCATTTTTGTTTTTCTTTTGCCTCTCTTCTTCTAGTAATTTACTCTTAATAAAATCTAGAGCCAGTACTGATGATGCATCATCTTCGTAAAATAGAACATCCAATGCTGTTACAATAGGTTGGTAACTATCAGGTATGCTCGCTAACAACTATGTGATGGTTTCTATTTTATCCATCTTTCCGCCAGCCCTTTTTTAATTCTGTCACCGTCTTTTCAAATTCTATTAGATATTCATTCAAAGGTGTTTTCCCATTGTACCTCAGTGTCCTCAACTTTTTCTGCAATTGTATTTGAGTGACAATACCTGTCTTCTGATAGGTTCTCTGAAGGGTCTCCGTCATTTCTCGTGCTGTATGCTTTTCTTTTATCATCTCTAATACATTGTTTCCCAGACACTGGCCAATGATATTACGCGCCTTTACATTATTCTTCCGAAATAATTCAATTAGTCCTGGTTCTTCTGGCTCACCTATTGTGAAGACACCCAAAACTGCATTCTGTTTAAGAATCAATTTAACTCTGTATACCCAGCTAGTAAATCCACTATCACTAAAAGGTTTAATACTTCCATAGTATTGGTTGGGTATTACTCCCGCCATTTTTTTATATTTACCGGTAATTATTCAACTAAATTTTTTGGATACTCTGCCGTTATTTTTAACGCAAACACAGTAAAACTATTACTGAATTACTGGGCCCATAACCTAATGTATTTCAGTATCCAAAAGAAACAACTCTTTCTGAACTAATTACTTTATTTAGTAAACATGTTTAGCTAAAACATGGCATGCACAACAACTGGAACATGGACAACTCCTAACATAAAAAGGAAAAAGAAAAGAATTGACATATTGCGTATACAGTTAACTAAGTTTACTACACTAATGATAGCTTTGCGTGAGTCTTGGATTGTATATTCAATAACTACATGACATAATTGTTGAAACAGTACTGCCCCAAAGAGAAAACACTATTTCTGAGACCACAGAATGCTTACTATACAGTCACACAAATTATATAGGATGTGATTATCACAAATACTGCTAGAGTAATAATATCTCACCCAGAACCAGTGTTTACCGGAGAACAACAGCCCAACATGCTCAGAATACAGAATCCAATCAGCAAGTTGTTCAATTAGCAGCAAACTGAGAAACTTACCGAAATGTAATAAAGAATAGCATAAATCTGAATATTAGTGTCATAAAGGGGATGAAGCATCAAATTAACTGACCAATATATTGCAGTAAGCTCCTCCAGAAATAACACCAAATAAAACCATTCATCAAATCCAATATAGCTATTTTACAAGCATTAACCAATATGAATTATGTATTAAAAATAATGGTCATATCGAACATATTTTATCATGTTTTATTTACATATAAATAATTAAGCTTTGAACATTTTATCAAAATGAGCTCTAACCACAAAACTATTTTTTTTTCTATTATTCCTGTACCTCTGCCCAATATCCCACTTTTTGAAGCTATTTGTTGGTTTCAAATTATTCATTGCCAACAAATTACTTGTATAGGTTTCCCATACTGCAGCTGGTGCTTTACAATTCAAGAAAGTAAATTATTCTATTCGAAAAAGAAATAAAGATGATCCTGATATGGTACAAGATATTTCTGGACGCTGTGTTGACATTGATGCATATTGTTGTACTGCTCTAAATGTATCAAAATCAATTTTCAACAATGTTCTTTTCTGCCATCAAGAGAATTCTTTATGGCCGCTTGATGAACCCAAAAAACTCAAAGAAAAATTTGATGATATATTTGAAGCTACCAGATATAAGAAATGTGTTGAAAGCTTAAGAAAAACTATTAAAGAAAAAGAGGTAATATTTGCAATGTTTAAGTATTTTAATTTTGCTAAGGATTAATGTACGTTTATATTTTTTAGACTCATTTGAAAACTGGAATAAAAGATCAATTGAAGGCAAAAAAAGAACTAAAAGACCATGTTGATTTTCAAAGAACCAAACTGGAAGATAAAAAAGAGAAACTTAGTGATGTCAAAAAGTTGATAGAACAAAGTAAAAATGAATTAAAACCACTAGAAGATAGAATGAAAAAGATTTTAGATCTTGAGGAATCACTAGGTGTCCTCCAACGAAAGCTTTCTGCCAAAGAAGAAGAAAAGAAAGGTTAGTTGTTAACAAATCCATTGCATTTTTAAAATGAATATGTTAGAATAATCTTCAACTTTTTCCTTATTGTCATATTTTATCTAGCCAAATTGACAATTTTTTTTTTGATATGTAACAAGTATTTAGTTTTGTGAAAATAATGAATCGTCACTTTTTTTTAGAATTCATAAATTTACTTAGAATTTCCTGTATGTTTTGAATGCTTGGTGAATAAACTACCCTAATTGAAGAGTTGTGGACAAGATGCAATTAAAATGACAAAAGTATTCTCATTCCGCGACGCCATTCAGAATTAATATTTCATTAAACGACTTGGAAATCTTACTCGTTTAAATTCTGAATAGCATGCAATCTTTCTTATCAAATTGAATAAAAAAAACTATTAACATATTTTAAAAGATCGTTAAAAATCAACCAGAAAGCATGTTGAATGTTTTAGACTTTGATTTAAGCGAAAAACAAATAATTGTTAAAAAACGGGATTGTTCTATTAAAATATCAAGTTATGGAAGATTTGATTGAACGCGTTGGTTGTGAAGAGTTACGTTAGGCATCTCATACGTTTATGTTGTGCAAACGACTCATGTTCAAACCCGATGCTTTTGTTCTTAAAATTATGATTTTTTTAATTTCATTGAAATATTTGAAGGGATCGTTAAACATTAACCGAAAAAATGTTAAATTTAAAAAAATATTTCAATAAAATTTTTAAAACTTAACTGCACCACCGATGCGGTTAATCAATTCTAAAATAACTTGGTATTTCAATAGAAAAATCCCGTTTTACAACAAATATTTGTATTTATTACTTAAATCAAAGGCCATTTAAAAAAATCAATATGCTTTCTGGTTCATTTTAACGATCTTTTCAAGTATATTAATAGTTTTTATTTTAATTCGTGTGATAAGAAATATAGCACGCCATTCCAAATTAAACAAGTTTCCCTATGACACATTTTACAAATAACACAGTGGGTATATAGAGGGTCTGTAAATAAGGTGGGTTTGTTGAGTACAAAATTATTGTAATGCTATCGGTTTTCAAGATACATGGTATTAATATATTAATAAAGGTCAGTTTTCCATAGTGAACTCAGATAAAACCATTTTGAGATTGCGACGAACTATAAACTTTTTTACCGGAGGACATTTACTCTTACTGATTGAATATTTCATGTTTTTAGTCAAAATTATTTTAATTATCTCATTGATTCTTTATTTAATTGATAACTTTATCATTAGGCCAGCCAGTTTTTTTGAAACACCCTATATACATATAGTGAGGTCCTAGAGTAACAGATAAATTCATTTTCTACGTAAGTAAGAATGCAAGTGAAAAATCCTTAAACTGGTAAATTTTCGTATATCGAACTACACTTCTACACTTTTTGCATAAAATTATTCACCTGTCCCTTCAGCCCCTAAGGGTAATAACTACCCCTATAAAAATTTTAAATGAAAAGGGGTAGCGTGTGATAAATAAAGACATACAAAAATCTTGCAAGAGAGATAAGAATAAGCACATTTCCAATATATGTGAAGAAATGGAACAGCACACTAACAATAATAGAACAAAGGATCTATACAACAAGGTCAATTATTTGGCTCGAGAATTCAAACCACGGACCCAAATTATTAAGAAGAAGAAAAGAGAAAAGATGACCGATAAGACAGAGATAGCGGATGTATGGCGCCAATATTGTAAGGGACTCTACCAGGAAAGAACTGTTACAACCACCAACATGAACAACTTACATTTTCAGTGTGACTTAAATCAGAAATTGAAAAAGCTATCAAGAGGCTTAATCACCCTAAAGCCACGTACTTGCCAGGCATGCCACTACAAAGCTAACAAAGATATGGAAAGACACAACGCTCTCGAGAAACAACAAGCTGAAACTTTTACTAGTCTATTAGTTATCTTTTTGCTAATAACGTAAAATTGGATCTTGTTGCCACATTTAAATGTTACAAAAAGATCAGACGTATTTAATATTTATTTTAATTCACTATTTGTCGTTAATAATTTTCAGTTATTAATTGTTCATTTAGGAGTTTCTAAACAATAATTTATTTTTTTAATGGGCCTTCCTAAGGCCCAAATAATATATATTAATTGGAACCAAGAACACATTCTGAGGTATGCAGACTATTTAATGAGAAGTATTCTGACCATCTACATTTCTCAATCTACGTTGAGTATAATAGAACAAAAATTCCATGAATTTGGAGATCAAAATTGAATGATTAAAACAAATTGAATATATTGTTAAATGTTGAGGAAACTCCACAGGAACCTACAAGAGAAGTAGTTTGTGATAATGTAAATCAAACATCTGTATTGAGAATTTTGAAAAAAGAGAAATGCTACCATCCATATAAAATTAAACTACTTCAGGAACTAAATGGGGATGATCCTGATCCTAAATTAGAATTTTGTGAAATACTTACAAATAGATGCCAACGGATTCCGATGTTTCCCAAAAATATTCTTTTCTCAGACTAGGCAACATTTACCCTACATGGAACAGTAGGCAACAAGCAAATCTGTTGGTATTGGAGTAAGCAAAATCCTCACTGGATGAGGGAAGGTTACCACTATCACTACTGGTAATTGTGGCTTTATGGGATTTCTATTATATTTCCGGGCCAAACTACTCTTCATGCATATTTTCTTTTATAATCAAGATAGTCCAAAGCTGGATTATGGTTAACATGTATTACTTTGTTGCTATAGCGATAAGTGGTATCTTCAAAGATAGGGTCTTCTTGAACTGTCTGTCTTGTAACATTGTTCCGAGTTCTTCCGGACTTAGATATTACTTTTCCGCTCAACCTCATCCTAATATGCGAGAAAAGTATTGGTTTTCCCCAAAAAAGTTGGTATTATGAAAAAAAATGTTTGATTTTTTCAGCAAGAACAGAAAAAACGGTTTTGTGTGTCGTTGTCGCCGGTCACTTTTCGTAACGTGTCTTGTTAGCGCGATACAGCCTCCGAACTGCTACAAGTCACAAATTTTATGATTGAATATTGGTCAGGATATCTCACAGATGAACCTTATTGATTTTCAGGTCACCAGAGCCAGTACAACGGGTGCTATGGTACTTATAGTACCACATTTTTGTAATTTTTGGAAAAATTTCTGTTTATTAGCATGATACATGCTCCGGAGTGTATACAAGTGACCAATTTTATGATTAGATATTGTTCACGGTGTCTCACAGATTGATTTTCAGCTCACCAGAGCCAGTAAAACGTGTTCTAAAAATTCCAGATATATACTATATACCGAAGTGTATACAAGTGACCAATTTTATGGTAAGATATTGTTCAGGGCGTGTTACATATGCGGAAAAGTTCGTTTAAATCTTAAAAACCGTGTGTTTAGTAACTTTTGGATGTCATCTGAGGGACGAAAAATGAAACCTAGATGATTATACAGAGATGCTCCGTCTTTATTATTTTTTTGTTCCACGAATCTGTTGTTTCTTTTTGAAGGCGTTTATCATGTTCATGGGTGTTGATCTTAACTCTGGAGATGGCATCGGCATTAGTATTAAATTTGTCTTTCGCAACTTCATAATCAAATTCTTTCTAGATTCAATCGCCATCTTTCTAATACAGAGTTTGGGTTATTCTGTAAAACAGCCATTTGGGGGACTGGTGGTCTAACAGAAATATGAATTTTTAAAATCTCGAGTTTCTTCATAGGATTCTATGGTTCCCTTCACTCCTTTACAGCAATTGTCATGAAATCCATCTATTTCTTAACCATAGGCTTTTTAGCATATTCATGTTGAATCATTCTTTCAACGTAAACCTTGGGGTATTCTGTTGTTTTCATTGAATTTATGTTTAGGGCTTTGGTTCTGTGTCATAGCTCTAGTACTAATAATCATTGAATCAGTTAGTGCAATTGTAAAGGAAGGAATTTTTATATAGTCTGCATCAACTCCCTAAGGTTCTATGTGGCCTTTCTGTATCTGTAAAAGTTGGAAGGGTGGGTGACCCCGCTGCACTTAGGCCACAATTGGCCCATTGTGCATCCTTCTGAGGTTCAAAACTTCCTTCTAGCTCGTCATCCAACCTACTTCTTTGAAGTAGGCGATAATGTCGCCTGAATTGCGATAATGTCGCCTGAATTTAGTTCCCTTATATTGGCATATGTTAGCCTGTGCTCGCCGAATACTTGAAACCTAAAATGAGAGAGTGTCTGACATTCGCAAAGAATGTGCTCGACAGTCTCATCTTCTTGCGCACATCCTCTACAAAGTGGGGTGTCAGAGAGACCCAGTTTGTGGAGGTGTTTTCGTAGGTGGCAGTGACCAGTCAGAATACCCGTGGCTGTTCGTAAGTTCCGTTTGTTCATAGTCACGTATTTTTTGGCTACTTTGCTGTCCAGATATTGTAGCAGTTCCTAGGCAAGCCTGCAGCCTTCTGCGTCGTCCCATCTACCCTTAAACTTATTAAGGGAGTGTTCCTTTAATAGGTCGACCGTCGCTGACGCCGATGGACCAATGAAAGTACCAGGTCCCAAGATTTTGTGGGAGGCTGCCTTCCTGGCTAGCGAGTTTCCAATATGGTTTCCTTTCGATTTCTCATGGCCCTTAATCCAGCCTAAAGTGACCGTGTGGTTGCTACAGGCTTCGATTAAGGCCAAGTGACATTCTAGTACTAGGCCTGATGTAATACATGGTCTGTTCAGAACTAGTAGTGTATGTCTACTGTCCGTAAGGATGTATATATTGTTACCTATGGCTTTCCTTTTGGTAATCTCTTTTGCAGCGATGCAGATAGCAGTGAGCTCTGTTTGAGCAACACTTGCATTGCAGTCCATTGTCCATTTTATGTTTAGATTCAGGGGTCTGGAGAAAATTCCACATCCTGAGCCCACATTTTATTTAGACCCATCTGTGAAGATGCAGATTGCGCCTTCTCCGAATGGGTCTTGTGCGTTGTTTTTAAAGATTACCTTGTAGGGCCTGTTGAAGGCATATCGCGGTGGAATCGAGTCCGTATTGGACTGCAGCAGTGGGACCTCCTTGAGGGCCTCATACCACACATTACGTCTCAGTTTACCGGATCCTACATTAGGTTGTATACCGGTAGAGCGTAGACGTATCATGGTCATCAAAACAACCTCCTTGATGTATATGTCATGGGGAGTGAGACCGAGGATTACCTCCATAGCTCTTGTTGGTGTGGTTCTCATGCCTCCTGTAGTGTTGAGGCATGCTGTTCTTTGGATTTGATCCAGTTTACGGACGACTGTCAGCTGGTTTGCTTTAGCTCCCCAGGCAATCGCGCCGTACGTTAGCATAGGTCTGATGATGGCAGTGTAGATCCAAGCAGCAACCCTAGGTGACATTCCCCAGGTGCGGCCGATGGTTCTACGACACTGCTCATAAGAAATATATGCTTTTTAAACTCTGTTTTCTAAGTGAGAGTTCCACGTTAAGTTACTGTCAAAGGTGACCCCTAAATATTTCACCTCTGAAGAGAAATTAAGTTTGGTATCTAGGAGCTTTGGGGCTTGATGTTTTGCAAGCTTCCTTTTTTTCGTAAAAAGAACCATCTCCGATTTTTTTGATTTATTGACAGCGAATAGTCTTAGACCATGTGCCACAGAAGTGGCGAGAGCACCCCTCCATGTGGACAACCTTTTACAACCAAGCCTCTAATGGTTACATCATCCACACTGATTTTTATTGCTCTTTCTGAGAGCATGTTATATATCTAGCCATTTATGGTTTGGGGGATATTCTTATTGGAAAGTGCATTTGTTATTTTAGGAAAATGGTTCTATCAAATGCTCCTTCTATGTCTATGAATACACCCAGGGTGGACTCCTTATTTTCCAACGATCTCTCGATGCGGCCCGCTACGAGATGAAGAGCCGAATCGGTGGATTTCCCTGGAGTGTACACATGTTGATTTGGATGTAGCGAATTTCGTGTTATCACCACATCTCTTATGCATCGTTCGCACAGCCTCTCTAAAGTCTTCATTGAAAACGATGTGAGGCTAATGGGTCGATATGCTTTTGGGATGGAATGGTTCATTCTTCCTGGTTTTGGTATGAACACGACTTTGACTTCTCTTCAACCTTTTGGAATATACCTCAGTGCCAGTGAGGATCTGAGGATTCCTACCAGGTGCGGCATTAGGTCATCCAGGCCCCACTGAAGTAGGGCTGGATAAATGCCGTCCGTTCCCGGGGATTTAAAGGGGTAGAAGCCTGAGATGGCCCACCTCAGTCTGTCCGAGTCGACGATCTGTCGTGGTATACGCCAGTCGTCGTCCGTCGGGTAGTGATTCTCCTATTCCTCCCAGGCTGCCGTATTTGTGGTTCTGGAGTCCGGGAGTTGACATCAATAATTGAAGGCTTTCCTTTAGGTTGGCAGTTTTTATGCCATCCTCTCTGGTTAGTATACCCATATGACGGTGGAGATCTTTTGAGGGGGCTTTTTGGAATCTAGCTGCTAGGGGGGAAATCCTCGATTTCCTCGCAATAGATTCTCCATGCTTCTCTTTGTTTATGTCTAATGACTTTTTTATACTCCTTGAGGTGAGACTTGTATAAGTTCCAATCCTCATCGAGTCTGGTTCTTTTAGCCTTATTAAAGGATTTCCTCGCCGTCCCCTGAGCTGGCCAATCTCATGGCACCACCACGGAGTGGAGGATCCATCAAGATCGACCCGCCTGAGTGGGCAAGACATCTTATAGGCATTAATTATGGAGTTTTGAATGGTTTTAGAATAAGTTTCCAAATGTCCTTTATTATTGGGCAGCACATCCTCGACTCCTCGCACACCCCCTTTCAAACAGTGGACATATTTTGTCCTGTCCGTTTTCCTGGGGTCGCGAGTCATTGTAGAGGTTGTGAGCGCTACTTTTATTTCGAATTTTATACAGCGGTGGTCTGACATTGAAATATCGTCAGATACATGCCAGCCGGAGATTATATTCGAAGTGTTTATAGTAGATAGGGTAATATCTATTCGCATTTGACTACGAGAGTTAATAAAAGTTGGTTCAGTACCTCTATTTAGAATACAGATATTCTTGTTAGTTATGTAATCATAAAAAGACTTACCTCTAGTGTTAATATCTTTCCTGTGTCAGCTTACATGGTGAGAGTTTGAATCGCAGCCTATTACCAATTCAAGCTTCTGGGTGAGACAGTGTTCCACAAGGTCCTCCAGCTCCTTAGTTGGTGGTGGTTTAGCTGCGTCTGAGGGGAGGTATGCGGATGCCAGTATTAACACTTTCTTTTGACCTTTCTGTGCATATTCAACCTTCACTACCGTTAGGTCGGAGGACGAAAAATGCGTCAGTGGGTAGGTCTTAAAATTCCTAGGGACATATATGGCCGTCCTAGGTTGCTGATTGCTTGGGAAGCTGAAAATTAAACCTTTTGGATTATTTAGACCCATGATTTTAGTTTGTCTTATCCAGGGTTCTTGGATAAGCAACTTTTTTGTGTTGAAGGTTACACTGAATAAATCTTACCTTTTCATTGTCCATCTCTGCTTGATGGTGGTGAGATGGTTTATGACTCCTTTTTAGGCCGTCTCCAGTTCCTCACTTGGAGGTGGCTTGACGTCGCCTGTATCCTAGCTTAGAGCTGTTAGTTCCTCCAGGAGACTGTCGGTCGCCATCTTGGAGGATGGTTCGACAGTCTCCGCAGTAACAACAGCTCCTTGGGGTTCCTCGGATGAGAGAGGGGGATCCGTGCTCGATCTCCTACGTTCCGGGTCAAGTCTCTTTGTTTTGACAATCAATGAGGGGAACGCGTAGCTCATCCTCATTGATCGTTTTCTTAGGACTCCCATTTCCTCATCTCTTATACCAAAGACGAATAGGTGTCCTTTGGGATTGACCTTCGCTTCGTGGTGGAAGGAAAACCATGCATCCACCCGAAGGTCTGGGTTTTGTTTGTCTAGCCGACGCAGCACATCCTCTTTGTCACCCAGGTCAGCGCGAGCTTCGCTAGGGACCCAGAGAGTGGCTTTCGTCAGCTGGGGGAGGTTCTCGACGTGTACCACGTCGAGCTTAGCCTCCTTCCATGGTTTCAGTTGTGAAACCGTGTTCCTTAGCCACTCTAGCGAATTAAGGGTTGCTGCCCGAAAAGTCACTTTTTAAAAAGATACTTTATTGACAATACAACTACACAACTTAAACACAAAATACACTATATCCAATACATTCAATTAATCGAACTTATATACTAAAATAAATGCAGCTATAGACTAAAAATATGCAATTCTGCAGAATCATCATTTGTTGTACAAACATGGATCAGCGGTCGTGAGTTATGCCGGAAGCTCGAAGGTTAATACCATGCATGAACCATGGGTCAGCGAACTGTAACTTCTCCATCCCCTGAAGAAGTTTTGTAAGGCACGAACAAAACTGATGGTGATGATGGCACATCCTGATGAACCTCTGGTTCTTCTGGAGTTTTACGTTGACGTCCTCGAAGTTTATATAATCCCAGTATTATACAAATGGTTATGATGATGTAGATTGGAGTCATCCAGAAGTGTATGGGGTCTGTCTTTTGCTGATTTGTAGATATTGATTGTAGTCGTTTTTCTTCCCTGGTAAGGAGGTGGAGTTGGTCCAGCGGGATTTTCTTGATTGTCAACGGTTTGGTCTTGGCTATCTGAGTCTGTGAGGAGGTTTTGATTCTTGGCAGGGTTAAAGCTTCTTCTCGTATTACCGATTTTGTGTTTTCAAATGCTTCCGTATTTGCTCTGAAGCGACATCCTGGAGGAAGTTCGATGAGGTATGTTCCTTGAAGCACCATAATTTTTGAAGAGTAACACTGTGTAGAAATCTTTGTAGCCTGGGGAAAAACTGCTATATAATGGGCTTCTGACATCTCTTGAATGAATGTGGAGTTAATTGAGATAGGTAGATGTTCGCATCGGGCTTCTTCGTTGGTGAGCTTCAGGATTTCGTTAACACAATCATAGCTTTCTTGAAGTAGCTGTTCTACACATAGGTATTCTATGCCCATTGGTTCACAGGGTGTTTCCATGTATTGGTAAAGGTTATCTTTAGAGGCTAGGTAAGGACCAGGTGGAATGATTATTGTTTGGTTATATGTGGGAGTTGAAAATAGATGAAAATATGAGAACGGATCGGGATAGAAGACTGGAAAGTGGATGACAAATACCAATGTGTGATTGGTGTAATAACCGTCAACTCTTAGAATGTTGAAGTATTTCGTGAAATCTTCTTAAACGTATGCCAATTGTTCGGACGAGTGATGTTCATGCATTTTCTCTACGGCCCATTTCAATTCTTCTGGGTTGATTAGGCTGCTATGAATGATATTTAATCTTGCAAATGTGATGGCCGTTTCTAAGTCCGTGAGAAGCTGTAAGATAGTCTGAAGAGTTAGGTTGAGCTGGTCTAATATGTTTCGTACTTCCATGTAGTTATTGAAGTCAAATACAAATTTGTTCATATCAGTGCTGATTTTGTTTATCTCAAAAGCAATGTTTTCTTGGTTGTGTGTAATGAGTGTCACTGTAGTATTTTAGTTTGCCATGATTAGTTTGTTTAGACTCGTATGCCTGTCAATTTCTGATATAATGTTGTTTTGGTTTTTCTCAAGTGAGGCGATAGCCTTGTCGTATCTTTCGGCATCTTCTTGATCCAAATTACCTGATATTACTTTGATTATGCTTCCCAAACCATTAATTAATCCTCTCTTCAGTTTATATTCTGGATAGATGCTGTGGAGTTTCTGCTTAGCAGCGATTAGTAGGTACTGCAGACTCTGGTCGAAATTTTGAAGCTGATCGAAGTAAGGTTGTGTTAGTCCTTCTTGAATTTCTGATGTTACTGTTCGATATTGGTTTTCGAGTGCATTTATTTCTTCAGCTAATGGTCTCAGGTGAAAATAGTGGATAAAGTCGTGTTTACTAGTTCGAATTCTTGCTAGTTCCAGCTTGAGGGGTAGAATTCCTGGGTTCTCCTTGAGATCCTGGATCAGGACTTCTTGGGCCATGATGTATGTACATCTGCAATATAGGGTTCACATTAGATTTGTTTGGCTGGTGTTTGACATTTTTCTTGTGTATAGGTGTATTTTGAGTGTCAACAGTGACCTCGTTGTCTTTTGTAACGATTTTAGGAGAAAATCTTGGAAGTAATTTATTTCTTTTGACCATCTTTTTGGTAGAAGGTTTGTAGGATATAGGAGTTTGTCGTTTCTCATTCCTTTTTTCTATGGCTTTTTCTTTGATGTCTTGGATTCTCTTGTTGATTTCTTTATATATTTCTTTGGTTTTTTCCCGATGGCCTTGTGTGTAGTTGTTTAACAAAGCTCTATCGATGTCTATGTCAAAAGGGTCTTGAGCGCCGAAATGACCATTCAGAACATCTATTGGTTTTTGTTTAGTTACAGAGTGAACAGAATTGTTCTAACCCAAGATGGCATATAGCATTTGTTCCTTAATGATTAAAGTTTTCTTCTTTGTTCTGAGGATTCTGAGATGTTCGAGTATTGTGGAGTGGAAGCGTTCAACTATTCCATTCGACTGTGGGCTATCCGCAGTTGTGTAATGAATTATAATCTTATGGGTGTCTACAAACTCTTGCATAAGTCCATTCTTGAACTCGGTACCGCTGTCAGCTACCATCATGTGTGGCATTCCATGATGTGTTACATAGATGAGGAAAGCATTTAGAACGTTGATAGAATTAGATTCTTCTATCGGATAGGCTTGTCCATACTTGGAAAATGCATCGACGATAGTCAGAAACTTTTGACCATTTGCTTGGAAGGTATCGAGATGAATTATTTCCAAAGGTTTGGTTGGCGTTGGTGTTGTCATGAATTTTGGTTTTGGAGGATTTCTGTCGTATTTGCTGGCTAGACAAGTATCACACAAATTGATAATTTCTTCAACATCTTTCTTCAAGGTAGGCCAATAGTATAGTTTCCGAATTTGGTTTTCGGTTTCATTTATACCTCTGTGGTTGGTCTTTCCTTCATGGTATTGATTTATAATGTCTTTTTGTCTTTGGGAGCTATTAACATCTTCTAAAACTTGATTGCATTTTACTAAATCGTAGGCCGTGTTCTTGAATGTTTCTCGTACTATGTTACAGAGAAGTGGATAAAGATCATCATTTTCGAAGTACAGAGCATATTTTTTCTTGGGATCGAGATAGTCTTTGAAGAAATTGAAAAAGTCTCATTTTAGATTGTTTTTGCCAACTTGAATATAAATCCTTTTCTTATTAACAAAAGTTACTTCGGTAACTGGTGGAGCTGGACTATGGTTAACTAGTTTGAATATCACTTGATTGTTGTAGTGATTTAGTGGTCTCTCGCTTATGGGAATTCCTAGGATAGGGTTTTCTTGAGCTGTATGTCTTGTTGCATTTGAATCGGAATCGTCTTCTCTTTCTTGAAGTAAGTCTTCTATAGTTGGGAGTTCTTCCATGTTTAGATTGTTTGACGAAGAGTGTTGCTTCTCTCTTTCTTCTAGTAATTCCTGAATTATTTGGAGTTCTTTGGGGTTTAGATGGTCTGTCGTGCGAAAAATTTCTGTTTCGATATCTTCTAAAGGATCGAGGATAGATCCTGGGTGATTGTACATTGATGCCGTGTCTTCGTTATCTAATTTACCTATTTCTTCTTGAAGGTGTTTGTCATGTTCATGTGCGTTGATCTCAACTCTAGAGAGGGCGTCGGCGTTAGTATTCGATTTACCTTTTTTATATGCAACTTCATAGTCGAACTCTTCCAATTTCAGTCGCCATCTTACTAATTTAGAATTTGGGTCCTTCAGCGAGAACAACCATTTGAGGGGTTGATGGTCTGATAGAATCTTGAATTTCCTTCCAAAAAGATACGGGCGAAAGTATTTAGTAGCCCATATTATTGCTAGCATTTCTTTTTCTATAGTTGAGTATTTAATTTCTGTTTCGTTCAGAGTTCTGGACGCGTATGCAATTGGCTTGTCGTTGCCAATGAGACCTTGAGAAAGTACGGCTCCAATGGCCAAGTTGCTAGCATCTGTGGTGAGGTTGAATGGCTTCGTGAAGTCTGGATATTGAAGCAGTGGTTCATTGGTTAAGAGGTTCTTACAGGTCTTGATACATTCTAGGAATACTGGTCTGTGTTCTATTTTAGCATCTTTCTTCAAGCATGAAGTTACAAGGTTTCGTTATTCGAGCAAAGTATTTGATGAATTTTCTATAGTAGCCCATTAATCCCAGAAATCCTCTGATTTCTTTGGCTGTTTTCGGAATTGGGTAGTCGACAATAGCTTTGATTTTGTCTGGATTCGGCTTAGTTCCTTCTGGAGTCACAATGTGACCTAAGAAGCTAACTTCCTTTTTCAGAAATTCACATTTGTCTACTTGTATCTTAAATCCCGTTTCTCTAAGTCTTTTGAAGATTCTCGTGAGGTTGACAAGATGTTCATGTAGGGACGTAGAAAAAACGATTATGTCATCCATATATACAAGACATATTTCTCCTTGCAATCCTTTGAGAACATTGTCCATTACTCTTTGAAATGTTGCAGGGGCGTTCTTGAGTCCAAATGGCATTCTGAGGTATTCGTAGTGACCGTTCTGGACGTTAAATGCAGTTTTAGGGATGTCTTCTTCTGCCATTTCAATCTGGTGGAATCCACTAGCTAGGTCGAGGGTAGAGAAATACTGACATCTTCCTAGTTTGTCTAAGATATCTGTGATGTTTGGGATTGGATACCTATCGTCTATTGTCTTCTCGTTAACTTTACGGTAGTCTACCACTATTCGCCATTTAATCTTTCCCGAGGCGTCGGGTTTCTTGGGGACGACCATATAGGAGATGACCATGGTGATTGGCTTGGTCGAATGATTCCTTGGTCTAACATTGATGCTATTTGTTTTTGGACCTCTTCTTTATGAATGTGAGGATAGCGGTATGGTTTGGTGTAAGTGGGAACTTCATCTCTTGTTCTGATGTTATGCTTGATTTGATTGGTGAAGGCGAGGGGTGACTCTGGATGATGGAAGACATCTGAAAACTTTTTGCACAATCGTTTAATGTGCTCTTCTTCTTCTGGATTGAGATGATCGGTTCTAAGTAGATGTTCGACATCTGTCTTCTGGTATTCCTGAGGTATAATGTCGGCTGATGGTAATCGGGTAAGTGGATCCCCGAACTTCTTACTGGATCTGTTAGTGCTATCTGTATTGGTTCGTCTGTGGCATTGATGAGTTCTGTCCATGCTAGACCATTGGTGCTGTAGTTAGACTTTCGTTAAGGAAAGCTCCTTGTATCTCTTGTTTCGGAAGTATGATAGTTCCTTCTGTTTCTTTAACGGGTACTCGGACTTGAGTAATTGTCTGTGGTTCGAGTTGGATGGAGTAAAATTGGGTTTTGTTACTTTCGTAATATTGAATAGGTAGAACAGAATTTTCTGTGACGAGTTCAAAATCAGGAAAATTGAGTTTGGCTTTTAGAAGCTTGAGATTATCAAGGCCTATTAGGCCATCAAAGGTTTTGTGGAATTTGAAGAGGTAGAATTTGAACTTTTCCGTTCTTTTGGAATTCGGAAAATATGGGAATATCAGCACAATAATCTTGGGAATGATTTTGGAAAATGGAGGTTACTATGAAAGGTTCATGTTTGATTTTATCATGGAAATATTTCGAGGCGATGTCGGGATTGAGGAAAGATTTGGTAGTACCAGTGTCGATAAGTAGTTTAAGAGGAGGGTTGGAGATGGTTATATAGGGTAGTTCCCTTTTATCTTGGTAAGAATTAAGCTTTATTACGCCGCGTTGTTATTTTCGGCATTTTCCTGAAAATTTGTTGTTTGTTCTTCGTAGTCATTTTGAAAATTTTCTTCATACGGTTCTGTTGTTTCGCAAAATTGATTCTCTTGGTGGTAATAATCGTAAGCTGTTTCATCTTCAAATTCGTTGGTATCATAACCATATGCTTCGTTGGCATATTCAATGTTAAATAATTCTTCAGATGTGAATCTTGGGGGATTTTGCTGTTGTTGAGATCTCCAGTTTCGGTTCTGAGTCGTAGCTCTAGTGCTAATGCTCATCGGTGTTGGTTTATGTGGCTGAGATATTCCAGGTTTATTACTCCAGGTGTTCTGTTGTTGAGGCCTACTGAACTGTTGAAACCTTGATGGTCCAGGGAATACTTTCTGGCCTTGTGGAATGAAATTATTTTGTTGCGCCGGTGGTCTAAATCCAGACTGTTGAGCTTGTGGCTGCCATTGCGGTCGGAGATGTGGTGGTTGCCATTGAGGTCTGAAAGTTGATGGTTGCCATTGTGGTCTAAACGTTGATGGCTGCCATTGTGAAGACATAAGAGGAGCTGGTGATTTATGTTGTTGGTTTGCGCTGATATGCCTGCTGGTTGTTGGTTGAGGGTTTATTGCTTTCTGAAGATACCTTATATTGTTTTCTTCCTGGATGTACTGTATTGCCGTAGATAGATTGCTTGGTCTCATTGCTCAGATAGTGGAACCTAAGGGTTCCCGAAGTCCTGCTAGGAAAGTTGTTAGGGCTTGTTTCTGGAAAAAGCTCTTCTTACTTGCCTTTATGTTGATATCGCCGTTGTGAAGTTCTATGTAGTTAGATATTGTATTTAGCAGACCCATTACTTTCTCGTAATACTGTTGTGGAGATTCATTGGGTCCTTGACGTAAATTTACTAAGTCTATAGTGAGAGAATTCTCATTACGTTGGTCGGCGAAGTTTTGGATCAAAGTTTCTTTGGTATTTTCCCAATCTGTACATCCGTAGACTGAGATGACTTCCTTAGCTCTTCCTGTCAGTTTACTTAGGATTCCTTGGAATAGGAGGTGGTTTTGAAAACTTTGGATGTTGTTATTGTCCCAGAAATGGCTTAAGAGTAGAGTAGCGGTATTAATGAAGTTATACAGCTCGTTGGGATTTCCATCGTAAGGGGATAGGATGTCTAGATGTTTTGGATTAAATTCAGGCATGATGTTGATTTGAGGTGGGGTAATTATGAGTCTAGGTGTGTTTAAATTTAGGATTGATGGACGTAATACTGATTGAGAGGTATGAGGAGTGTTTGCTTGAGGTGTTTCTGACATATAGGTAATAAAAAGGAAAAATTATAATTGCTTACAGGCTAACGATGATGCTGAGGTGCATTTCGGTTACTAGTGTCGTTTTCTTCTTGCTTCTTTAATTCTAAAGCTTTTGGATGAACTTCACTTGGTTTTCCAAAGGTATTTCTTCTTAACTTAAATTGATTTTTTTTTCTTCTAATAATTATGGATACACTTCACTTACTTTTATTCTTCTTTTGGCACTTTTGGACGAACTTCAACGTTTCCCAAAGGTTCTTGAAGTGGATAAACGTTAAAAAACGAAGAGGATCACTAAGGGCTCTTCCACTATACTACTGACTGCGCCAATTAAGGGTTGCTGTCCGAAAAGTCACTTTTTAAAAAGATACTTTATTGACAATACAACTACACAACTTAAACACAAAATACACTATATCCAATACATTCAATTAATCGAACTTATATACTAAAATAAATGCAGCTATAGACTAAAAATATGCAATTCTGCAGAATCATCATTTGTTGTACAAACATGGATCAGCGGTCGTGAGTTATGCCGGAAGCTCGAAGGTTAATACCATGCATGAACCATGGGTCAGCGAACTGTAACTAGCGTTTCGTCATTATCGCAGGTGACTCTGATTATTTCGCCAGAGTGCGACCATGACCTAAAGATAGGTGGCTTTTTCTGACTGCCGGAGGCGGACATAAGGGTTTCGTCCAAAGCCTCCATTAGTCGTCTTTTGACAAGGTCTCTATTATCGGTAATTATTTTACCGTATGGATCGGCCTTGTCTATAATAGTTACCCGTAGATGGCTGGTAGCTGCTTCGCTGTAGCTCTTTGCATTAGCATCCATCCGTATCCTTTTTCCTCGGGAAGAGTTTTCCTCCGAGGTGTTGGAGCGGATGCGCTTCTTTTCTTGGGAGGCGACGCGTTCCGGGCCTCTTTTGGAGGAGGAACTGTCATCGCTGCCCTTACATTTTTGGCCGCTGGTGCCAGGTTTAGATAGGGAGGAGCGAGTGGCTCTGGTGGTGTCTGTAGAGACTCCAGCCGGCTGCCTCAGCACCGCAGACTCTTTTACCTCGACGGTGCTTTTGAGTTGGAGGTGTGCGTTCTCGCTCATTCTCCGGTTTTTGTTTTTTTTTGTTCACGGTCGCATTCCCTGCGGCCATTCAGCCATCGGCACGTTCCTTGCACCTTAGCTTGGGTTTCGTAGGAGTGCCATTTGGTTGGTCAACACTGCTGTCACTGATGATCAACAGTGCTAACGTATCCAGCGGCGCCACGAGGAGGCAGACACTTGATTGTTGCATTTCTCCATTGGACTGCAGAAAGCTACCCACAAGCAAGCAAATAAGCAAACCAACTACAAAGCAATGGCCAACTTACAACCAACCCCGCCCTATGTAGCCTTTGTTACCTACTGTTTTCTCAGCGCCCCTAAAAGTGAATGAAGTTAGGATTCATACACTCAAGTCTTTGAAAATAATCTCTAATCAAATATTAATTAGAAAATATATATAGGGAATCTTACGGTCGAGGCTTCTTTCTGGAAAAAATTGATTTCACTTGCCTTTACGAGGAAACTTACTAGGGCTCCTGTAAGAAAATGTTCATTACTTTGGTCAGTAAAATGGATCAGTCTATGGCTGTTGTGTACACTTGTAGCCTGAGATTACTTATTTAGTTTGTTTTTCTCAGATCGGGAGAAGATTTTGGAAACAACTAGCGTTGTTATTATCACGGGAAGGTTTAGAATTGATGCAATTTTAGAGCTTATTGGGGTCTCCGTCATATGGGGATAGGATATCTTGGTGCTTCGTATTGAGTTCGGGCGTTGTATAGGTTTGAGATGGTGTAGTTATGAATATAGATGCATTCATATTTATGATTTGTTGGCAGATTATTGATTGAGGAGTATTTGTTTGAGTTGTATCTGTCATATAGGATAGGTGACTAACAGTAAACGATAGTTTCTAACGACGATGCTTAGATGCATGCAGGTTATTGGTTTTTCTTCATCATTTTTCTTCTTCCTTGTTTTTTCTCTTAATTCTTCCTCCATCTTACTCTTCTGGATTAACTTCACTTGTTTTCCCAGCGACTCTTGATAGCGAATGACCATTGAAAAATGAATAGGTCACTAAGGGCTCTTTATTAAGATAGTAAAAAACTATTCATTAACTAACCACAATATGATTTATAAATATATCTTTCATAATAATATTAAATGCTAAACTAAAAATAATATTTGTCATGAGCTCAATCTACAATGTCATACTTGAACAAGCCGAATCCACTTCAATAAATATTTACATTGTGCAATGTATTTGATGCAAATTTGCTTGTGTTCGTTAAAATATTTATAGGTCACAACTTATGAAAAGAAGGTGTGCAATTTATATAATACTGAATTACCTACTACATAATAAGAAGAGAGAAAATGGCAAACATAGACGTTACTGGACAACAAAACTGTTTTAGTATAGAAGCCAGGGAGGTGGGGATGGTTAATTAATCGCAAATTATTGTTATTGAATTAAAATATGAAAACCAGTTTTATTTTCAATAACTACGCTCGAAAACGGATCACAATGAAAACACCACCACAACGCACATACAGTAGAAACGGTGAAGCTTTTTCATCACGTGACCCAATCTACCATTTGTGCAACACATATTTTCTACATACTATCTTCTTCTATCAATATAAATCAGACATAACAACGTACGTTCGATTGTCTTTTTCACAAGACCAACTACAAGACATACGTAAGTTTCTTTCAATTTGCTGTAGTAATCGTAAAAGAGACTATATTATTGACGTAACTTGAATAACAGATCGTACCAAAAGTTGAATTTTACATTACCACATTTGAGGTTATGCGAGCTTAGTTTACTTTCTTGTTTTTAGCTAATTTTTAGATTGAAAGTGTATTTATTGTATATTGTAAGAACTAATTTGACTTTATTCCATTTGACATTGGTAAGTACGAATATAATACATTATCAAATTGTAAACTTTTGACATTTCATAACACCTAAAATGCCGTGAGACGGGAATATTACAATGCTTATTTTACTTCTTATAGATGGTAAATAGTATTTATAATTCTCCACAATTTGTAAATCTCTGTAGAATTTTCAAAGTTGCATGAATCAAGTGTCTGATTGTACTTGTAACGGTATATTAACTAACAGTTATTTCCAGAAAATGCCTGGAAAACGGCTTAATTCACGAGCACATGAGATGAGATAAACTTAATTGAATATTTTGAGATGGAAAAAAACAACGGCGGACCTTTTCAATCTATTTCATCTGTTCTGGAGGTATTATACTAAAGTTAACATATATTTGTTGAGTATTCAACTCGTTGTAGCTGGTGCTTTATGGTGTTATTACAAATAAACTGTCACACTACCCTTTTTTGAACTTTTAATTAAAATAAAAACAATGTATAAATGGACTGTATGTAGAGTTATAAAATTAACATGTTATGTTGTCTGTCTATCTACGAATAAAAATGGAAAGTCTGTCCTATCGCGCATGTCACTTCCACTTGCGGCGCGCGCTTCTACCGTTTCGGCCCGATACACTTGTTCTGATACGTGACGGCTAGCGGCGTAACCAATTAGATGAAAACGGGTACAACATATCCCGCCCGCCTTGAAGTCACTAATCTTCAACATCCAATTAAGTCTTAGTCCTCTAACGGTAATTTGCACAACTGAGATACACTGTGTTTGTAAGTCCCACTGGGAGTGGTTATGGTAACCACCCTGGTTATACCGTCCTTGCCTGGATGTATCCCGCTCACTCTGCCAAGTTTCCATCGAAGCGGAGGTAGGTTCTCCTCCTTCAGAAGCACTAAATCACCTAGAGCTATACCTGGATTGATTCTCTGCCACTTGTATCTCATTTCATTTTGATAACTTGTTTTTTTATAAAGTTATGCAAAAAAAATGTTATCAAAAAATTGATTATTCAATGGTGTAGAGCTCTCGGGTCTAGCATACTTCCATATTTGATAGAAAAAAACTTTTCGCGGGAATGTATTGATGGATCATTATCTTTCATTTTAACCTAAATTAGTCATCCCCCACCAACCTAAGGGCGGGGGTGGGGGTGACTTTGTATAAAAATAATTTTTTGAATTTGGAATCAAATTCGACGTAATTTTTTACATATTCACCCAAAATTTTATTTAGATAACTTGTTTTTTTTATAAAGTTATGCAAAAAAAATGTTATCAAAAAATTGATTATTCAATGGTGTAGATCTCTCGGGTCTACCATACTTCCATATTTGATAGAAAAAAACTTTTCGCGGGAATGTGTTGATGGATGATTATCTCCATGCATAGGTAACTCTTATGAACCAGCTTGTCCCATAAGAGCTGTTTGCGACTACACTCGCCAGAAGCGCTGTAATCACCTTAAATTTGAATGTTGTCAGATCTGTAAAGAAAAATTCCTCAGTTTTTCGTCAATCATCTGATCCATTGATTAAATTTACTAATATGTAATAGGTATAAACATATTTTTTCATTATCATAACATAAAACTTGGATGTTAGTTTGGATTTGAATTTCAACTTATCTTTCAATACCCTACACTACAGAAGCTATTCAAGTTGTATTTTTTAATTAAAATAAAAATCATAAGTTTTTAATGATAATTTTGAGATATGGCAACATCACAGCGGCTTTACGAGAACACAATACGCAGGCGCATCGATTTCTCGCCTAATGTTTATCCATAGATAAATGATAGGTTAGGTTAGGTTGATTTATTTTTGTCAACACCAATACCTAGTTCAACTCATTATCATTATTATTCCAATTAGTGTTGTATTGAGACTAAGTTGAATTTTAATTTTTGTGTGTGTTTATCAAACTGATTTAACCAAACCAGTCCAATATGGTGTTTTCCTGTTGTGTGCCAACATGCAGAAGCCGGGGCGACACTGTGAAAATGCATCGATTTTCCAAAAACTATGAAAATGTGAGTACCGGCGTTACTTTCAATATTAAAGCTGTGATAATTATACCAACAAAATCTGTTATATGTTATTTTTTTCACTACTAACATGAGAAAACCTTATTTACCTCATTTGTCTAATGAGAAGTAGCTCAATATTTACATAAAACTTTTATTTATTTAATGAAATGAACATGAAAAATAAACTCTAGGAAATGTCCTAAGACAATGAAAATGATCAGAAAATATGAAAATTATTTAAAATAATTGTAGAAATGATGTTTATTGAATCCCCTCGGTTTCAATGATTTTATTCAATGCTTTGACAAGTATTCCGAGCTGATATTTCGATATCCTTGAATAATTGGGGAAATGACTAATTTTAAAGTAAAAATAAGGTCTTTCGGTATTAGTTCGACCATTAGTAGTGAAAAAAATACTATATATACTTCGGTTGAGAAGGCCATATTTGTATACTGAATATTATATTAATTATTATCTAACTCGTAAATAAACGTATGTAATGAAACAGTTTTTTTCTTCATGAATTCTTAAACAATCTTCCAGTTCCAGAAAAAAAATTTAAATTTTATATGTACGGTTCCCGCTTTTGCTTTATTTCTGACTACACTCGCCAGAGGGCGCGGTCATTAGTGAACCAAACTCTTAATACTGAGTTGCCTATCTATCTATTGAAAATCATCCTAACCTAACCTATCCTTTATCTATGATTATCTCTCATTTTAACCTAAATCAGTCATCCCCCACCCACCCCATAAGTGCGGGGGGGGGGGGTGACTTTGTAAAATAGTCGTAAAAATAAATTTCTGAATTTGTAATCAAATTCTACGTAATTTTTTACATATACACCCAAAATTTCATTTTGATAACTTGTTTTCTTATAAAGTTATGCAAAAAAAATTTTATCAAAAAATTTATTATTCAATGGTGTAGAGCTCTCGGGTCTAGCATACTTCCATATTTGAAAGAAAAAAAATTCGCGGGAATGTTTTGATGGATGATTATCTCTCATTTTAACCTAAATCAGTCATCCCCCACCCCCTAAGGGGTGATGACTTGAGAAAAATTTCAATTATAAGATAAAATTATGAAAATTTAGGGCCGCACATAAAAAAATTCAAGGAAACCGATGACGTCGTTGGAATTTCATTTTTTCCAAAAATAAGGGTAGCCAACCCCCCAAAAAAACCACCCCCGAAAGGGAATTTTTTATTTAGTGTATTTTTTTGAGATTTCACGCATCGTATATGCCCTATCCCGAAAATGAAGTCTCCATGTCTTCCAGTTTCTTATATAACAAAGTGACTCAAGATCTAGAATCATCACATTTTCTTTGAAATTCTGTCATCCATACTTGAGAAAAATTTCAAGTTTAAGATAAAATTATGAAAATTTAGGGCCGTACATAAAAAAATTCAAGGAAACCGATGACGTCGTTGGAATTTCATTTTTTCCAAAAATAAGGGAATAACTTTATCTTAAACTTGAAATTTTTCTCAATAAAATACACTAAATAAAAAATTCCCCTCCGGGGGTGGTTTTTTTGTAAAAAATGAAATTCCAACGACGTCATCGGTTTCCTTGAATTTTTTTATGTACGGCCCTAAATTTTCATAATTTTATGTTAAACTTGAAATTTTTCTCACGAGACTTTGACAAAATTTCAGAGAAAATGCGATGATTCTGGATCTTGGGTCACTCTGTTATATAAGAAACGGGAAGACTTGGAGACTTCATTTTCGGAATAGAGCATATACGATGCGTGAAATCTCAAAAAAATACACTAAATAAAAAATTCTCTTTCGGGGGTGGTTTTTTTGGGGGGTAGCTACCCTTATTTTTGGAAAAAATGAAATTCCAACGACGTCATCGGTTTCCTTGAATTTTTTATGTACGGCCCTCAATTTTCACAGTTTTATCTTAAACTTGAAATTTTTCTCAAGTATGAACTTTGACAAAATTTCAGAGAAAATGCGATGATTCTGGATCTTGGGTAACTCTGTTATATAAGAAACAGGAAGACATGGAGACTTCATTTTCGGGATAGGGCATATACGATGCGTGAAATCTTAAAAAAATACACTAAATAAGAAATTCCCCTTCGGGGGGTGGCTACCTTTATTTTTGGAAAAAATGAAATTCCAACGACGTCATCGGTTTCCTTGAATTTTTTATGTATGGCCCTAAATTTTTATAATTTTATCTTATACTTGAAATTTTTCTCAAGTCATCACCCCTTAGGGGGTGGGTGGGGGATGACTGATTTAGGTTATAATTAGAGATAATCATCCATCAAAACATTCCCGCGAATTTTTTTTTCTATCAAATATGAAAGTAAGCTAGACCTGAGAGCTCAACACCAGCCATGTCAAACATGCGGCCCGCGGGCCGCATGCGGCTCACTGAGCATTTTCCTGCGGCCCCTAATCAATTTTGAAAACAGCCATGTAATGCGGCCCGCGAGCCTGTTAAAAACCGAAAATAAAGTACTGTGATGATGAACTAATATGCGCGCTCAACCTAAAAGCCTTTCTTGTTCCGGAAAGTTCTATCGCGCGAGAACACAGATGACGCTACCTGAACATTCTGGAAAGAACTGTCGAGAAATCACAATCCGTATATAAGCCAATACCGCTCAATTGAGTTCAGTTGTTCAGTCAGTTATGAGTCAGTTGCGATAGAATTGCGAGTTTAGTTGCGTACTTATTGTTACAACACGTAACAGTACTTATTGTTATTTATTTCGGATAAAGTTTTTAACATGTCTGTTTCAAAACCAAGTGGAAGTAAGAGGAAGCTTGGAGAAGAGCATCGTATCTTTCAAGAAAAGTGGGAATTAGAGTTTTTTTGCTGTGAAGTGAAAGACAAAATTATTTGCTTGATTTGTAAAAGTACAGTCGGTGTCCCAAAATTATATAATATAAAACGTCACTATGATAGTCATAAAACTAAGTTTGACAAGTATACAGGCATGATTCAAAACGAAAAGTTAAAAGAGTTAAAATCACTGTTAAAAGATCAACAGCTTATGTTTACACGTCCAAAGCAAGAAAATGAATCTGCCGTTCAAGCGAGCTACGTACTGTCGGAGTTGATTGCAAAACACTCAAAACCATTTGTTGAAGGTGAATTTATAAAAGAGTGCCTTGTAAAGGCCGCGGAAATTGTAAGTCCCGGGAGCGTGAAGGCTTTTCAAAATATATCCTTGTCCCGGAATACTGTCGCTGAAAGAGTTACCGAGTTGGCTGCCAATTTAAGCGAACAGATAAAAACAAAATCAGACTCTTTCATTGCATTTTCTATTGCCTGTGACGAAAGTACAGATGTGTGTGGTGTGGCGCAACTCGCTGTTTTTCTTCGTGCTGTTGATAGAGATATCAACGTTTATGAAGAATTACTGGAATTAGTATCATTGCATGATACAACAACTGGGGAGGATATTTTCAATGCTGTTTATGGACTTCTGCAAAAGAACAATTTAGATTTGTCAAAACTGTATTCCGTTGCAACAGACGGAGCTCCTTCAATGACTGGAGTAAATAATTGCTTCATTAAAATATTACAAACAAATATCAGAAAAACGGGCAGTGACAAACCAGATTTTCATCATGTTCATTGCATAATCCACCAAGAAGTTTTATGCTCAAAAGTGATCAAGTTGGAAAGCGTTTTAAAGTCAGTGAAAAAAATGATAAACTTCATAAGGTCACGTGGCTTGAATCAGCGACAGTTTTCTGCGTTTTTACGTGATTTAGAAAATGAGTACACTAGTTTACCTTATTATGCAGAAGTGCGATGGCTTTCGTGTTCTATGGTTCTCGATCGGTTTTGGAAACTCGAAGAAGAAATACGCCTTTTCATGGAAGTGAAAGAACAATATGTCAGCTTATTATCCGACGTACCTTTTTACAAGATCTTTCATTTATGGTAGACATCACAAAACACTTGTCGGACTTAAATACGAAATTGCAAGGACCACGTCAAGTTATAACAGATATGCATGATCATGTTAAAGCTTTGAAGTGTAAGATGATGCTGTGGAAAAACCAGTTAGCGGTGGATAATCTGTCACATTTTCCGACTTGCAAGGCGTATCAGGAAAGTACAAGTGGCCCAATATCATACAAAATGTATACAGAGAAAATGGGAAGCCTTCTGTCAGAATTTGAAAAGCGTTTTCAGGATTTTAAGTCCCAAGAAAACAATTTTTCTTTATTTACTGGTCTTTTCACTATCGATATTGATAAAGTTCCCCCTCACTTGCAGGAAGTGATTGAGATTCAGTGTCAAACCCATTTAAAAGAAAAATTTGATAGTGTTGGTACATTCAAATTTTATAAGTACATGCCTTTTCTATACCAAGAAATGAGAAAACTTGCCCCTGTCAATGTTTGGAAGTACCTATAAGTGTGAACAATTATTTTATTTGATGAAAGGAAACAAATCTTCCGCAAGATCGCGATTGACGGACGCACACTTGGACGCAGTTTTAAAAGTTATTTCCGCCGATAAATTCACGCCACAAATAGACAACTTAATTAAAGACAAAAGATGTCAAATATCTGGCAAAAGAAGTTAATGTTTGTAAGTTTTTGTAATGTCCTTTTTATTGGAAATTTAATAAATATACTTCTAACATAATAGTACTTTTTTTCTTTAAGATTTTCAGTAGTTTGTCTTCTTTAAGATTAGGTTTTGCGGCCCACCTAGTCTATGGTCTTCATGCTTTTGGCCAACCAGTGACTTTGAGTTTGACATGGCTGCTCTACACCATTGAATAATTAATTTTTTGATAAAAATTTTTTTGCGTATACGTAAAAAATTACATAGAATTTGATTCCAAATTAAAAAATTTATTTTTACGACTATTTTACAAAGTCACCCCCACCCCCGCCCTTAGGGGGTGGGTGGGGGATGACTGATTTAGGTTAAAATGAGAGATAATCATCCATCAACACATTCCCGCGAAAAGTTTTTTTCTATCAAATATGAAAGTAAGCTAGATCCGAGAGCTCTACACCATTGAATAATTAATTTTTTGATAAAAATTTTTTTGCATAACTTTATAAAAAAAAACAAGTTATCAAAATGAAATTTTGGGTGTATACGTAGAATTTGATTCCAAATTCAAAAATTTATGTTTACGACTATTTTACAAAGTCACCCCCACCCCGCCCTTAGGGGGCGGGAGGGGGATGACTGATTTAGGTTAAAATGAAAGGTAATCATCCATCAATACATTCCCGTGAAAAAAATGTTTATCAGGTATGGAAGTATGCTATACCCAAGAGCCCTACTCCAACCACTTTCCCAACGTGATTCAGTCAGGCACCTCGATTAAAAATAAAAACAGAGGATTTACCCGAGGGAACCAAAATGGCAGTACGGAATACCTCATATAACATGTATGAACAAGGTTAGTAAACAAACATGTGAAACAATAATACAACACCTTCCATGTTCTTAACCCTTAGATTACAGTCAGCTTACACTTTAAATAAAAGAGAAGTAAGATCATAGTACCTCAATAAATAAGATTATACATCATAGTGCATGTAGTATTATCTATACAGTGTGATTTTTCACCAGCAGCTTATAGTGTGGTATATGAAAATCTTATTATACAGGTTCTGAGTAATGAAAGTTTTAGAATACAGAAAGGTGTGCATATTTTTAATTTGAATGTGATAAATTATAGCTTCTACATGTGCTGATTTCAGAGTACTGTCCGTAAATATTTACCAATTTGTTCGGTCAGAGTGTAGATTGTGTTTTTCATAATTTAGTTTTCTAATTTAAATTTTTTGATGTCATATATACGGGGTTGTTCAATACATTACTTGGTACAAATATTAAAAAATCTGAATATAAAAAATGTGGGTTCAAATTTAGTATTATGAAGTAAATATAAAAAAAAAGTTGTTATATTTGAGATAATGATAATTTAAAACTTTTTATTTTTTAGGGAAACATGTTACTGTGAAAACCATTAATGACGAACTAAAAAAGAATGAAATTCTTTCTGTTGGAAATACTTCTTTATTAATGCTATTGAAACATTTGGGATTTAAATATAAAAAGGAAGACAACAGAAGGGCATTAATAGAATGAACAAATATTGTTGGCCAAAGAGCATGCTTTCTTCGAAAATATAGAGAAAATCGTGATAGTGTATTTTCAAGACAAATTATATTTTTAGATGAAACATGGGCATATGCCAAAGGAACCAAATTAACTTCTGGGCAGGACAGTAATGTTAAAAGTGTACGTAAACCAGGAGGTTACAATGGTAAACGTTTTATTATTGTTCATGCTGGTTCATCCAAAGGATTTGTGGAAGATGCTAGTTTAGTGTTTTCCTCTAAATCATCGTCGTCAGAATACCGGTGAAATATTTACAAAGTGGGTTGCGACACAGTTAATTCCGAATTTAGAAGAACCGTCGTTAATTTTAGTGGACAATGCGCCTTATACTAGCCGTATACTAGCAGAAAAGCAACCTTCCACTTCGTCAAAAAAATATGAAATTATCACTTGGTTAAAAGCCAACAATGTTGACTTTGATGAAAACCTCTCAAGACCTGAACTATTACAAATTGAAAAAAATTAGCCGGAAAGAAAATGTATATGTCGTTGATGAATTGTTCCGAAAACATGGTCATAAAGTCTTAAGGCTACCACCCTATCATTGCGAATTTAATGCCATTGAGCTTATTTGGGCCCACTGCAAAACATATAATAAGTATATTGGCAGAGACGGATACGGTGATGAAAGTGTCTTGAGTATGTGGAAAGAAGCATTGGAAAATTGTACTGCAAATGTTTGGGATAAATGTGTTGGCATACCGAAAAAATAATCGAAGACTGGTTTACTCGAGAACAAAATTTGGTGAACATACATATTGAAAAAGTGATAATAAATACTGGTGAAGACAACTCAGATTCCGAAACGGATGAATTGTAAATCAAGATTTGTTATATGAATAATATATATCTCCCTTGTACTCACTGCTGTAAACATGTATTTCAGAATCAATGAATCATTATTATTTTTGCAGTTCTCTTTTACTTATTTGTTAATACACTGATGTAAAGCACCAGCCACTAATTAGATATACAGGGCTTTGGGTTCCAGTTAGAACTTTTCTAAAGTTCGTCGTTTTTCTGTTTCTAGTACCTATATGTGTTTGAATTTTATTTTTGATGTCTGTTGTGGATATTTCTATTTTTTACTTTTAACATGACACGGACTCTATTTGATGTGTTGCCCTGATTATAGTAATATATTTACCGAAACGTCGACCGTAAAGCTGTGTGGGAATATTCTATTTACAATCTATAGCCTATCCAACAAAAATCGTTCTAATATAATCAGTTTATAAAGTGTAATTTAGAGGACACCCTGTCAGTAGACTAAATATTACGTCAGTTTCATGAACTACATACACTGTATGTACTTATATAAACTCCAAGACATCCTACAAAAAATTAGCTCTCCACTAATCAGCCAGCATGGTTAATATTAATTTCGGATTTTGTAACTTATTCACCCAGTATATCGATAGTTTTAATAAATACTAGATGACCCGTGCTGCTCCGCAGCATTAGGATAGAATATGTATGAGAGCGTTTAATTATTACGTAAAATAATTTTACGGTACTTCCTTCCAGACAATATTAGCTGTGCGTCGGCCGCAGTATTTGGAAAAAATTGAAAGTAAAGTTGATTGTGCACACATAACTTTCCTCAAACTCAACGAATTTAAACAGTTAATAGCTCAAAAGAAAGGTCTTCATCCGTTGAGTGTTCTTAGACTTGTGTAAACAGCCTACGTTAATTAGAACTCTAGTTATAGAGGTTTGAGTAAAGGAAAATCTTGAAAACATTGAATGTAAAGTTGATTGTGCACGCATTATTTTCCTCAAACTCGACGTATTCAAGCAGTTAATAGCTTAAAAGAAAGCTTGATCCACTGAGTGTTCTGAGAGTAAAACGATCAAGATCCATTCATTAGAAGAGGAGCTATGAGAATTCGAATTGTTTGAGTGAATGTGTCCCATAAGGAATGTACAGTGAAGAATCGTGTTTGAGTATAACTTGAGTAAGGTGGGAGTTAAGTAAATTTCAATGGTTGATGACATATCTGTGTTTAAATACCTTTCATTTAAAAAAAATGAAGGAAATCAGTTTTCATAAAAAATTTTAATATATAAGATGTCGATGTTAACCATATAAATAAAATAAATACAATTAAAAGAGTTGAATTTCTTGTTTAATTACCAATTCGTAAAATGCCGACCTTTGGAATATTACTCATTACGGTCATTTCTATTGAATTGCCGGAACTTTTGATTTAATTCATATGAATATTGTTGGTGACGTAACAGTCACGTGATGGAGAAGCTTCACCGTTTCTACTGTATTTGTCACGAAAATGTTAAAATTGATTATAAAATAAAAACTTGCGCCTCAAATATTTTCGTGGAATTCAACACACAAATTTATTAATCTGGTCTGAACCCGGCTATATATCGGCGAATTGTAACTGCATTGACAATCCAAAGTACAGTATCATGCACAAACCATGGGTCAGAGATCTAACTTGGGCTCCGATTTTGTTACAAATTGCTTCTTTTTTTCAATCTTATTTCTTAAAAATATTAAATAATCTCCTTGAATTAATAAATAGTTTTTTTCCTTGAATTAATAAATAGTTTTTTTCATATTCTCAATAATCCAATTATCAGTGTGCGTACTTCTATTTTATTTTCTACAATCTTTCTCATCTTAATATATTTATATTTACTACCCAATTTGATTTGTTTTATTTTTAGGCATTATCAATCAGCAACAAACACTTCGCAAAGACATTTCAGATATTTTTGATGGAACTGATGAAGAACTGGAAACTAAAATAAACACTTTCAAAGATGAACAGTCTTCTGAAGAAACTCATATTAGACAATTGGAACGTAATGTCCATAATATTAATAAACAGCTAGAAACTGAAAGTCTTAATATCCAGAATAAACAGGTTAAAATAGGCCAAATGAAAGAAGAACAAAACCAATACAAGATAAAGTTGGAAGAAGTTCAGGGTCTTATAGATAAACTCAGAATTGAGTTAGATATTGAAGATTTTGGGGACCAAGAAATTTTACTAGGAGAACTTGCTAATGCTTTAAAATCCCAGGAAAATGAATTTAATCAACTGCAAAAAGAAAATGTTATTGAAGAAAATGAATTACAGAAACAAATTGATAAATTACGTGAAGAAAATGCCAAGACAGAACAATTAATTGATTCCAAAACCACGTCCACACAAGAATGTAAAAATAAACTTGAAGAAATTAAGTACAAATTGGAGGAACTTGATACTTCAGATTCTCAACTTAAAAATATTACTGATAAAATTGAAAATCTGCAGTCTACACTCACAAAACTGAAAAATTCCTTCAATGAAAACGAAAAATTAAAAGAGATACAAGAATTAAAAGATTTGATAGATAATAAAGAACAATGTCGAGAAAAGTTAGAAAGAGAATATACAGTGTTACAAAGAAATTATGCAACTGAACAAAAAATAGAGAGTGAAAAATCTTTAGTTCTTGATAAACAGAGTCAAATAAAAAAGATTCAATCCAAGCATTCCCAAAATTTAATAAAGTTATTCAGTGATGATATTCCAAAAAATAATCTGAAAAAATCTGTCATGAACATTCAAAATAATCAAGATATAGAATATAACAGACACTCAAAAGCTGTCAATAAATTGGAGAAAGAACTGGTAAATTTAGAAACAACTTTGGATATTAATAAAACCATGCTCAAAACTAATCAACAAGGTATGTAGGTTCTACAAAATTGCTTTTTGTACAAAACACATTTTTCACGAGTTCGATTTTTGAATTTTTTTAACATTATATTTCAGCAATTATCTAAACATTTGTTGAATATTGTTCATTTTTATTCTCTCTAAAGTACAGCAAACCATTAGCGAAAGTTGAAACTGTAAGAAATGTAAAAACTACCAAATGCGTAAAACATTTCATTATATTGGAACATCAATATGAATTCCAAATAAGATAGTTTGAACAGTATGATGTATTAGTACTATTTTAAAAATGGGATATATGTCATCTTCTCCACGAAATCATCTGGTTCTATTGGGCCTATTGAGTTATTTCTATCCCTATCTTCCAGTCCGGAGTCCTAGATCTTCTTGACCCGCTAGCTTTTGTGGATGATTTGTGACTACTGAGTCATTTAGAATTGTTTCAATGCCTTATTCAGTGTTGACGACTTTTCGTCAAAAGTAGTTGCCCCTTTTTAGCCAACACTTTTTAGTTGCAGTATTCATTCCAAGATTGTCTTTTAAGATTACCCAACTTCCATAAGACTTTTGTTGTGCCTTGCTTGTTTGGCTTACTGACTCCTTAAGGATTTGTTGTTATCAGTTTTAGTCACATCTCCTCAAGAGACTCTGAGTAACAATGCATATCAATCCCAGCATGTATCTCCGGAGGTACGGTTTTTAATGTGAGGAAAGACTTGATGGTAGCAAGATGAGAACTCACCAGATACTTGACAGTGGGCTACGTTATCACATGCTTTTAGAGTTATATCTGAGAGCTCTTTTTGCACTGATCTACAATATATTTTATAACCTATTTTTATAAAATCTAAAAATTATATACTTATTATATTGTTGTTTCACCATAAAGTATAGTGTGCATCAGGATAAATTGGGCGGTTTCTCTTGATCATGTATGTGATTAATTCGCATATTTGTACTGATCGATTTACTCCCCTGGGAATCAACGTGAGCTTACCAGCTAACTCTTGGATGCATATTTCTTTGGTGTGATTAGGATATATGTAACATCAGTGGTGCAAAGCAGCAGGATTGATATACATTCAACCTTAGAAGCTTCTTTGTAAAGTACCCATCTTTGTTGATTTTCAGGCATGCATCATTGTCTTTATATAAACAAGGCACTTGCAGGAAATCAAAAAATCAATCCTTCCTTGTCAAAGATCACATATAACAGCAATTGCAATCTTAGCATGATATTTTCTGCAGAGCCCTGTTGCTAGTGCTGTGAACTGATCAGTTCTGCTGCCTTAATTGATGCTTAGCCATTACAAAAGGCTGCAACCTTTGTGTTTTCCGTCAATCCGAAGCATGGCCAATTGTATTTCTCAGAGTACTGACCTTTTTTTGAGGAAAACCATCTCTGATCTACAAGGTGTCCAGGAACTTAATACTAAAAATTCGGGAGCAAGTTGAAGAGGTCAAAAAAAGCGCCTTCGTCATGTTATGTAAAAGCTGACATTCTGGAGAAAAGTGTCATTAATTGTCACTAGTAATTGAAAATCCTTTGAGA
The DNA here is from genome assembly GCA_963921935.1 of Galeruca laticollis. Classification (NCBI taxonomy): domain Eukaryota; kingdom Metazoa; phylum Arthropoda; class Insecta; order Coleoptera; family Chrysomelidae; genus Galeruca; species Galeruca laticollis. The sequence continues at coordinate 178,600,801 of OY998176.1, forward strand.
TAGTATTAAAACGCAATAAAACAATTACATAACAATTTTAGTTTTAGTTCAAGCGTTCAAAGTCTGACTATGCTCCAGTTTTCTCCAGAATGTCTGGTTTTTCAGAATATGACGAAGGAGTTCCTCTACATACACTCTGATCTAAACATTCAAATTTCTCCTAAACCGTTCATTTTATAGACTTCAAACAAGATTACGGCAAATATAGTGGAAACTCCATTTTTGGAATTTATATGTTATACAGGTTGTCCCTATTAAAATTACGGATTGTTAACAACTGGGCACAAGCCGCCTCTGGATTTCTTTGTGTAATGTAGATTCATTTATACCGTCAAACACAGCACACACATGTACATAATCAATCACTGAAGTTTTATGGTATTCCGATGAGTAGTTTAGAAATTATGTCTACACATAAGTTTTTATTTCGATACTTAAACGAAGGCTAGTATGACAAAAATGTATTTGAACTTCTAACATTATTTTGACCTCTTCTTCTCGCAATTTGTAGCATTAAGTTCCTGGACACCCTGTAATATAATTAGTTTTACACTACACCGACCGGAGGTCTGTGTTCCATCTGTTAGTCAGACTGCATTGATTTGTATGTACGTTTAACACAAAATGCACTTTAGATACCCGAGCGGGAATATGATGATATGGTACTTTTAAGGCTTGATTCACATTATAGGTACGGTCGCGCTCCACTGACGCCCGCTCACGGTCAGGTAAAATATTCTCAAATGAAAAACAATATACACATTCGCACTATTGCTAATGGTCGAATCCCGCTCCAGGCACGATCAATCCAAAAGAAATTTCGGCTGGTCGAGATTGGATCTGTCCCTCCCTGTAATGGTAATGTGAATGTGTTTTGCTCTCGGTTCTGTCAGTTTTCATCCATCGCTCCTTGAAAACTTTATATTCGCTTCGCGAATTGTTGGAGTGATTTTGCTCAAAATCATTTTGAACGTACCAGAATCCATTCCAAAGTATTGTAAAAAACTGTCTTTATCATCAATTAAATGAGGATAGAGAGTGTAATATTCTCCTTCCGTTTTTCGTTGTAATAAACTTGGGTGCACCCACATTCTTCTTCTTTTTTCTTGTGTCAATATTATCTTCTTCACGGAGAAGAAGAGCCATAATGGCTAATTTTTTAATTGAAAACTTCATTTAAATATTTTTTACTAATTTCTTTAATATTCCATTTAAATGATTTTAATTAATTAAATATTATAAGTCAATATTATTATTTAATACGGCTGAATACAACCGACTTTGATTATTGACGACTTGAGACTGATCGTAACCAGACCGTAAGTGTGAAAACATGTGATCGAGAGCGGGTCGCGACTATACCTATAGTGAGAATAAAGCCTAAATGATCTATTTTTTTGCCTAAATAACAATATGCTACTAGACTACAAATTATAACATTATACTGTCATATCCAGAGCACATCAATTAATTGTATTTTTGATTAATATTGTAGTGATATCCGAAAATAAATTAAAATATGGGAAAATTCTATTACCTCAGTAGATTTCAATCAATTCCTTTTTTATTCAACTTTCTTTAAAGTTATACATGTTTAATACAACAATTTATTATTCAGTGTCCTTTTTGCAGAATTATCAACAAATAAACGAAAACTTACGGAATTATGCAAAGGAAAAGATTTCCTTATGACTTTAAATGAAAGCTATAAAAAGAAAGAGAAACTGCAGAAATCCAGAGGGCATTATTCGGCTGCCAAAATTATGTATGAAGCATTTGTAGGAAAACTGGAGTCAGAAAAATCTTGCCCAGTGTGTAAAACTAATTTTAAAAATAACTTACTGGCTTTGCCAGATATAATTCAAGACTTAAAAGGAAAAATTGATAACATTCCATCTGATCTAATGCAAGTTGAAGTGGAACTTAAAAAAGAAGAAGAATATTATAATGAACTACAAAGAATGAATACTGTTAATAATGAAATAGAAACATTGACAAATACTAAAATACCCAAATTGGAACAAGAGATTAGTTTACTTACTGAACAATTTGAAGATAAATCTATGGAATTGGCAGGTAAGACACATTATTTCTCCTATGAACAAAACTGCAGAAAAGTAAAAAAAGGAAATAGGTATTTAAGTTGTATATTAATTTGAAGTAATTTTATTAAACGGTACGTTATTCTTAAGTATATCATTGAATATTCAAATCAGAGTGAAAATTCTCTCCAAATTGGACCGTTCAGATCCAAACAATTTAAATTCTTATGAATTTGTAGAAACATCCAGTTATTGAATTGATTCGAAATATCTAAAATGCTACTTCAATACTCAATCTGGGATCATTAGAATCTAACGAACCTCTTCCCATTTCAGTTGGCCCACCTTTTTTTTAGAAATTTGTCCCAGGGTGACAAAATAAAAGTACCTCGTGAACTTTTTTTTAAATTTATTCAACTACATAGACTATTTACCAAACTATACACATAAAAACCGATAAATCTATACAAAATGAGAACAAATAGAAAAATATGAACATATGAAGAAAAAACAGGTTTAAAGTTTGCCACTGGGTAACATCGCTTATATTTTTTATAACTGCAGAAATTCTTTGTGGAATAGTATTGACTAAGTTGTCACAAAATTGTGGTGTACATGAATTCCATATCTTCCGAAGCCTTTCAGGGATTGCTCTAGCAGGATGTGACCGCTACACTTTTTTCATCGCATATCAGAATGTTTCGATCGGAGATAAATCAGGACTACTGGAAACCCATTCCAATAGTGGTATGCTGTAGTCTTCCATCCATTTTAGTGGTTTTATTGAAGTGTGACATGAGGGGCTATCCTGTTGGAATACAAAATCTTGCCCTGATGTCAAATATTTCTCTATGACCGACAACAGCGATTCTTCTAAAATGGCCAGATATTTTACTGTATTCACAATTTCTTGGATAAAATGGAGTTTTCCTACCCCTTTGGCTGACATGCTGCCCCACACCATGACAAATTTGACTTTTAACTTTGAACAGTCCGGGTGGAAGGTTTCAATTTTTTATGCGAATAACTCTACTACTGTCCCCAACACACACTTCAAATCGGGCTTCCTTGCTGCAATGTACTGCGCCATTATTGAGATGTCTTAAGATGTATGTTCTTTAGCCCATCTTTTGCTGTGGCATTAAAAGTGGCTTTTCCTTGGCATAAAACAAAAATTTCAATTGTAAACAATTTTGAAGAAAAAAGCTTTATCCAGTATTATTTTTTATCATCGAAAATGTTACCCTGTAAGTGCCAAATCCCAGTTTGTGGGCCTCCCAGTGACATGTGGATCTTGATATGTAGCTTCCAATAACAACACTCCATAGAGCTCTAAATAATTGGAACGTCGGTTTTTTTCGATAATTCATTTCCTCTAACTGCATCTGTAATATTGCTTTTTCTCTCATACCGAAGCTTTGTAATGACTGAACTGGTAGTTTGGTATCTTTTAACTATATTTCTAACAGTATATCGCGACAAATCTAACAAATTTACAATTTACAAGTTTCATTTTCTAGAATTGGCAAATTTAATAATGATTGAACAAATTTTCTCAGCGATAATCTTTCCTCTATCCATTTTCACGATAACAACTAACCTTAAAATATATAAAATACATTCTGACAGTTCCTTAGTAATTTGTCTTGGCTTAAATTTTCAAAAGCCACCATCAATATATGAGTACTCGTAATATGTTTAATTTTGTAACACAAGTCAAAAACTAATAAAAACTTCCTATTTGGGAACATTTTTGATTTTTCACTAGAAATTCTAAAAGGAAATAATAAAATGGGAGTTTTTCTATTTGATACTATTAAAAATGAACCCTCTTATTAAATTATGACCTAAAATATGTATTATTCATAATTATATCATGGTGATTAAAAAATTTAGATTTCATTACTAGGGCCAACTGAAATGGGAAGGGGCTCATACAATACTAGAAGATGGGGAAGAGATAATTCAATAAAAAATAGTTAGATAGCAATAAAACATTGATGTTATATATTGTGATTCATATTTTACATTATTGCTGTTGCCTTGGTTTATGATGGTTAAACTAGATTATCGCAAATAAAATCAGTCAAATGGGTAATTAATTAATGGTAACGACCGTCCGTATGCCCCTTATCTTTGGGGGGGAAATACGGCCTAAAATAATTTTAAGGTATTAATTTTCAATATATATCCTACTTAAAGTTGGTACAAATTATCAACATTAGAATCTAGTGCTCTTAGTCATTGTTATGAAACAATTGATTGGGGTGGAGGGGAAGTGCATTGCATGAACTATGACTATCCCAATAAAAGTCAAATACTATCACTTATTTAAATGAGCCCCTTAAAGCACAAGTGGTGTAACACCATTTTCTTGTCTTTCTCAGTTAGGCATGGATACTGTGTAAATAAAAATTCGTTCTGTTTACTGCACTCATTGTGTAATTCCTAGTTCCCTTAACAACTGTTAGCTGACCGCACAACTGGTGTAGTTGGCAGATACATGATTCGTGCAGTAACTAAAGCCAAGAAAGGATTGCCTCTAAGTGTTTTTCATTAAAACGAATCAAATACAGTTGATTTTGTGGCAGTTCATTATTTTTTTTTGTAATAACTCCAGTGATGACGACAGTATTGACGGCCACCCACAGTACTAAAAATCATAGGTTAAAATTGGGGAGCCTGCAGGGGATGAGAAAAAGGGTAAGAAGGTTCCTGGAGACAAAACTCCTGTTGAAAAAATGACATTAGTAAGAGACCACATTACATCTTTTCCCCCGTACGAGTCCCACTACAGGCGACGCCATAAAACGAACAGAAAATATTTATCTGAGGATTTGAATATACGACTGATGTACAAATTGTACCAGGGGCATGTTCAAAGCCAAGGATGCCAGCCTGTTGAACCTATCTATTGGAGAACCTTTAATAACGAGTTTAATTTGCACTTCTACGCCCCACATAAGGACACTTGTATCAGGTGTGAGGTTTTTTCCAATAAACTAAAACAAACAGCAAATGAAGAAGAAAAAAAAACAGCTTAAGCAAGACCATGAACTTCATTTACGAAAGGCAGAAAGAGCTTGCATTTCTATGACAGCGGACTCTGAAAAATCAGCTAACGTTGACAACTACTATACATTCTCGTTTGATTTGGAAAAGTCTCTCAAGAAATTGCTGCCTGTTTCATTAAACATATTGAAACTAGATCTCCAGCAGCCAAACACATGGTTATGTCCAGTGGTACATGTACAGGACAGAATCGGAACTGGAACGTTGCCATGAAGTTAATTGAAACATGTCCAAGTCCAGACAACGACACAGAAATCATTGACCAAAAATTCATGCAAAGTGGAAATTCATACATCCACAATGATTGTGCATCAATTGAAAATTTCAGCAAGTCACAGCAAATTTATACACCTAATGACTGACACAGAACCATTGCTAGGTCAAGGAAACAGGAAGGCTTTCATGTCACAGTTATGACCATTGATAATTTTTTGTCTGTTGAAAAAGTTCTAAAATTATCAGCGAAAGAAAGAAAAACTGTGATGGTCATCCTGTATCATGGCTAAAAATGAAGTGGATAAAATCTTTTTCAAGGAAACTCTCTGATGAGATGCCGTTTTCAACTCTGAAGTTCATGCCACTGGTCAAAAGAGGACAACCGCTTAACATTTGGAAACATTAATCAGCATAAGCTATACACAAGTGATCAGCCTGTAACAAAAGAAATAAAGAAGAACATGTTGGATTTGCTGCCATATGTCCCTCCTGTTCATTGCAATGATTTCCAGAGCCTTATTGCTAGGGAGAATGCTGTAGATGATTGCCCACTACAAGAAGCAGATGAGGACAGTGACATTGAGTAAAAAATATATGCATTATTTCCTTTATTGTTGTAATACAATAAAGTTTTAAGGATTATAATTTATTCTTGTTCTAAATAAGACCTTAAATCCATTTACAGCACAAATGCAGTAATTACTTTTAAGTGCTCAAAACTACAAAAAAAATTAATCCATGTTTTACATACGTTAAAGTTAGTTAAACATTATCTTTTTGTAGAGTTTTAATGAAAAAAATAGTCAAAACGTACAATACTGATTTTTTTATAAAATTTGTAGTAAGCCCTTTAATATCTCAATACAATGAAAATGTTACTTACATCACTTGTGCTTTGAGGGACTCTTATCTCTAAGTGATATCCTCTAGTTCCAAAGATATTAACATTTTTCCAATTTCTACGAGTGCTGCTCACCCTGTACGTTGTAAGATATAGTATGTATCTTAACAAGTATAAACACATCAATAACATTTTAATAGCATAGATAATGAAACATAATGAAAAAGATTACTAATAACCGTAGACATAGAGAATGGATGGAGCGTTCCATATTCCATTGTGTAGTAAATACAGACCGAAAAGTACGAGTTGGACTGTTTGGTATTTAGGCTTACAGAAAAGAGACAGCTTTTGGCACCACAATTGTTTTGACTCTCTCTCTAGAGAGTGGTCACTTTTGTGAGAATAATGCTCAGCTCATTCTCTATGTCTGCTAATAACAGATATTCACCAAATACAATGAAATCACCTATTATATATTCATATAGCCATATGTTCACCCTTGGGTTTAATCCCCAGCACTTTCCGCAAAGCTTCATGCATCTCCCAAGGGCAATTTTTGCCTTCTGGATCACCTTGTTGAGATGTACACCCCAGATCATTTTTTGGTCAAAACTGACTACCAGGTACTTGACCTCTTTTGAGAAGGGGATTTCCACGTTGTTAAGCTTGGGGCATCTAAGCCCTCTCAGAGCTCTTTTTCTTGTGAAGGGGACAATAACGGTTTTCTGCGGATTAACCAATAGACCTTCCGCCATGCACCATATATCTACTAGTTCAGTGCGTTTTACGTTCATTCTGAATCATGTTCTAGGTTACTGCTTCTGATTATTAGCACCATGTCATCCGCATAGCAAAGGCAGTGGAATCTCTCCTTGGCCATTTTTGCCAGGAGATCATCGACTAGGACCACCCAGTATAGTGGCGATAGAATACCTCCCCTCCCACTGTGTCTTCGCCCAGAGTGGCTCCGATGACCCTTTCTTAGGCTGGTACTATCCAGTTGCATATGGGGTGTGGAATGTTGCTACATAACAGTGTGTTTCTTAGTATGTTCTAAGAACGTTGTTGAACGCCCCCTCTATATCCAGAAATTCGCCTAGTGCCACGTCTTTGTCATCAATTGACTTTGTTAGGAGTCTGTTACGATCATCCAGTGCGGAGTCTGTAGACTTTTCTGGTTGATAGGCGTATTGGCGATCGCTAGAGTGTCAGTGTGTGGTCCCTAACATGTCTATCCACAATTTTTTCCAGTGCTTTATGCAGGAATGAAAACTGGCACATAGTTCTATATGACTTCAGCATTTGGGCTGAAATCCTGCTGATCTTTGGCAGATAGACTACTGTCGCTTTTTGCCATATTTCTGGTATATAGCCCCAAGCTACACATGTTCTGAAAATTTTGCATAGGTATGGCAGTAATATGTCCTGACCTTTCTGGAGCAGTACAGGGTAAATTCCATTATGAATGATCCTGGAAACTGGGTACTGATTAACAGTCGTAAGCTGTCCTTATTAGTGCTCGTATAGGCCACATCCAATCTTTTTAGGGGGCCAGGAGCGCCCACAGTACCTTCCATTGCAATGATCCTGTGCACCCTGGCGTTTCTGTGATCTTCTCACAGAAACGCTGCCACGATTCCCTCTTTGGCTTGCGAGTCTCGTTATTGTACTGAGTGAGTTTTGTCCTATATGTTAGGTCTGGTTGATTTTAGCTTTATTGCCTTCTTACCTCAAATCTGAGACCCTCCAGGTTATTGTTCCACCAGACTCTTCTTTCTTTATTGCCATGCAGTTGCCCTGATAGGCCTTTTGTATTGCCTCACTTAATTGTTCTACTGCCAGGTCAAGGCCCTTCGCTGTGGAAATGGTTTCTGTTACCCTAAGCACAAAACATAATAACTCACAAAAAATACTGCAAAATCCCGCTAAATACGTCAATAATTGTAGTTTGTAGTAAATAATGTCAAACGTGGTTTGTTTATACGAGCGCCATTACGACTAGAGAGTAAACATTCAGTTCTTTTGTTTTGATGTGTTTTTCAAGACTTTAAGTGACAAAATAAACTTTTAAGTTGATTATTTTAATGTTTTTGGATTATCATGGTTCGTCGGTGCCAAGTTTGTCAGAAAACCAGCCGAAATTACGAAGGTCATGTATCTACAATACCATCCCCACTTTTTGTAATTCATTCATTATTTCACTACTGGCGTTTAGAATTGTCGGCCGCAAAAATAAACGTGTTTATGAATGAATAGCCCTCTCTATGTTATTATTACTCTAAGGTTATTGCCCAATTATTTTTCTACACTCAAAAATGTTTCAATTTGTTATGCATAAAATTGACATTAGTGCAATAAAAGTTTACTCCAAAATCTTTTAAAAGGTCTCTGATAGTTTTGTTTGTATGAGATGTGATTGAGTTGAAAATTATGGCTGTTTGTGAATCTTCATTATTTGTGTTACTACAAGAGTTGATGAAAAAGAATTTGATCAACGAATTCATCATTGCAACTGGCAAAGGATATTAACACAGGGAAAATTAATAATCAAACGAATGATGTAAATCTTAAACAGAATGATTTTTTTGAATCTCATTTCTTAGAGGAAACCTTAAGAGAAAAAGTTACTTCCCCTTAACAAATAATTTACCACAGCGGCTCTCAAACTTTTTTGGTGACGGAACCCTTTTGGTAAGCGAATTTGTTGACGGAACCCTACAATAAAACAATTGTTTTTAAAAATGTATTCTTTATTAATAAGCATAATAAAAGTACAACGTAACTGTTACTACTTATTACTTACTTTACTTCGTAAATTACTATATAATAATAGAAGCTATTAAAAAAGAAAAAATCTAACTAATGGGAGATATCAAACTGTTTTTTATTTTTCATCAACTGGTTGATGCCAGGTTTGATAGAAGATAGAAGTCTCATATTAGGTTCGGCGTCCATTCTCTTGTGGTCTTTTGTTTTCATGGCTGCATAGGTTGAGAATCCTGTTTCGCACAAATATATCGTTGGGAACGGGAGAAGACTATTCAGGGTCATTTTGGCAAGCGTCGTATATTCATCGTTGAGAGGCGTCGTTTTGAACAGTGGCTCCATACTTGTATCTGACGTCATTTCTAAAAGAGATTCATATATCTTGTTTGACATACTTTCGGGCTTTTGCAAGTTGGGTAAAAAAGGATTATGAATCCATGAATTCAGTTTCCTTTTTGTTTTCTGTTTCCCGTGAAAATACTTCTCAAAAGATGCGCGCATCGAAGTGAGATATTGGACCAATTCTTCAAATACATCATCTTGAAATATTTCTCACTCGTTATCGCTAACCAACTCACTGAGTGCAGTTATTTTGTTACAGGCCTGGATCACTGTTGTATGTTTACCTTGCAATGATAAATTTATGCGGTTCATAACTATAGTGTCTTATCTCAGAGGCAGCTTTTATTAAAGGGACTGCGGGCTCACAACGTCTTTAATGAATAGAAAGCGGAAATAAAAAAAAATGCCGTGTAAACAATTTCGACTTTGTGAACGCGCACAAGTAGATATTGGCGGTGGCGACATAGTAAAATTGTACTATTGCGGATGACTACTAAGTTCGGCTGCGCCTCGTGGTACGCCCGCGTCAAAACGTTCCACCAGAGAGAGGTATTTGATTTTTTTTCTGAATTCTTGCGGAACCCTAGGGTTCCGCGGAACACTCTTAGAGAATGGCTGATTTACCAATTCTAGAAGATATTATTATTGACAACGGATTGAATGTGTGGTATCAACAAGATACCCATGATATTCTACTGTATTTTCAAATAACCTTATGAATGTGAGTGAAACCTTCTTTTCATTATGTTCCATTATCTATGTTGTTAATGCGTTTTTACCAGTTATTTCGTTGTCAAAACATGAGATATCAGTTTGAGATTATGACATGTCAATAAGAAATGCTATTTGCCTTTTTTTTAATGGGTTGGAGTTTCAAAATGCTCTCTAGTTTCCAATTGAAAGATTGATTGAATTGTATTTATTAGTATCTGAAATCTTCCTTTTGATTGAATTGTAGTTTTTAAAAATCAGTTCAGCTATCAGTATTCTTTTGTTAATGAAAAATCACTTCCCTCGCCATTTAAGGATAGATGATACGTACAAATCACTCCAACAAAAGCTGTAAAATAGGAACTGGAGTTTCGGAATTTACCCACCAACTTTAAATAGAGTATATTTCGTAAAAAACGCAGTAATAGTTTGTAAATGATAGATTTCGCGATCTAGAGAAAATTACAAAAAGTATCTCAAAAAATTTGTTGGAAGACATTTCTTCCCAAAGTTATAGGACGCCACCCTCAAAAGATTATCCTGAATAACATGCTGGAGACAATTTATCAAATTATGATTGTGTATTCAGTGTTAAGATATTTAGGAATTTTATAGCTGAAAAAGACAGTTTGGAGAAACCACGTCAACTAATTGAAATCTGTAAGAATCTAATAACAGATGCCACACTTTTTGATCAATATCAGCAGGACATTTCAAAAGCCAACAATAGTATTAAGGATATGGAAGAAATCATAGAAAAAGTTCCTTCTAATCGTTCTAGACAAGAAAATGAAATGGAACTGGATGCTGTAAAAGCAGAACTTAGTAATACAAAACGTAGGTGAGTAGTATTTGCACTAATTAAATAATATCTGTAAGATCATCACGCATCTGTAGTTAAGAATAAGAATTACATTTCTCATGCTTATAATACAATGGGTCTGGTGAATAAAATTAAGTATATGCTCGTCCAGCAAGTGAATAAGACGATGTGAATATTATTCAGGACATCTCACTGATGAACCCTATTGATTTTCAGCCCACCAGAGCCAATACAACAGGTGCTACAGTACTTTAAGTACGATATTTTTGTCATTTTTGGAGAAGTTTCAGTTTGTTAGCACGATACAGCCTCCGGAGTATATACAAGTGACCAATTTTATGATTGGATATTATTCAGAGCGTCTCAAAGGTGAGCCATATTAATATTCAGCTCACTAAAGCCAGTACAACGGGTGCTATGGTACTTGAAGTACCAAATATTTGTTATTTTGGGAGAATTTTTAGTTTGTTAGCATGATACAGCCTCCAGAGAGTATACAATTGGTCAATTTTATGATTGAATATTGTTCAAGGTGTCTCACAGATGTACCCTATTGATTTTGAGTTGACGAGCGAGTACCGCAGGTCCTATAAATCCAGATATACTAAATTTTTGGTTATTTTTGGAGAAATTGCAGTTTGTTAGCATGATACATCCCCCGAAGTGTATACAAGTAACAATTTTATGATAGAATATTGTTCAGGGCCACAGATGCGTAAAAGTTAGTTTTAATCTTTAAAGCCGTTTATTTTTAACTCATTTAATGGCACTGGCTACCGCCAACTGGCCAAAACTTCGTATCTTGTAAAGTATACTCAAGATAGTCTATATTAGCTATGTTTTGTCAATTTTACCAGTATGGGATACAATTTTTTTTCAACTTTTTTGTGCCCACATTATTTTTTTCTTGTTAATAATCTTTTTTATTTCATTATTTTTTTCAAATACATAGACATTTTCAGTGTGGTAGAAGCTTCTATGGCTTTTCTTTTCTTTTTTTTCCATTTAATATTTTTTTAAAGCCCTTTTAAATGTTTATTTTTTTTGAGACAGGGACACTTGTTAGAAAAATTTAATTGTCGGAGGACCTCCCAGACAGGTGTAGACATACACAGGTGTTAATCCGTGGATGGGTAAACATAAGAGTGGGAAACACCAACTTATTCTACCTTTACAGTTTTATACCCGCGTCATTTATATATTTATGTAAAGCAGTGAAACATTCCTGATTGCTTAGTAGATATTCCAGATTAATGGGTAATGGGTTTTTTTTTTGGACTAACTGATGAAAGAGCTTGTAGATGTGTAAGGTATTATTGCGACACTCTAGGATGACATGTTTTAGGTTTCCTATGCTACCGCATGTCTGGACTATTTACTAATCCAATTTCAAAATAATACTCAGGATACATGGCGTGATTGCTCCTCATTCTGTTTATATTGTTATGTTTTTCCTGTTTTGGTATGTTTTAAACCATACTTCATTTGAGATATTTGATTGTATTGTTTCATAAAAGCGACTTTTGATGCTTTCTTGGAAACCTGTGCTCCATTTTTATTTTGTTTATTTTCTGAATATCGAAAAATAGTCTGTAAATGGGTTTTTAAATCCTTCTAGTTTTTGTCCGTTTTCTGCAACGGATTTTGCTAACAAGTCTACTTTTTCATTGCCCTTAATACCTACATGTGCTTAAATCCACACTAAAGAAATATATTTATTGTCAAGTTTTATCTGGTGGTGAAGAGTCAGTATATCACTTATGTGATTTTTAACTGATGTAATTGTTGTGGTTTTTTTCCAGTGATCTGTTACTATCTGTGAAAATGACGAAGTTAGTCTTACATATGTTTAGGCACATTTTTAATGCTTCTCTTATTGCAGTGAGTTCCACTGTGAATATTGAAGAGTCCTCTGGTAGTTTGAATGCCTTATTTATATTTATGTTTTTGTAATATACTGCGCATCCAGTATTACCTTGACTGACTGATCCATCCATCTGTATATATTTGTTAATAATTTGTCCATTTACAATTTATCTCCTGATTTATTATGTGTATATTCTGGTCATTTTGTGGTTTTTCTATGACAATATTCGGAGGGTTATCAAATATTTCATATTATGTTATGTAACTTGCAAAGCTTTCTGTTTGATGTATGGTTTGTTTATATTCCTTGACCTGATTATATGATTCTATCAATAGGGGTTTTTTCTTGTGAACCCAGTATTTGTGACTAGTGCATAATTGAGATAAAATTTGCAATTTCTCCGCTGTTTAATTATTTTTAGCTATAAGTTTCAATGTAAATTTTCCTGATAGTAAAACCCCTCTTATTTCCATTGGTGGTTATCGAAATTCAGCTTCAACTATATTTATTGGGGTACTGTTCAGATATCCACCACAAATGCGAATACTTCTATTTTTTATGTTTTCAATTTTTTCTAGTTGGGTTTTGGCGATGTTGGAACTTTTTGTGTAATGGAGTTGTTTTTAGATATTTAAAATAAACATGACAACTGTGCGTCAAATTGAATGCTATTCAGTTCTTAGTTAGCAAGAGGCAGAAATTACTTTTTGTAAATGTCAATGCAAAATAATTATTGTCCTATTTAATAAGTAATAGAAAGTCTAGTTCCAGTTATTCATAGTGTTTTTACAGACCACAAACAATTCACCAAATTATTATACATAACATTGTTTATTGAGTTTTGATTCTACTTGGTTAATTCCTGTAATAGTAGGATTACTGGAATATTTAAATTGTCACAAAATTCTTGAGTGATTAAGTTGCTTTGGACTCCACTGTCTAAAATAGCTTTACATTTGTGAAAGATATCGTGATTATCTTTAACTAATCGAATAAAGAATTGACCATACTATGCTTGGTAATAAAAGAAAATAATGAAAACTTGCGTAATGATGACCCTGACGAAGTACGCTACTGATTCCTCGTGTTCAACTTCCTATCTTTGAACACCAATCCAAATAGGGCAGAGTATCAGCCCCTTACATGAACCCTAAAGAAAATATTTTATTTTGTCAGGTATTCAAAAAACAACAAAAATAATTCCCAGTTTGATAGTTAGCAGTTTATGCTACGCCATTAAAAACTAAATCTTGAATAATTATTTACTAATTACTTATGAATAACTAAAAGGTTAACATTATATCAAAATTAATATGAAACTTTGCTAATTTTTCCCAGTGTTTAAATCTAAGTACAAATGATAATAAATTTCACTTAAAATCAAATTAAACTCTAATTAAACACATGTATTGAACTTTCTTCCTATTTTAACTCGATAAAATATAAAAAAAGGAAAAAAAGTGATAACAACAAAACATGTATTTGCTGTTGAAATGAAAGTTGTGAATAATAAACAATCACTTACCCTCATGCACGGGGTTACTTGTCTAAAACAATCTAAAGCGACTCCAATTACCAGGTCTGATGTAACTGACAGACTACTATACTTCAAAGACCGTTTGCTTCTTTAGAGAATCTATTTGTAATAGAAAAATGAGCTCAAGAATTTTTCTAGAGTTAGTAATAAACTTAATAGCCAAAGAAAAATAGTTTTGGAAGCAGGAAAAAGAGAATAAGACAACCAGTACATACCTATTATCCTTGTTTATATATAACGCTACGCTCTAGTTGTTCAATGATTTAATATCACTATACTAAGGAAGTGCTGCCCTCGTACTGAACATAAAAGAAGCACCTTTACAGAATGAACGAATGACATCAGGGAGAAGAAAATAATCAACAATATTGCCGTGTCACTAATATTTCTATTCTTCTCATTAAAAATGATTCATGTGCTGAATCCAAATAAACATCTTTATAAAGATTCTTAATTGAAAATATTAGATACGCATTTTGCAAATTTTAAACTACATTAAAAAGAACGGCCTCTGTGTACCTTAGAGATTACAAATTATGATTGATAATTGGATTACATATATTATATACTGTATTTTTATTTATAATGAACTGATTTTGAATGGTATAAAATATTATTAAAAACTTGTAGTGAAAAAAACTGTCATTATCAGAAATCTTTTCTTTTTAACTAACAAAAACATATAATACAGCATAGAGCCAATAACTACCAGCTGGTGGAGTTGTAGCTGTAACCATACAAACTGAATGTTATCTAACAAGTTGAATAAGAAAATTATGCAAAAGGAACAAATCAGAGAGATTTCAAATACTTACTATAGGAAGTTATGGAAGGGATTTTCTTGAAATAAATAAAATCAATATTAGATATAGGACAATCTTTATTATAAGAGACTGTGTCTTGGAAACATCTTTACACACGAGAGAGTTTTGTTGCTAGCTATATTCCATTCTATTTTAAAAACGATATTTTACAGTGATCATTTTTTGACGTTTCACGAAACCAAGAGAAATTTTCAATTTCAGTACTAACTCATATAGGAACGTTCTAGCCAATCAAAACACTCTATTATAGTGGGAATAAGCTACTTACATTATTCCAGCGACAATTATTCAATGTATATTGTTTTTATTGAATGAGAACCACATGACAACGAATTTTCTTGATCTGACGCGTCTGTCATACATTTTCAAGAATTTCGTAAAATGAATCCCAAATGTTTTAGTGAATCATCAGTCGATGAAATAATTAATACAGTCATTGAAAGTGCATGTAACAATACCATAAGAAGCACATCGATTTGGAAACAATTCCAATTATTTTGCGACAAGAGGAGCTATAAATTGGAAGAAAATACATCAACAACAAAACTAGCCGTTATTTTGAAGTACTATGGGTTTAATATGAAGAAAAAGAGTGGAGAAGGCTATAAAGAAGCTGGGATCAAGATAATGTGAAATAAAACCGCATAATTAATGCAAGATTTGTAGCCATGATCTCAATATCATTGATATGAACTACGACAAATTGAATAGAAGATTCGACCCATACAATGATATCGAATTCAAATCCGCCAGATATGCTAAAAACACCAAGTGTAAGTTATTGCAAAAAGAGCCCGAAAAAAGCAAACAAAGTTCTGCAAGTTTGAGCAAAGAAGAAATCTAGGACATGATAAAACTTTACGACAAAAACACTCAGCAAAAGAAATGCAAATATCAAAACGGACAGGTAATTTTTAACAGTTAATAATGCTTGGGATAAACCATATTCTTCAGGATGGTACATGAATATGCCAATTGGGGTGAACATGATGTCTAAGTGGATAAAATAATCTGCAAAGATGATTGGACTCAATATTAAAAAAATTAAATGATCGACTGCAGTGTCTCACATTGCCAAAGCAGGTATCAACGAGCAGGAAGTTATAAAAATCACAGGTCACAGCTCAGCCAATTCATTAAAACATTACCTGCAATTGAAGAATGAACATCATTCAAATTTAATTAACCTGAGAGAGAGTGGGGAAGCCTAATTAACTTTCAACACATCAGAACAAAAAAATGGACAGAGCATTTATAATAATTGTATTTTTATGTTCATAACTTCAATGCATCATAATTTAAGTAACTCATTCTGTTTATATTGAGTTGAGTGATATAAATTGGTTGAAATAAAAATATTAAATCTAATAAGTGATTTTGATTGTTGTAACGTCAAAAAATGATGTATCGAATACTACACAAGAGTTTGAAAAATTAAATAATAATTATCCAGGCCTTTTCTCAAACTTGTTGCCATTCTCACTCACTTGTGATATTAATATAGAGAATTGATACAATCTCACCAATTTGGAAAAATTATCAATAAGTAAATGTTTTTACTTCTGACTATAATTACATTGTTTAACAAAAATATTTAATTGATAATTTAAATGAGAGCTTGAAGACTTTAGTCAATCTAATATTGTCCATATTATTTACTCAAAATAATGGTTATTTTTTCATTTTTTTTTTGTGATAGGTTTTACAGAAGCTGAAACACTGCCACAATATTTATAAATTAATATTCGGATCAGGAGCTTCAGAATGTATTCACGATGTGGTTTACACTGATTGAACCAGTTTGGAAATACTTTCTGAATGTTTTTGCTGATCAATCTAAATATTCTAGAAGAAACTCCTTTGCATGTTTTATGTTTTGTATGATATTTAACAAATAATTTCATTGCTTTGCCTATTACTTTAATAAAAATATCCGATGGTTTTTTTAAAGAAGTTGGAGTTTGTAAATTATAGCATTTGAAAAATAGAAAACTATCAGAACTCAATTTGATTTCTGTGGAATCAATTAAAATCGAACAATCCAGACATTTAAATTTTTCCAAACATTTTTTTGCTAGATAACCACTGAAATACTGTATAGCATTAGTTTCAAGTGAAGCCTCTTCCAGGTAGTTTGAAGATGTAAATTCGGTAGAGGATTCATCGGAACCAGATGGTGATAAATTTTCTTCATCGGAGTCAGAGGGAGGAAAACTGGGTATTTCATATGCAATGTCTGAAGATTGTGCTTCCTCATAACTGCTGTTTTTTGGTGGCCTCATTAAATTCATCACACAGTTTGCTTTGAAAGCTGCCTGAAAGTTTCTCACAGTGGGATTTCTTGAATATCCACCTCTCTGTCGGTAGATTGAAAACTGATTTTCTAAAATATCCTGGTTCAATCTACGCGTAAGAAGGAATGAGTAGCCTTTTTGTTTCTGATCCTCAAACAGCATTTTCACAGCTGTGATAGTTAACTGAATCCCGTCGAAACAAGGTGGCCTACTCAATGATCCATTTTTCTGAATTTTCTTCAGATTTTCCATTAAATGAAATGCATCGTCTAAAGCCTCAAACGGTTCAATACTTTGGGAGGACAATGCACAGTTCCATTTTTTGTTTGATCGTATTCTCTGACTATTAAGAGCATCAAAGCATCTGTCCATCTTTTCAATAAAGTTAGCTGTATTAAGAGCTGTTTCTGATCGAAGCTGCTTAGTTTTCACAGATGTTTTGATTGCTGCATACATACTGTGGCTTTTTGAAATGCATTTGGCTGCATATGAATGTCTGTTAATTTTGGTAGTGCTCTGCCAGTTTCACTTCTTACGTCAAGTTCATATGTCTTCCTTATATCACTGAAAGATATCATACCAATTGGACCAACAAAATTTCCTTCAAGCAGATTATTTCTCTCACTTTTAATGAGATGGGGGGCATCGAATATTGTATAGTATTTTATGTTATCTATATCAAAATAATGTTTTTCTTTACTAGCCCCCAAATCTTTAAAAAGTTTTTGATTACTACTTCCCTGATCACATATGACTGCCAATGGTTTCAGACCAACTTGTCGAAGCTCTTTCATGGTATTCAATAAAATTTCTTTTAGTTGGGAACTTTTCACTCCGGAATTTGAGAAATAGAAAGATATTGGAATTTTCCAGGTAGAATAAATTCCTCTCACCATTAGGACCAATGCTTGCTTAGCCATTACTTCTCTTCTTCCGAGCTCTCCTAAATCTTCATAACCTTTGATTAAGTCGTTACATCTTGAGAATTCAAGGCACTGTTTTATTGCCATTTCATCTAATAGAAGGACACTTTCCTTATCCATAATTTCCATTGAAGTAACCTTGACTTTCAAGAATTTTAGTAGATTCTTGTTGATTCCGGGTCGAAAATGGCAACTCTTCAGTCATAAGGATAGACTACTTACTGAGGGGAGTATGACACCCATTCGTCGTAAAAACTTGTATGTGCTTGGTGATTTGTAATATAATGACAAACTGACAAATTTTTCGTTTGATAGCCAATAGGACTTTGTTTTGTGGTATAATTGCATTTGCGTAAGAGTCTGAGCAAATGGACGAAGGGATGATATAGGCCTCGGCGTGACATATAGTTTTCTGCGT
Organism: Galeruca laticollis; assembly: GCA_963921935.1. Lineage (NCBI taxonomy): Eukaryota > Metazoa > Arthropoda > Insecta > Coleoptera > Chrysomelidae > Galeruca > Galeruca laticollis. The sequence continues at coordinate 178,619,480 of OY998176.1, forward strand.
TTTTTTGTCACATTTCCACTGTTATTTTGTATTTCTCGTTTTCTTTTTGGGATTATCGGCAAATTTTCAATAGCATTCAATACACAATTCTCTACATGCATATTGTCTGTGCCACCAGAGTTTGATGGGCTTACTACTGGTGGAGTCAAGTACCGTACTTCTTCCAAAGTTGTAGGTAAATCCTCTGAAGAAACCTCACTCCTCTGTCTCGAAGTTGATGGAATGGATGCATAACTAATTGGAACCGCATCACGTGTTAAATTTTTCGAGAGGAAATTTTCCTTTGAGAAGTGTTCACCACAAATGAACTTGCGACGAAGGCTTTTATGACTCAAAGAAAGTAAGTTGGCGTTACCTGAAATAGGAAAAAAGGATTTGATAAATGTGGAGTATTTTCTAATGGTAAGATTATATTATAACCAGTAATTACATGGATGTTATAATGTTTATCTAAGGGCTACTTGATAGCAAAGTTGAGTTGATTGAATTAGATGATTTAAATCAGCTTATTTTTTTTGTAAAAATCATTATCTAAATGAAACTTTGACATAAAGTAATATGACAACTAAATTTGAAAATTCATAAGAAACCATATTGTTATTGAAAAAATCAAATAAGTAATTGATTTATTTTAAAAATCGTGATTTTAATTTAAATTGAGTGATTTAACTGTTTAAAACTAATATTAGATAATTTCTAGAAACCAAATGAAAACATCTGTAGTATCAAACTTTGTCAATTCAAATGTTTATGATTTTCTTATTATATACTTAGTTGAATTATTTTGAAGCAGTTAGTTTCAATTATAAAAATAACATTGGTAAAAGAACACAAAGTAACGGTTGATACAGTAAACTGAATCAAGTTTTGTCGAAGCCTGATGCTTTATAGGAGAAAAAAGATCAAGTAATAATTACCACTATTGAGTATCCACTTCTCCAAACGTAGCTTGTCGTTCACAGGAAAGGAAAATTGCCGAAGTCCAGGAGTATTCCTAGAGCTCTTTGTACAAAGATAGTAAGCACATTGGCTCCCAGAAACAGAACAATTCATCTGCAATAATAATGGAATGAAGTTAACATATATACAATTAAATTTGTCATTGTCATTCATATATTGTAGTATTTCCTTAGTATATCAAAAATCATTTAGTAAAATATGCCGAAAACATATTCTTATTAATAAATACCTACGGAGTAACCAAATACTAACTTTATTCTCGGATTAAACCTTGTCAAACTAATGATTTAACCTGAGAGTAAAATTATTATTATATATAATAGTATAATATTAATGAGACGGAATGATATTAATATAAATGTTTTTTTTTCATTTAAAATTTCAGAGGACAAACATTGTATTCGTATTTCAATGATGATATAAGCACAATGAAAAATGAAAATGTGTCAAACTTGTATCTCACAATACACCATGTTCCAAAATCATTATTGGGTTGGAGTAGGGCTCTTGGGTGTAGCATACTTCCATACCTGATAAAAAATTTTTTTCACGGGAATGTATTGATGGATGATTACCTTTCATTTTAACCTAAATCAAATTCGGAATCAAATTCTACGTAATTTTTTACGTATACGCCCCAAATTTCATTTTGATAACTTGTTTTTTTATAAAGTTATGTGGAAAAAATGTTATTCAAAAATTGATTATTCAGTGGTGTAGAGCTCTCGGGTCTAGCATACTTCCATATTTGATAGAAAAAAACTTTTCGCGGGAATGTATTGATGGATGATTACCTTTCATTTTAACCAAAATCAGTCATCCCCCATCAACCCCCTAAGGGGGGGGGGGGGGGTGACTTTGTAAAATAGTCGTAAAAATAAATTTTTGAATTCGGAATCAAATTTTACGTAATTTTTTACGTATACACCCGAAATTTCATTTTGATAACTTGTTTTTTTATAAAGTTATGCGAAAAAAATGTTATCAAAAATTTGATTATTCGATGGTGTACAGCTCTCGGGTCTAGCATACTTCCATACCTGACAAAAATTTTTTTTTCATGGAAATGTATTAATGGATGATTACCTTTCATTTTAACCTAAATCAGTCATCCCCCACCCACCCCCTAAGGGCGGGAGTGGGGGTGACTTTGTAAAATAGTCGTAAAAATAAATTTTTGAATTTGGAATCAAATTCTACGTAATTTTTTACGTATACACCCCAAATTTTATTTAGATAACTTGTTTTTTTATAAAGTTATGCGGAAAAAATGTTATCAAAAAATTGATTATTCAGTGGTGTAGAGCTCTCGGGTCTAGCATACTTCCATATTTGATAGAAAATAACTTTTCGCGGGAATGTATTGATGGATGATTACCTTTCATTTTAACCTAAATCAGTTACACCCCACCCACCCTTTCGGGGGCGGTTTTTTTGGGGGGTGGCTACCCTTATTTTTGGAAAAAATGAAATTCCAACGACGTCATCGGTTTCCTTGAATTTTTTTATGTACGGCCCTAAATTTTCATAATTTTATCTTAAACTTGAAATTTTTCTCACGTATGGACTTAGTCAAAATTTCAAAGAAAACGCGACGATTCTGGATCTTGGGTCCCTCGATTATATAAGAAACGGGAAGACATGGAGACTTCATTTTCGGGATAGGGCATACACGATGCGTGAAATCTCAAAAAAATACACAAAATAAAAAATTCCCTTTCGGGGGCGGTTTTTTTGGGGGGTGGCTACACTTATTTTTGGAAAAAATGAAATTCCAACGAGGTCATCGGTTTCCTTGAGTTTTTTTATGTACGGCCCTAAATTTTCATAATTTTATCTTTAACTTGAAATTTTTCTCACGTATAGACTTTGTCAAAATTTCAAAGAAAACGAGACGATTCTGGATCTTGGGTCCCTCGTTTATATAAGAAACGGGAAGACATCGAGACTTCGTTTTCGGTATAGGGCATACACGATGCGTGAAATCTCAAAAAAATACACAAAATAAAAAATTCCCTTTCGGGGGCGGTTTTTTTGGAAAAAATGAAATTCCAACGACGTCATCGGTTTCCTTGAATTTTTTTATGTACGGCCCTAAATTTTCATAATTTTATCTTAAACTTGAAATTTTTCTCAAGTCATCACCCCTTAGGGGGTGGGTGGGGATGACTGATTTAGGTTAAAATGAAAGGTAATCATCCATCAATACAATCCCGCGAAAAGTTTTTTTCTATCAAATATGGAAGTATGCTAGACCCGAGAGCTCTACACCACTGAATAATCAATTTTTTGATAACATTTTTTCGCATAACTTTATAAAAAAACAAGTTATCAAAATGAAATTTGGAGTGTATACGTAGAAAATTACGTAGAATTTGATTCCGAATTCAAAAATTTATTTTTACTACTATTTTACAAAGTCACCCCCATCCCCGCCCTTAGGGGGTGGGTGGGGGATGACTGATTTAGGTTAAAATGAAAGGTAATCATCCATTAATACATTCCCGTGAAAAAAAATTTTTTGTCAGGTATGGAAGTATGCTAGACCCGAGAGCTGTACACCATCGAATAATCAATTTTTTGATAACATTTTTTCGCATAACTTTATAAAAAAACAAGTTATCAAAATGAAATTTGGAGTGTATACGTAGAAAATTACGTAGAATTTGATTCCGAATTCAAAAATTTATTTTTACTACTATTTTACAAAGTCACCCCCACCCCCGCCCTTAGGGGGTGGGTGGGGGATGACTGATTTAGGTTAAAATGAAAGGTAATCATCCATTAATACATTCCCGTGAAAAAAAAAAATTTGTCAGGTATGGAAGTATGCTACACCCGAGAGCTGTACACCATCGAATAATCAAATTTTTGATAACATTTTTTTCGCATAACTTTATAAAAAAACAAGTTATCAAAATGAAATTTTGGGTGTATACGTAAAATATTTCGTAAAATTTGATTCCGAATTCAAAAATTTATTTTTACGACTATTTTACAAAGTCACCCCCTGAACTGATTTGTGCATTGAACAATGAATGATTCTGTCCATGTCTTGTTTACGTGTTTTGATAAATGATTATATGAATATACTTACTATTTGTTGAAAAATTGGTATGTACTCCTCAAATTGTCTTTAATCACTCTAACTAATAAACAATAATAATAATTGTTTGTGACACTAAACCACCAAGTTTTAAAGTTTGACCTCACCTAGGTATACACAAATACACAATAGTGGGAACAATCACAAATCCACAGCCAGATTCAACGATATCTTTAAACAGATAGTAGATACCCGAAAATAAATATCCTCTATACTCGATAGTCGAAATTGTGTAAAGTGAGTCAGAGCTATCTAATCAACACTTTGGTTAAAGCGCAGTTGCCATATGTATTCTAGAGAGAAATGCTGTATTTTATAAATACACTTCAAATCCATTGTGTCAATATTTCAGGTACAAAAGATGCAATGTAATTAAGTCAATACCAATTTAATATATTTATTTCAAATTTCAAGCAGACTAATAATAATTAGTTTACTTGAAATGTGAAATAAAGTGTTTATGTATATTTCTTGAACGCAAAGTTTGTTGTGAAAAACTCGCCGATTTGACAATGTTGGAGAGTCGCTTCAATGTTCCGGCTTTGAGAACGAGATAGATAGATCGAGCTACGCGAATGAGACAGTGATAGTAAACAGTTTTGTGAGGTGTTTATTCTCTTCATGAGCGTAACATCAGTATTTGTGTTGTGGTTTTGTGTGATAAATCGGTTATTATTGGTATTTATTGTAATATTTATTTCGGTATATTTAGTGACAATAATGGCGGAGTGTAGCGGTGTTGGCGATAAAAAACGGCGTCGTAACAATTTAATTCGGGAAGAAAAAGTCCTCATATTAAATGTGTACGAAGGACTGCGTGCCATGGACAAACAGTTGGGTGTTAGTGACGCTGTGATTAAGTGCAGTTATTTAACTAAAGTTTCTGAGAGTACTATATACAATATTCTAAAGAAATCGCGGGACGGATCTTTGACAAGAGAACGAGGTGAAAACTGTAAACCGGAAAGTAGGGGAAGAAAGAAAATTGTTTTGGACGACCAAACACGGAATGCTATACGTAGGGAAATACATTCTTTTTATTTTAGGAATGAAATCCCCTCGGTAGCTAAATTGAGCAAGGTAATAGAAGCTGATGATACTTTACTAAACATCAGTGATAAAGTTTTGAGACGAACTTTAAAATTAATGAATTTTCGTTACCAAACAAGAAGTAGAAACAGTGCCTTAATTGAACGAAATGACATTGTGGAATGGAGGAGAAATTATTTAAAACAGATACGACAGTTTCGTAACGAAGGACGGCACATATATTATCTTGACGAAACATGGTTAAATGAAGGCCACACTGTGTCAAAAGTGTGGCAAGACATGAATATACGAAGCAATCGACAAGCCTTTATGGAGGGTTTCTCTTCCGGTTTAAAAGCTCCCTCTGGGAAAGGACGTCGACTGATTATCACTCACATTGGCAGCGAGGAAGGATTTGTAGAAGGTGGATTACTAAGTTTTCAGTCCAAAAAAACTGTCGATTACCATGAAGAGATGGATGGTAACCGGTTTGAAACATGGTTTAGATCAATTTTAACAAAGGTAACTCCTGGTTCAGTGATAGTTATGGATAATGCTTCATACCACTCTCGTCGACTGGAGCAAATACCTACTTCAGCTAGCCGCAAGAGGGTTATAATTGATTGGTTAGAGAGTAAAAGCATTCCGCACAACGAGGCAATGCTAAAAGTTGAATTATTATCTCTCGTACGGAAACATAAAAGCAGTTATATTAAGTACGTTGTCGATGAAATGGCGAAAGATTTCAACGTCTCAGTTGTTAGACTTCCTCCCTACCACTGTGAGTTAAACCCCATCGAGCTGGTTTGGGCCCAAGTGAAAAATTATGTTGCGAGAAAAAACAGTACATTCAAAATGGCTGACGTTGAGAAACTGTTTGACGAGGCGCTGTATACCGTTACTGCTGAGAGTTGGCGTAAATGTATTCAACACGTATTAAAAGAAGAAATAAAGTTTTGGGATTTAGACATACGTGTAGAAGTAATGACGGAACCACTCATTATCGATATAGGAGGAGAAAGCGATGATTCTGAGGAGTCGTCAGGGAGTGATATACCGCTTCCAGTTAGCCAGACATTTTACAAGTGACCTCGCAACATACCTATACTTATTGGTAATTTATTTTGGTCTTGACAAACAACTTTTTTTCAGTTTTAGTAGTAGTAAGTTGGAATTGACTTTTAAACATTTTTTTATTTTGTTTTAACTTACTTATGAACAACTTGTGATAAGTTATTATTTCAAATGTTAAAAATTGAAATTCCAGATATTTCAGTATTCGCACCCTTAAACTATGATACGCTCATGGAGTTCACTTTAAATCGGTAGATAACCGATGACGTCACTTTACAGAATTTCGACTATCGACTTTTTTATATACATCTTATTTTAGCTCATCCTTAAAAATGTGTATTATTCTTGGTAACACCCTGTATATACATAATGATACCTACCATAATAATTTCGTATTTCTGTTCTCTCAAATTTAAACGCCAGAGCGTACAAGAACATTTTCTATTTATTTTTTATTTAGGACTATTAAGAACCCTTCAAAAATGATGCGCTCATGAAGTTCGCTTCTGCAACTGATTTTATGGACAGTAAGAGCGATGAGTCACTTTACAGAATTTCGACTATCGAGTATAAAAGAATCGCTTTTCAAGGTCCATACACTACTTTTATCTTTTATTTGACAGAATATCATCTTTGCCTGCACAAACCGACAACGCGCGAAACGTATTGATAGTAAAATTTGAATCGATTTTATGAATGGGCACCTCAAAACCAAAACCCCCTCTATGAGCCAACTCCCGGAATTACTCTTCATTGAACAACTAGAGCGTAGCGTTATATATAAACAAGGCTATTATGAACAGTTCTGATCCAAAATGGTGGTTGATAATAGTAGTTTTCTGACACACCAAAAATATACAATTCATCGAAAACTAAGATGGTCAGACTTATCAAAGTGCATTCAAAATAATTCCCACAAATGGATGATTCTTTAAAATCAAAAATTTAAAACCACAATGGGTGTTACACACCATCTACTCCCAGACTACCATTGAGAATGCGTCACGGATGTGTGTCTTGTGCCCTCACGCGAAAGATTTGGTAGGTATAGCTTGTGGATTTTCTTAAGGGCTATGACCTTGGAACATATCTGCGCGTCGCTTTCAGGCAACAACTCACAAAATTGGTTTGGTGGAAATCATTATTCAATACATAGATTTATTTTCAGTAGATAAATAAGAAAACTACAAGTAGGTACTTACACAAAAAGTTAAAATTACATAATTTTTTTAATACGGCATTTAAAATATTATTGTAATGGTTGGCAACCTAAATCGTTATCGGTTTCACTGTCAGACAGTTCTGATTCAGTCCCACTAGTATCTTCTCCAAGATGTATTACTATTGCTTGCAGCTCATCCATAATGTGCTCTCTTGCCATATATGCTTCTTCAACCTTCTCTACATGAGCGCAAACGTTTTGCCAGTTTTGAATTGTCACTTGCTGAAATTTTTTTTCTGTGAGCTGTCGCACATCACCTAGTTTAAATGAGACATTACAGGCTGCTACTTCATTCTTTACTAGTGCCCAAATTTTTTCAATAGGGTTTAGCTTCGGATGGTATGGTGGTAAACGTAGTGTTCACCCCTTCAAGCCCATGTTGCCACATGTGGCAGCAAGCTCAAATAGATCTATATCCCAAATTACCACTTGTGGCAACAAATGATATATTTAAAATAAACGTTGGAATAATATCATAGTTGAATAGTATACCCTGGAATGAGATACTTAGGTGGGGGGGATTAAATTTGATTGGCTGATTCAAGTTTAAATGCATGTATAGTCCGCATCCATATTTTTGGCGGTCTGGACTGTGAAATGTTATTTGCAACGGTGCAGTTCTGCAGTATTAGATAGTTTTTTGTGCGTTTTACGTGTAAGGTTGTCCGACGTGAGTGATGATGAACCATTCGAGGATTCGGGATCCGAATATTTACTTAGTGTTCTTGATACGGATAGCGAAAGCGACGACAGTTTATCGAGTATTTCAGAAGACGAAGATCATGTAGCTAAAATCATGGGAAATTTTACTGTTGTATTATAGCAGATCCATTTTCGGTATGTTGATCTTTTCTATGTATATTTTTAAATTTTATCTTTTATCTAATATTGTTTTAGGATAAAAGAGCTACAAAAACAGTGCCTTTTTCTGTTGATTATGAAGGCTTTCACCCTGCAATCGAACTAGAGAACATGAAAGACCCTGTAAAGTGTTTGGAGGCATTTCTGTCTAGAAATATAATTCAGCATATATGTAATTGGACGAATGAACGTGCAGGAAGGTACCTCATAGAGATTGGTACTCAAATAGTCTACAGTATAATTTGGAAGGATGTCACAGTTCCGGAGATGTATACTTTTCTTCCGTTGAATTTATATATGGCTCTAGTACGATATCCGAGTATAAGGGACTATTGGAACAAAACCTTTTTGTTTTCTGGTCCAAATATATTTGATTCACAAATAATGAGTAGAAACAGGTTTTTAGCTATTCTAAAGTTTTTAAGATTTAGCAATCCTCAAGCTTTCATACCAGGGAAACCCATTACCCGTTTGGTTATGTTTTTTGCGTGGGTCAAAGAAAATTGTATGAACCTTGTTGATCCTGGGGAAACTGTAGCAATAGACGAGTGTTTGGTATTATACAAAGGGCGACTACATTCTAAACAATTTCTGAAATCAAAACGAGCACGCTTTGGAATTACACACATATAATTTTGCCATGTATTTTGGAAGCGACGTATATAATGTTGAGGATATTCACAGATCAGAACATCTGTCACAGTCTGAAATAATCATGGTTTATTTGTTCAAGCAACTGTTAGATCAAGGTCGAGAAATAATGATCGACAGTTGGTACATGTCTCTGAGACTAGCAGAGTTTTTGCTTGCAAAAAAACTTACGTAACTGGTACCATACGGGTCAATCGGCGAGTTCCTAAAGAACTAACCGAAATAAGTCTCAACAAATTCCAAACTTGTTTTGTACGAAAAAATGATGTTTTTATTATTAGATATAGAGACAAAAGAGATGTTTACCTGTTGTCCAGCGCACAGCAGGATTTGTTGAAAAAAATCGTTACCGGGCATCAGTGTCTAGTAATCTACTACTTCAAAAACCATCTGCCATTGAACACTATAATACCAATATGGATGGGGTAGATGCAGTGGACCAAGACATCGAACCGTATAACTGCGCCAGGAAAAATTACAGCTGGTTTAAGAAAATTGGCTTACATGTTGTACAGCGTATGGTTTTAAATGCCAAGGTGTTATATATACATGCTAAAGGCAAGGATATGTGTTTTGGAGTTTCATAAGTATTTGATTGACGGCCTACTTGCAAAATATTCTCCAGCATATACAAAAAATCAAAAAAAAGGGACAAAGACATGGTTTTGCTTCTTCTGCAAAAGAACATGGATCTCGCCGCAAACGAGGAACTTGCAGAGTTTGTTACCAACAACAGAAGAAAAGAACTTACACAGCTAATATGTGTGGTATTTGCCCTAACGCTTCAATTTATTTATGTTCAGAGGCACATTTTGATGAATACCATGGCTACAATCAAGTATTTGTTTTGCACGCCACTGTGTTTTTGTTTGCAATTTTTTCCATAGTGTTCAGAAAAATCTATTTAGTGTTCAAATTACTTACATGTTGGTACCCTTTATCTATCATTTATTTTTTACACATAAGATATGTCAAAAGAATAAATCATATTTTAATTTCACTTGTTACGCCACTGATTTTTTTATAAATCTCTATTCTGTATAGTAGGAAGAAATGTTTGATTTTCTATTTCAACATCGTTTCATTCAGAAGAATATACCTAGGATCAAAAGAATGTAATATCATATTTTATATTCACCTTCTACGCCACTGCTTCTTTTGATTGATTTATTTTTTCTGTTCAGTAGGAAAAAATATGTGTTTTTTTTATTTCGATTGCATATCATTTATAAAAATATACTATTCTTTTACATAGTCAGTTTGTTTTTTTTTCACTAATTTAGGCCCCCATAGTAACGCCACTGGATAAAATCACTAAATTCACTTTTAAGATAACTAGAAATACTTTCCTAATATACCGCCACCATAATCAGTGTATTACAAAAAAAATGGAAAAAAAGCATTTTTCACGTCATCTGGGATATAGGGAGCGACTTAAAAAATTAACCTGGGCTTGAAGGGGTTAACATGTCATGTTCCGCTAGAAGCGTATCAACAATATACTTTGTATAAGTTGGTTTATGCGTTTTAATTAATGCAAATAATTCAGCTTTAAAGGCATTGGCATCATATGTAATAGCTGGTTCCGTTAGCCATTGCTGCATCGCTGCTTTTTTCCACGAAAAATTTGGAATAGGATCCACCTGTACATTGGGGTAGGACGACGCATTATCTATCACTAAAACGCATTTTTGTGGAGCATTAGGGATAAATTTATCTTTTAACCATTGCGTGAAATTTGTAGAATTCATTTCGTCATGGTAGTCGCCTGTTTTACTTCCCGATGTGAATATGAGTAAGGCATTACATACGAATCCTGATGCACCTCCGGCATGTAAGATAATGAGACGTCTTCCTTTGGATACCGGAAATTTTAAACATTTATTCTTGCCATCGTCCCACGTCTTTGGCACCGTATGGGAACTGTGGATCTAAGTTTCATCACAATATATTATGGTTCGACCTTCCTGCTTATATTTCTTAAATATTCAATCCGTATAGATTGAATGTCAAATTTCTCAATCAACACTTTTCTATTGTCTTGTGCTTTTCACCACCTGAATCCCATTTTTTAACTAATTTTCTAAACGAATCAATCTTGCCTGTAAAATTGATACCCTCTTCATTTTTAACAGCTTCAAATATCCTTTTCATAGTAGAACTCCTTTTCTGGATAGGTATAGTTGTAAATGATTTTTCTAATTATTTCTTCCTCAAATTCATCAACTGATCCCTTGGAAGTTGAGGGTTTGTTTATGGTCTTCCTTGGTGATTTAAAGGGAGTAGCAGGTGATTTTTCCTTACCTTCATTAATTATTCTTTTGACAGTATTGATGCCAACTCCACAAGCTTTAGCTACTCTCTCATGTAGATTGCTCAGAGGAATTATTAGAGCTTGTTGTTCTTTCTGGATTTGCATAAACGTATAAACATTATAGACAATTGCTCGACCTTGACTGTGAATTATTTTCTTGGAACTGCTCATGTTTGCAGAATGGTATCTACAATAAAGGGATTAACAAATCATTTGGACCGGGAGACAGCGACATTTTTCAATGTCTTATTTGATAAAGCTTGGTTCATCTTTTAATCTATTGTAATAATACAACCTATCAACAATATCAACTCCTGTCACTTCAATCGCGGGACAACGCTTATCAGCAGCTTATCAATGTTATTAATAAAACGAGTAAATGACAAGCATGATAAAATCTGAAACTTTACCTATCGTCAGGCAAGAAATGAACTGATAAAATAACAATACCACAGAGCTGAGGATACACTATAAAAACACTTTTTGTCTATTTTACACGAAATTTTTTATATTTGTTAACTAGTTTCGGCCATGCCACAATTTTCAAAACTAACTAGATTACAGTTTCTTCAAATGTTCATCAAAGTTATTTTGAACAATAGGGAATAAAGAGGATGCAGTAAAATCGCATTCTTTAAAGTATACAGGCATTTCTACTATACAGTAAACAGCTGCTTGAATTCAAAATAAAACAATAACTAATTTACAAAATGGTTGCAAAAATCCAAAGTGTGTTTTGAAACTAAGGAAGGTCTCAACAGAAAAAACTTATTCCTATCAGTTACGGTCGCTACCCGTAATGCGTTTTTGTTTAAATAACCTCCTGTCTTCAGAGCCTCCCCAGATTGGTGATCGATCCCAATCGTGAGGATAGTTCCCTGTCCCTCTTTTGTAGAGTTTAGGATCTTCCAAGCCGCAGTACTGAGGTTGGAGTTCTAAAACTCGACAAGTTAGAGGATCTTCTCCAGTTTCATGCCTTTGCTTCTTGAGAAGAACACCGTTCTGGTGACCTGCTTTGGGATGTCGTCTCCACTTAGAGCCACCAATTCGGGTCCTTTCCAAGAGTTTAATTTCGGCGCTGACCTCATAAGCCAGTCTGCCGATTCTTGTGACCCACAGTCCACCAGTATCATTCCACAACGGAAATGGATTCCCTTCTCTTTGTTCTGGCACAGCTCTTCCACCAGAGTGTCTTCCAGTGTGGAGAGCTGCTTCGCTTTCAGGATGACCCCAGGATAAGCCTTGGGCATTATTCCCACCCTAAAAGTTTTCTCTGTTTTGACAGCTGCTGCGTAACCAGTGGCTTGCCCGGTTACCGTTGCAGCTGTTTTTGATTTCTTGCTTAGAGGCCGCAGCGGAGGAGTAATATGCTCCGGGCCTCTTTTAAGCATTGTCTTCCCCGTTGGTGATTCATTCGGGGGGTTTGGGCGCTGAATTACCTGCTTCCTGGCCTCTTCAGGGGATATTCCCTGATTGAGGAGTCGCAGGTATTTCCGCACCCCTGCTCCACTGAGGCCTTTTCTCAGTGGGTCGTCTATGCCGCACGGTTCTCCCGGTTTTGGAAGGTCGAACGGCATACGACCTTTGTGCCGTTTAGCTTTTTTTCCCTCTGTGGGGTGCCCGGATGAAGAGGTGGAGATTTTCTCCACTACTTTTCCGGTGAAAGTCTTACTTTTTCTCTCCATGAGTGATCCCACGAGAAGCTAGAGTCATTACGGTCCACCGCTGCAGAGCCCCGCATGCAGAGTTAAAGGGTTTAATACAATGGAGTTTCCCCCGGTGCTCCAAGGTCGAAACCAGTAAGGACTATTCTTCTATATAGCCACGCATTCTTCGGCCTGGTTTCCCACCTTGACTTTAGGTTTTTAATGAGGTTTTCTCCTCTTGGTCCGGGCAGTAAAGCCAAGACCCCCCATCCCACTGGCCCGCGAGACTTGACCACAGACAGCCAGGAGACATTGGTATAACAGGTGATTTCGAGGTAAGCTCGAAATTTTACCCGGCATCGTAACCCTGTGTGCAATCCCTTAGCCACGATACTACAGCTGGGACAGGTAAAGTTGGTCCGCGGCAGGGTATTCGAGGGCTGCCAGTTGAGTTTTTAGACACAACGAGCCCCAGGTATTTCCCCGCAGACCTCCCCCTCATATAAAATTATCTCTGAGGCCCTTCTCCTATCCGCCACCTGGAGACGCGCCGGGTTGGTACTTCACCCCCTCCACATCAATAAATACCCCTACTAACAGCGACGAACTACGTACATATCTACTGATGTGGACCCGGGTCCGATTGGTTACTCATATTATTTTTATTCACCAACTAAAATTACTTCAACTTATTTTAAACAATGTAAATTGGATTCATTGTTCAAAACTACTTTTTATTGCACTCCATTAAACACGTCTATGTACTACAAAATGTAGAATTGTGACGATGGTTTTACTTGTGAGTCTTTACTTCTTCCAAGAGTGTTTACTTATCAATACCTTATTCACGTCGATAGAAAGTGAATACTCGTGGCATTGGCAACAAATGTATATGCTGCCAGTTTAAACTTGTTTCGCGGTAAGTTATGCTGCTGTTTTAGTCTTTGAAAATAGCTATCTTAGCAAGTATAATAAAAATGCATAAAGTGGTTCTGAACATATATATGCTACCGCAAATAGTAGAACAGAAAAAGAACAAGGATGGGTTGTTATAAAAAAGCAATATATATACAACAGACTGGAAAGGCGATCACAGTTGATCAACTAAACAATATGAAGTCCTCCTTAACGAAGAAAATGGATATATTAGCAAGCGGAAATTAACCAGCAAAATTACTGAGTTTCTCCATCTCATGAAATCTGATGAGAATCTGGTTTTTGTTATAATTCCAGATAGTGTCAATATTGGAGTACAAATCAAAAGACTGGATATTTTGCCAGCCCCACCACAGGTGGTAGAAAATGCATCGAAAAATAAAATTACAAGGTGAAACTGAAGAAACGGTGAAGTTGACAACGTCCGAGTGACAAAGCTTAGTTTTGTTGGAGCAGTTACGACTTACTTCTCTGCAAATTATGTGTGAGGTACTTAAAGAGAGACTTAAGCATTCAGGTGCCACCAGTGCCCAGCAGCATGAAAGAATAATAGACGATATAGATGGTATTTCATATTGTTTATTATGATATTGGTTGTTTGAATATAAAAGTATGTTAAAATAATTAGTATAATACCTATACGTTTTAGCTAGTTGTACCAAAAAAAAATTTTTCAGACTTTTTAATTGTTCAATATTTGTGTAATTTCTTGCACTGATACTTCTGGCATCATATCTTCATTTTCGAGAATTGTGGTTCCTGATAATCCCATTCGTCGCTTAGATATATTATTTATTTATTTATTTATTCACGGGCAAGCCCTTTTTTAAGTTCTATAAAATACAAATGTGAGTAAAATACACAATGCAGACAAATCTAAACATATACAGTGTTGGGAACATCACGAGGGAACATACGTTTTACCGTCAATGTGTTAGAAAGAGACAAAATACATATAAATTCAGTGTATTACTCCTCTTCGCTAACAGGGTATCATAAAGTGAGAAACGAAATAACTGTGTAAAAGCGTGGTGGAAGTATACTCCCACCACGTGTAGAGGTATGTCTGGTAGGCACCGCTTTCGAGAGACGTGCAAATACAGACGTGTAATGTGGACAGTTTAGTTTATTAATTGAGAAATAATAAGATTGTACTAAACTGATAGCTTAATGCAATGAACAATAAAAAAAATCAACATTACTTTCGTTGATCCCTTCGTGATTAATTTACAAAGAAATAATTCAGTAGTAATAATCTAATTCACTATGTTAGTACGGTTAGTATTGGAATAAATAACATAACATGCGAAATAAAATTTGTATTCATAAAAATATATGTTTTCAAATATCTCAATTCTCATTTTTCGCTAACAGGATCTCGTGGAAAACCCACAACGCCGCCCTTTTACAAATTCTTTGTAGCTACTAACAGTATTGCCAATTTTCATTGTATATATATTAATTGTAAAATGCATTGTTCTAACACGAGAACAAGTTATAAGATTTTAATTATGATAATTCAAGAGGTTGTAACATATCAAGATATAATTAATTCCATCTATTCGTTGAATATTTTATTGTAATGCTGGAAATTGTTCTAGTTTTCAGTTTGAAAGCGGTTAAAACCTTTACTATTTTTTCAGATTTGGCAACGTGAAATTGGTCTCGAAACATCTGCTTTGTTTCGAATGTGTTCGTAAAAAAAGTTTGGTATCTTTATCGTTTGTATGCAAATGAGAACGAATTCTCTGTGTAAACACACACACAGTACAAATTAGAAAAAAAACGAAAATAAAAATAAAATCGTATTCTAATGAAAATGCCTAGAATTTTTAAATAAAAGTGATATGATATTTAATAAATTAAAAAATAAAACTTCTTAATTCTTCAATGAGCTTAAATCAAATGTTCGAATAAATCCCAGTTTTGAGCTATGCAGTAACCGAGACGGTTATAAAATTCTTGACGAACACGTATGACCATTTCAGGTGTTATTTGCATACAAATTCGTAAAATTTGTTCCCTTCCCATTTTTTTTAATACATTCCGAATCGTTTTCGGATCAACATCAAAATCATTTGCTAAATGAGTGGACGATTGTAGGGGACTATTTTCCACACTGGCACAAATTAAAATATCTCTTTCTTCTTTTTCGGGTTGGGTTTGACGATTTTGTGTACGCGGTCCATGTTTAGTACGATTGACACATCCATGCTCTTCAAAAAATTTTATAACCGTTCTCACTTGTTTTTTGCTAATTGGTTGGGCATTTTCGAATGCCACAATAAACAAATTTTCTCGATATGAATGACCCTGGTAGTACCATTTTACAATTTGCACTTTATGGTGTACTTGCATACTCATTTTAAAAAGATTTGCAAAAGATCGTTACTCATTCGCAAACAAACGTTTAGTGAAGTACCTAGATTTAACAGTTAAACATCTTCAAGAGGCGCACGCGCGATTCGTATTCGTCTGGTATAATAATCTACGCTGGCTTTTAATTCTGTCTCATGATTGTCCTTCTCTAACACACTAGTAACGCCATGTGACCATTATAATTTCACTTTGGCCGTGAGGTTATCGTTTTACGTTGAAATTAAATGTGACTGATTTCTCTCACAAATAAGAAGGAAATTTTTAAGGGCACTACAATCTAACGCGTAGATAGAAAATGATGAGATGCAAACGAAATTGTTTTATCAGGAACGTAGGAAACAGGCGGTTTACATTGAGATATTTTTAAAACCAGAATACAGTTGAACAAATATTAGGATACGACTTATTTCTCATTTTATGATATCCTGTTAAAGAAAATGGTGACACACTGAATACACTTGTTTTATTACAACATATTGTCGCTTTTGGACTCTGTATTATTGCCATAGATTATTCCTTATGATGTTGATGAAAATTATTATGCTTATATTCATTAATTGTACCCTCAATATCGACGATTGTAATTTTTTTAGCTATCTTCCAGTGATTTTTTAGTGATACTTATTTCAAATACCTACTAGGTAGGTTTTAATTTACTGTTCAAATCATATTAGCGTGTACTACCCGAACTGATATAGTGTTTATTACTACTGAATTATTTCTGTAAATTAATCATGAAGGGATAAACGAAACTAATGTTGATTTTTTTATTGTTCATTTCATTAAGCTATCAGTATAGTACAATCTTATTATTTCTCAATTAATAAACTAAACTGCTCACATTACACATCTGTATTTCTAACATTAACTTCTTTCATTGCGATCTTTAACATAATTAGTTGTTTATACAACATTTTGCTGTAGTAAAGTGACTAGTAATAGCCTGAATGCATTTCTAATTTGTTTATTTAAAACTGTAAGTAAAAGCCAGACATAAAAGCTACTGTACGCTTCTCGAAGGCGGTGCCTGCCAGACATTCCATTACACAGTTATTTCGTTTCTCACTTTATAATACCCTGTTAGCGAAGAGGAGTAATACACTGAATTTATATGTATTTTGTCTCTTTCTAACACATTGACGGTAAAACGTATGTTCCCTCGTAATGTTCCCAACACTGTAGACACTACAGTAAACACAGTTATTGAAACAAAATACACAAAAATCATGAGTTGACAAAATATAAATTACTCAACACTCAAATCACGAATAAAGCCCTTAAATTTACTAATTGAGGCATCAAAAGGTGGAGGGTCTTCCAGTGAGTTTACGAGTCTCAAAGTTCTAGGAAAACACGCGTAGTATGCATAATTATATCTGTGAAAAGGTATGTGAAATGTTCGACTTTGCCTCGTAGTCCGCGATGGAATAAGTAAACTTATTTTATTTAGAACTTGAGGACAGTTATATGTAAGTAATGTAGGATCCTTCTGTTTCCTGCGGTTCACAAGAGAGGGGATTCCCAGCTGCTGCAGCCACACAGCATAGTCATGATAGACATGCAGCTTAAATGCAATGTAGCGTAAAAAGTTAATCTGAACATGTTCGAGTTTCCTAATGTAAATTAAATAATGTGGAAACCATACAGAAAAACAATAATCAAGGTAAGACCTAACTAAGGTAAAATACAAAAGTTTAATACAGGTAATACCAGTAAAATCACGAATAGTTCTCTTAATGAAACCCAACATTTGCATGGACTTCTGCACAACAGTAGTGATGTGGTGGTTAAAGGTAAATGCACTGTAAAGAACCACTCCTAAATCTCTTATCTGGTTGACCGTATCGAGCAATTGACCATTTATGTTATAATTGAAAGCGGTTAAGTGTTGGATACGACAAAATCGAATCACGTGACACTTTCCAGCATCAAGATCCATGCCGTTAAGAGTGCACCATTCGGACAAGTCGTCCAAATCTGACTGCAACATTCCAATATCCTCATGGCTTTTAATAATTTTAAAACACTTCGAATCGTCTGCAAATAGTGGTGCATTAGTACGACAAAAACAAGTGACCATATCATTGATAAAGATATTGAAGAGTAATGGACCTAAGTGTGAACCCTGGGTAACACCTGATGTCGCAGAAAATGCGTGGGAATAGAAATGGTTTATCCGAACCTGTTGAGCTCTATTGATTAAATAACTGCGAAGCCACTGCAAGATTGAACCTCCAACGCCAAGCAGATCAAGCTTTTGAAGTAGAAGACCTTGGTTCACCCTGCGAAAAGCCTTGGAAATTATCAGTATACACGGAATCCACTTGTTATCCTCTCTCAAGTGACCCAGAGATAAAGTCAACATAAGTTAACAAACTAAGCTTAGACGACTTGTCTGAGGAAAAACCAAATTGTTGAGAGAGTTTAAAATACCCGAAGAATCGTAGGTGAGATAATCTTCAATAATGCTCTCAAATACTTTAGGTATGGTACTAAGAATTGATATAGGGGGGTAATTCTTGATTCCAGATTAATTGCCAGATTTATATATTGACGTAATGTAAGAAAGTTTCCAAGGGTCAGGAAACACACCTAAATGCAAAGATTAATTGAAAATATGATATAGGGGCCGAGAATAAATTAAACTGAATTCTTTCAGAAAAATGGGTGAAATACCATCAGGCCCCAGTCCTTTTTCAATGTTAAATTTTGAAATTCTCTCATAAATTCTGGAAATAGTAATGTGGTATGTTGATATGCACAACCACTATGACTTAGAGTATAATTAGTGTACACGGATGAACAATGGTCGACAAATAAAATTTCACGTTTACTTCTTACGAATTTCCAAAAAGCCTCCACATTATTCTGAGTAGAATGCTCAATAAAACATGCATACCTAGCATAGCACTCATTTGACAGATGCTTACATCGAGTTCTACGCTCACTGAACTTTGCATAACATTCGCGAGTCCTAGCCGTTTTATAAATCCTATGAGCTACCTTATTCACGCAATAAATTTTCTAGAGAATACCAACAAGGAAACTTCTGAACACAAGTTCGCTTAAGTGGAACAAACTGATCAATAAGAGAGTATAATATATCATAGAACACACAAATCATCTCTGAAAGTTAAAATTCTAAGCTTTGAAAGAGGTGATACCATTCTATCGTTTCCAGACCATGATTGATAGCCGCAAAATCAGCATTACGAAAATCACGATAATATTCAGTTTTATTAGGGATCGTGTTATTTTCAAATTGCAAACTCAACGTTGTTTGTAGTGAAGGATGATGAGAATCAGGTGAAATTAGTACATCAGCAGCACCACAAATCACTAATTTCACGGGTGATAGATGAGATCAAGGAGAACTTCTCTACACATCATTACATTGGAAAATATTGTGGAGAGCACAAATACTTGAGACAATTTCAATAGCCTCACATACTGCCAGCGATGCAGTGGGTTGTGCAATAGCCGAGGAGCAATAATCTTCAATATCCCATGTAGCAGATGGAAGGTTGTAGTGACCAAAAATGTAGAGTTTGGAATTTGGATATCGTTCACTCAAATCCGCAAGTTGTTCAGAATGAACTTGGTAAATGTTAGCTGAAGACTGGGGAGGGACATATAGAGCTCCCAGAATAAATTTATTATGTAGCTGGACAAAGAGCTGCTCAACAGATGAGCCAGACTGGATTAAAACTGCAGGATATTTTAAAAATCGCTATCAATAGACCGCCACCTCTCAAGGAGTCGGTGGATTCAGTAGTGCGATCCTGCCTGTAGATATTGTAGTTGGATAGTCCATGTTCAGTATCACTAATATTACCATTGAGCCAAGTTAATGGTTATGTCATAACAACTGTTAGTAACGTTTAGGCTTAATTCAATGAGCTTAGTCTTCTGAAATTATGATAATATACAGATAGCTTGTCCAAGTCACCAAGCTTCACTAGTTTTTTGGAATAATTTTAGGAATATTATTGACATATTTAATTATCACGTTCTGTTCACCAGGTTGCCGACTAGTTCGAAGTTCGGACCGCACAGAGTCTAATAGTTTTCTTTGGTTAACAGTTAGACCTAAATGAATAAAAACTTTCTTGTCACGACCAACAATTCGTTTGTCTTTATAACTGAAAGAACCTCATCAGCTGAAGAAGGAATTGCCTTTACGGAACGATGCCCATTCTTATTCTTCTTACCAAATTTGAAAACTTTAGCTTCATCTATATTGATGGAATTACTGGCTTTCGTTAAAATAGATTTAATTTGTAAAACATCTTCCGAAGCATCAGCCAATTCAGGAAGATTGAAAATGAATGGGTTTTTAGATCTTTTTTCCTGTTTGTGCAACTTATTCATCATGTCATCCATTGAAAATGTATCAGCACTCCTTTCCTCCTTCAACCTTAGAACGTCCCGCTTCAAAAGTTTAACTTCGCTCCTAAGAAGCTCAATTTCCCGAAGTAGCTTGGACACACTCTTAAAAGCCAAACGACAGTCGTTGCAAAAATACACTAGAGTTCTTCTCTGCACAACTGCGGCCGGAAGCTCGGATGCTCCCAATCCCATGCAAGTTTCAGTAGGATGCACCGTAACATGACAATTATCGCAAGCAACGAATCCGTCAGAAAGTACATCTCTGCAAACGGAACAATTACTGGCCATTTTAAAAGAAATTCTTAAGTAATAACAATCACAAATGATAATAAATAAAATAATTCCTGAACAATGAAAGAATATGGTATACGTATTGGTATTAATACCAAGACTATAAGGTAGTACTTAAAAGTCATTAGTCTTATCAAATTGTATCTTCTTACTAATATTTAAAAAAAATTTAAACACATTTATTTATAACACAGAGAAAATCTTAATGATAGAATTATAATGGACCGCTTGATCATATTTGATGAATTCATCTACAAATCTTGAGGCACTAAATGAACTGTTAGTACGAAAAACAACGGAATTTTTACACAATGTTTAACTAGGTAACATGTGCAAAATAACGGAGTAGCAAATCTACACTGTATACTGCTTTAATTCACTTTACTACTGTACTTATACGTAATAATACATAACACACAATTAATTTAGGTACTTTTGTGATTTTCAGTCGAACCTTATTGGATAATATTAGAAAGCATTGTTTTAGTTGACCAAAAACACGTTCAATTATAACTCTTTCTTGGGAATGTATCGTTGTTCTTCTCTAGTATTTGCTTGCCTAAATGGAGTTAGTAACGAAGGTGATATTCCATAACCACTATCACCCAGTAAAGCAGCGGTTTCCCACCGACATAGTGTGTCTTGCACCGAACTCTGTCGCCATATACTGCTATCATGTACACTTCGTGGCCATTGAGCATCAACGCTTGTTATATTTTCATTTGCATCGCATGTCATTTGCACGTTTAATAAAGTTCTACCCTTTCTATTTACGTAATCATCAGCAAACTCCACAGATTTCTTTATTTCAATTTGGGTACAAAGTTCAACCACAGCACCTACTATGGTGGGTATTTGAAATATGGCATTCCATTTCGTCTTAGCGCGATTAATTTTTTCAGAGTTCAACAGAAATTTAACCCAGTGGTCGGCTTTATCCATAATGGCGTCTATAACAAAAACTATTGTCTTGCAAATTGTTGTTTGATTAAATTTCCGTTTTCATTCTTTTCGTAAGTGCTACACCTCGACTTTCATTGACATCATCCAAAAATTAATTAGTTATTAAATCGACACTTTCACTTTCAAACTGTAATAATGCTTTACAAACACCGTTGCTTATATTTTTCAGTTGTCTATAAGTAGTCTCCCACGTACATTCATAAAAAGCAACCATTCTAATCTAAATTCGTATGACGAGTAATGCTCTCACAAACTTATACAAAAGCGAGAACTTACTACATAGTGGGAGCGTTTACTTTACTTTATTCACCCAATTTCAAGTGTTTGCTTGATCTCAAGACAAGTATGGGCATTCACTTCTGAATGCGAGTAAGTACTATTAATATTCAATTGACTTATTTTTATTCACAAGACCTAATTATTCACTCTATTATTTGATAAGGATTTGAGCATTCTAAATTCAGTAATGGAACACTGAATACATCCAAATGTTTCCAGTGAAATACACAGTATCCTAAGTCACTGCTTCTATCACATCTTTTTATTTACCTAAATAGAACTTAACTACACACTAGACATAAATGTTTTCTGGAATAAATTAATTAGTATAGTGCTACAAAATATATGAAAAAAGTTTAACTATAAGTTAAGGAAATATTTTGGTATTTTATACATACACATAGAAAAACAATTAGCAAAATAGCATTGATTTAAGTTATAATGTTAAAACCTGAGAGATCTACCTTAAAAACGTATACTACAGATGTGTTTTGTTTTCAATATATAGATTTAGCAATAGATATAAACATTGTAGATAGGTGGATTCTACGTACAATCTCTGTTTGTTTGAAAATAAAAATATTTGCAGTTTTCCAAAGGAAAAATTCGGAAAGCGGCCAAAATTCCTTGGATATGTACCTCAACAGATATTGAATTACTCTTTCTCAGAACGTAAAACAATGTATTATTGTCGCTTAACACTACGCATCATCTCTTTTGGCTAATAATTAAAAGGGGTAACACATAACAACTGGTGTACCAGCTTTGTCGGAGTTGCGCCTGTGTCCAAAGTATATGCTCTCGTTCAGAATCGCCAATCTTAACAGAAGATGACAAAGCTCGTTTTATGTTCCTATCATTCTATCCTAGGAATCATGACCGTGAAGTCTTCTGTTCGGATTAGAGATTCTGAACAAGAGAGCATATTATGCCTTGTACTGTAGAGACGTAATGATGCCAAAGCCGTTCAAGAAGTTATGCATTTTGCCTTTTAATTAAGAACGAAAAAGACGATATAAATCGGCAATGAGGGCAACCTCTGTCCCGCCTCTCGAAGCAATACGAAGAATTTTTTTTCCTTGGGAAAACTACCAAAATTATGTTTTCACAAACATTTATTTTAAAACAAAAAGATGTCTTCAGTAAAACTCACTTTTTTGTTATAATTTGAATTCATGACAATAATTTGTAATCATATTCACCAAAACAAAGCACTGTGATAACATTAATATTAAGACTAGTACATTTTATTACTTACTTACTAATTCACTATTTTTTTCTATATACATACAGTCATACCGCTAATTGATCATTTAAAAAGTCCGTTTATAGGGATTGTATTTTTTGGACAGTTACAATTTTTGTTTGTTAACTGTTAACGCCTGTCTCGGTGTAGTGACGGCGAACTTATCCCCTCTTCGAGATATTCAATAAGAAATTGTAACTCTCTCAATATTTAGCAAGGTATCGTTTACGCTCTCATTAAATAAACCACAATATCCAAGATATATTCTTTCCAATACTCTATACATAATTGGAGTGATTTTTTTGTTTTTATTGGTTGTCTGAGACTTTTATGGATCATCTCAATAAGAACATCATGAACTTTTGTAATACTAAATTTACATTTTGACATCATGTTCACATCACAATTCGAATACCAAAGAGCATTGGCAAATTGGTTCATACGTGTGAACGTCAAAAACAAGACTTATACTATTTTTTACTGATATAAATAAGTGATAATGTTTCATTTTGCTTCAACAAACTTGCATTTCATATGTCTAACTGCCTCCTTTATATGATTTTAGATATGACACCAGTAAAAATATGCTGGACCAACATAGAGATAGATGTCAGGATCTCAATAAGAAAATACAAACTGAGATTCAAAAACAAATTGATATTCAAAAGTTGGTTCAGGAGAAACCATTACTAGAAATACAAAATAGAGAATATAACGAAAAATTAGTCAGATTGCGATCAGAAATAGAAGAATTAATATTAAATCTTGCATCTCAGAAGAAAGAACTCAAAGACAGCATTGAAAATAAAAATAACGTGACCAAAAAAAATATACAAATAAAGGAGAAGGCCAGAACTAAGCTTCTGTCTAATCAGAACTCGTTAAGTGACATTCACAAATTACAGAGAATTACAAGAGACTATGAGAGACAAAAGACTTCTGAAAAACTGACAAAAAGCATTGAAGAATTAGCGGAGCTAAAAGTAACTGTGAGTAATTTAGAAAAAAATAAAACTGAGTCCCTACATTCTATTGGCCAAAAGAAGGAAGCGTTAGCTAAAAGAGAAAGTCACTTTCGTGCTTTAAAAGATAATGTTACACTGAGAGAAATACAGAAAAAAGAGAAATTAATAGAAACCAACATCCAAGAAATTAAACAAAAAATAGGTGGGTACAACTATCGCCAAGTATTTGAGGAAAAACAAAAAAAAATTGAAGAAATAAATAAAAAACAAAGAGAAATAAACACCCTTAATGGTCAAATGGAAGAAATTCAAACTCAAACTGATGAATTGGAAGAGGAGTTACGGAAACCGGAATATAGAACTGCTAATATCAATTATAAGAAAACATTTTATTATTATACTCTCAATATACTAGCTTTAGAGGATCTGAAAAAGTATGCTGCTGTTCTTGAACGATCTGTACTAAAGTTTCATGAAGAAAGAATGATTCAGATTAATCGAATGATTAAAAGTTTGTGGAGAACTATTTATAGGTACGTACTAATTCTATTTCTAGGAATTAACATTAAAACCTATTTGTCAGCTTTTTTTAACAATGATAATATGTTGGTTATAACATATTTTAGACCTAATACAAAATGTGCTAAGCAAAATACAGTACTAGTGCTAGGTGACTTAGTGACAATTCCAGCAAAACAAGGTCTTACAACCTACTTGCCAACAGATCCAAATAAAGTACCAGAACTTGTGGATTTGTCTATTATCAGTGGTATCTCAAAAACATAAATAGCTGTAGAATAAACTATGATTTATCATTCTGATAATTTTCCGGTATTGGGAACGATCAGTACTATATTAAAAATTCAATAGCATTCGTTTAAAACATATAGAGAAATACGGGGTTTGCAATGATATGAAAGTACAGTTCAATGGTGGTGTGCAAATGTTGCAGTAGGTAAGGGAAATCATTTTAAGAACTCATTTGTAAAAAAGTTATGCACTCCCCTAAGGTTTTAGAGGAATTAACATGAGTGACTGACAATGCTATTGAATTTTTATTATACCATAATAAACGTAATGAAAATTATATATATATATATATATATATATATATATATATATATAATGAAAATTATATATATATATATATATATATAACAACAAAGAGATTCATGGGTAATTCACGCAAAATAACGGCTACTGAAATAGAGTGGTAACCGCGGACATGCATGTTTCTGGCTCATTTTGCCTCTTCAGCACGGCGTAACCAAATAAGGATGTGAAATTTGGGAGCAAATATGTTAATCGAAACATGGGAAAACACAAAATAACGGATTTCAGCAGGGAAACCAAACGCTCATTTGTGTCTTCAATTGGAAGATCCCTTTGTTGTTGTTGTTGTTGTTGTTAACATATCACGCGATATTCCTACATCTTCTTTGTTATTTACTATGGGTCGGAAGGTTCATGGCGGGGGGCTATATGCGCCTCCGTGTCGATGTTGGTTGTTGTCCTGAAAACTCGGGATCTTCCAATTGAAGACACAAATGAGCGTGTGGTTTCCCTGCTGAAATCCGTTATTTTGTATTTTCCCATGTTTCGATTAACATCTTTGCTCCCAAATTTCACATCCTTATTTGGTTATGCCGTGCTGAAGAGGCAAAATGAGCCAGAAACATGCATGTCCGCGGTTACCACTCTATTTCAGTAGCCCTTATTTTGCGTGAATTACCCATGAATCTCTTTGTTGTTGTTGTTAACATATCACGCGATATTCCTACATCTTCTTTATATATATATATATATATATATATATATATATATAATTTTATTCATTTTTCTTGGGCATCAGGTTAATCGTAAATTCTTTATCAATTTATATTTTTATTTGACGTTTCGCTCTCTAATTCGGAGCATTTTCAAAAATTTTTACATCGATGTTAAACAATAAAATGAAAACGATTGAAAGATTAAAATTGAATGTACACACAGAGACGACAAAAACTGGTAACTAATAAAATAATTTCAAAAACAATAAAATCGAAAATACCTGCCTTAGAAACAACTCTTTACAATATACCAGGGACATTCAATATGTTGATGTTATTATTATAATAAATTATAATATATCTGGCTTAGATTTTTGATATCTTGTTTATCGTTTACTGCATTGTTCTCTTTTTTTATATGTATCATTTCTTTTATTGTTAGTTTTTTGTAATTGGAATCTTGGTTTATTATTTTAGTATTATTGAAGTCAAATTTATGTTTTTCATTTTTCTCATGTTTATGATGCGCAGTGGAGGCGTTTTTTGTATATTTATGGCCATTAAGTCTATATTCAAGATGTTGGGTTGTCATACCTATATATTTTTTGGGACAATTTAAACATGGTATAGAATATATGACGATAGATTTTTTTGAAGCATTTATTTGACTTTTTAATTTGGAGAACAATGGTGATAGAGTATTTTGTGTCCTATGACAAACTTTTATGTTATGTTTAGATAATATATAATTTAGTTTTTCTGATAGTTGATTTGTGTATGGCATTGCGATGTATGTAAGAGAGGATCGTGTATTGGTATTATCTAAACATAACATAAAAGTTTGTCATAGGGCACAAAATACTCTATCACCATTGTTCTCCAAATTAAAAAGTCAAATAAATGCTTCAAAAAAATCTAACGTCATATATTCTATACCATGTTTAAATTGTCCCAAACAATATGTAGGTATGACAACCCAACATCTTGAAAATAGACTTAATGGCCATAAATATACAAAAAACGACTCCACTGCGCTTCATAAACATGAGAAAAATGAAAAACATAAATTTGACTTCAATAATACTAAAATAATAAACCAAGATTCCAATTACAAAAAACTAACAATAAAAGAAATGATACATATAAAAAAAGAGAACAATGCAGTAAACGATAAACAAGATATCAAAAATCTAAGCCGGATATATTATAATTTATTATAATAATAACATCAACTTGTTGAATGTCCCTGTTATGTTGTAAAGAGTTGTTTCTAAGGCAGGTATTTTCGATTTTATTGTTTTTGAAATTATTTTATTAGTTACCAGTTTTTGTCGTCTCTGTGTGTACATTCAATTTTAATCTTTCAATCGTTTTCATTTTATTGTTTAACATCGTTGTGAAAATTTTTGAAAATGCTCCGAATTAGAGAGCGAAACGTCAAATAAAAATATAAATTGATAAAGAATTTACGATTAACCTGATGCCCAAGAAAAATGAATAAAATCATATACAAGGTTAAAGAAAAACGAAGAATTCATATATATATATATATATATATATATATATATATATACAGGGTGTACCAATCTTACGACAAACTTCGGTATATGGGTTATTTTAAGAGATTTCAAAAAATGTTATCAATAAAAATAGTGTTGCATAACTCCGTTACAAACCAAACATACGATTTTTTAAATGAGAACCCCTGTATATTATACCGAATTCGAATTGCTCACATTTTTTTGAAGCTTTTGATATAAGGTTTTGCTACGTTATAGAGTCCTTCAAAAGGTATGGACATGTTTATGTGAAAATCGTAAGTCAACGCTTTGTAGCTTATTGTACCTACGTTGAAGATTTTTTTTAATTTTCAGTAACAGAGTTTCGTAATATGATGCAATATCTTCGTATTCTATTAAATTTTAATTATTTTCCCTTTTGTATACAGGGTGAACGGAAACTCGAATCTTTGATTTTCTCTTTTCATTCAAATGGAACACCCTGTATTTTTTGCGCAAATAGAATCTTCGATCACTTAACTTTAATTTTTGTTAAGTATTCCCTATACCCAACGTGTATAAAAACAGTTTTATTTGTAATATCTATTGTAAACCATAATTATTAACCTATTATGTGAAAGCACTAAACGTTGAATGTAACTAAAAATCCTAAATAATAATAAATTTCAATAAACTATCTATTCTTAACAAAATAAGTCATCAAAAGTATAATCCTAACCGTAATATTAAACTAAATGTTCAAAGTGTTCACTGTTAACATCAATACAATGCTGCAGTTTAAGTTCAAATGATTGACTAACATTTATCAGCATAAAAACGTTAACAGATCGAAATGCCGCTCTTATTCTCTCTTGCATGTCCTCTCTAGTAGTCGGGGGAGTTTTATAAACCTCATTTTTTGTAAAACCCCCAAAACGAAATACACTTTTATTAAATCGGGATACCTAATTGGCAAATCAGTTGGGCCCCCTTTTCCGATCCATCTGTTTTGGAATTCGGTATTGAGATGATCTCGTATAGGCGCAGTATTATGAACAGGCGCACCATCATGCAAATACCACATTTACCGCCGATATTGAGTGGAACTTCTTCTAATAAAACTGACAGGTGATTCTGAAGAAAATTTAAATAAACCGCACCAGTTACTCTTTCATCTAAGAAATATCGTCCTATCACATGATCACTTACAATTCCACCCCAAACATTTAATGACCACCTCCATTGGCTATTACGGGTGGAGACGACATTTGGATTAGAAGTTGCATAATAATGAAAAGTATGTCGATTTAGACATCCATTTTTATGAAAAGTCGCCTGCAAAAAGCACAAAATCAAAAAAAATTCTCTGGCGGTCAAGTAACTCTTGATGAAGTTGGATATGATAGGGATGCGTTTTATGTTTTTTAAGGATTCTTTGAACTGTGCCATGACGTCTTGCTGTTATGAAATATTCCTAACACTTGTATGCGGATTTTCTGCAACACTTCCGCTCTGGAAATCTTTGACGATAAACTTTAGATGCAACAAACATTGTTGTTACATTTACCCAATACCCAAATCATGTACACCATTTCTTGAGTGAAAAAATGTGTACTATTAATCCTCAATAATTATTTCTTTATTTAAGAAAACTATAAAATGCAGGTGACACTTAATTACTGCTATTTATAAAGAAAAATAACGACTGACGTTATGTAATGGTTTACAGCATTTCGTTGATGTTAACGGGGAACACTATGAACATTTAGTTTAATATTACGAATAGGATTGTACTTTTGGTGCATTGTTTTGTTTAGAAAAATGATTTATTAAGATCTATTATTATTTACGATTTTTTGTTACACTCAACGTTTATTGCTTTCACATAATAGGTTAATAATTATTGTTTACAATAGATATTACAAAATAACTTTGGGTATAGGGAATACTTAACAAAAATTAAAGTTACATGATCGAAGATTCTATTTGCGCTAAAAAATACAGGGTGTTCCATTTGAAGGAAGGGAGAAAATGAAAGGTTCGAGTTTCCGTAAACCCTGTATTCAAAGAGGAAAATAATTAAATTTTTATAGAATACGGAGACATTGTATCATATTACGAAACTAAATACTGGCCTATTCGCCAAATACACGTAGTGTCTGTACGAGGTTGCAGTTTTTCCCGTCCAGATTACTGGTGATTCCGTTCCAGATTAGTTAAATAGTTCATTAGGCCTTAATACAAAATTGAAAATAGATGCATCGAAATATTAATATTATAAATTTTAATTTCATGATTTCTCGTCTATTTTTAATTTGACAAGGAAATAAATCATTTCTGCTCGACGGAAAAAACCTCACTATTTAAGAGTGACACCTTCAGTAATTTTAAATTGTCAGCAATTTAGATTTTATTTTTTTAAGCTTTTTAAAGTTTTTGAAGTTTCAATGTTTTTATTGATTATTTAATATTCATATTCACAAAATATATCTTTGTAGCCTTGGTAAAGGATTCAAATAAATCCGAAACGTCGGAATAGTGGCAAATATGTTTTCTTATTAT
The DNA here is from genome assembly GCA_963921935.1 of Galeruca laticollis. Classification (NCBI taxonomy): domain Eukaryota; kingdom Metazoa; phylum Arthropoda; class Insecta; order Coleoptera; family Chrysomelidae; genus Galeruca; species Galeruca laticollis. Next base: position 178,649,621 of record OY998176.1, read on the forward strand.
CCTACAGAACCGATGAATAGTCATAAAATAAATAATACATAATGATACGATTACAGAAGTTGCAAATAAGTATGTGGTTAGCCAGCAGACCATCAGCTAATTGGGATTTTATGAAGATATTAAGAATGAATTTGGTGAAAATGCTAGCCGTACAATGAAATCATGGCATAATGATAAATTGAATTCTTTGCAGAATAGAAAAATCTACCTGTTACAGTGCAAAAGAAATAATATTACACCAGACTATATTATTCACAATGTCAGGTGTTTAGCTTCTTCTTTAATTGGTGAGCACCCTTATACTAGTGAGGTATATAATTTAGTAAGTAAATTTCAAAAACAAATTTTAAACAAAGAAATAAAAATAACGTTTTGGCATATTCACAAACTAGAATCGAATATTAGTCATTATAAATCTGATTTATCAAATATTGTACCACAAGGTATATTTTTTTCTTCTAGGGATAGATTAAGGAAATCATATGAACATTTATTTAATGCACACAAGAACAGACAAATACAGAAACTTGACCGGTTAAAAGAATCGCAAAAGAAATATATTCTAAATAATAAAAATAACAATTTTTTGGTTAATTTAACTTCAGTTAAGATTGCAGATGAAGTAAAGAGTATTATTGAGTTAGGTCCCAAATTTAGTTTACCTCTGGGAAAAAATGAAATTCCTGTTCTCAATTTAATAAAAGATGTAGAATTTTGCATACAAAATGAAGTTAACGATGATACAGTTAATATTAATAGTGTTAGTAGTAAAGCAACAAATGTTCCCATAAATTTTCTACAAAATCCGGTTAAAAAAACCCACCAAACAAATATCTCAATTGATTACTGTAACAGTACCTAATAAACGTTTTTTAAAAGAACATCCTGATATTTTTATTACCAGATCAGATAAAGGAAACAAGGCAGTAGTAATGTTTAAAAATGAATATATGCAAAAAATGAATGACTTAGTAAGTGATGAAAATGTATATGAAAAGTTAAAAAGAGATCCGACAGCTAAATATCAGGACATTTGCAATAATATTGTAAACAATTTGAAGGCACTAAACTTGATAGATCAAGAAATATACAAAGTCTTAAAGAGCTACAACTCACAACCACCGAGAATTTATGGTTTAGTAAAAACACATAAAAATAATCATTTGAGGCCAGTAGTACCTTGCATTCAATCTCCATCGTATACACTATCAAGGTTTGTAGTAAACATTTTAGGGAATTTATGGCCAGTTTTATTTTTCAATTTGAAGAACTTATAGATTTTTCAAAATTTGGAATTACCTAAAGATTATGAACTGATTAGTTTGGATGTAATAAGTTTGTTTACAAATATCCCAAAACAAAGTGTTCTAGAAATTATTTCAAAAAGGTGGGATGAAATTAAGGAATTCGCTAATCTTTCATTAGAAATTTTTTTAAATGTTTGTAAGGGTACCTTTTATTTTATATGAATAAACACACACTTCAATGGACTGTTTAACTTTTATTATTTAATATACAAATTTGTGAGCATCGGTACAACACCTTGCTTGCGCTGTCGTTTTGTGGTAACTGAATTCCTGATTGGGCTGCGTTGCCGCTTTTATAATAAAAGTCTTTTATACACAAACATACTGCCGGCCTTGGAAGAATACAGTTCTTTCAATATTACAAACTAATACATTATGTAATGGAACAAATCACGAAAGTATGTAAGTTAATAGATTGAATACTAACAGTGCACTGAGGTCAATATCAATAAATTGTTGTTCAATTTTCAAAGTCACTTTCTACAGGTAAAACGCATATCTTGGTAACAGAACGTCTAATTTCACCATTTTGAGTCTTCAAGTCCACAACCCTGACAATACCATCATGCCCTGGATGAAGTTGAGTAATACGAGCAAGCTGCCAATTGGATACGAAAGTATTGTTGTTACCTTGTACCAGGACCATGGATCCTAGTTTTAATAAATCGGGGCATCTCTGCTTCCACTTAGAACGAGCTTGAAGCTGACATAAATACTCATTTTGCCATCTCTTCCAAAAGTTATGAATTATAAATTGAAGCTGCTTAAATCAATTAAGTCGGTTGCTAGGAGCTTCGTGAATAAATGGCCCTGGTAGGAAATTGAGGCTTCTTCCGATGAGGAAATGACCTGGTCAAAAGCGTTAAATATTCGGGGTTCGCAGTTAAAGGGGCAAGAGGACGGGAGTTAAGGATTCCCTCTATTTGAATAATCAAGGTTAGGAAATCTACATATGTATAATGATTTTCCCCGATTAGTCTCTTTAAATGGAATTTCACACTTTTTATACCTGATTCCCAGAGTCCTCCGAAATGTGGACTTTTGGCGGGAATAAAATGCCATTTAACTTGTTTTGATGCCAATTCATTTGATATAATAACGTGATTATCCTTTAAAAAATTATATATTGCCAAAAGTTCATTATTCGCACCTACGAAATTTGAACCATTGTCCGAAAACAAATTTGCGGGTGTTCCCCTTCTTCCAATGAATCTTCTGAGTACAGCTAAGAATGCGTCAGAGCTGAGTTCAGTAACAATGTCTAAGTGTAATGCCTTTGTATTCATACACACAAACAAACATAAGTATCCTTTTATTAATTTGGGAAAACGCGTCTTTCTGTCTTTTAGTAAAAAAGGTCGTCCAATATCTACCCCTACATTTAAGAACGGAGAAAAGACATTTATTCTAACATCTGGAAGATCTCCCATGAGATAGTGCAAACCTTTAGGTTGAGCTTTAATACAAACTACACACTTTTTAATAATTTTCTTACAAGTATTTCTAGAGGAAATAGGCCAATATTTTTCCCTGACCGTACATAATAATTGCTGTGTTCCGCAATGAAGGGATTCTCGGTGAATATAAGTTAAAACATGAGATTTAGGTAAAATTACGGGAAACCTTTTATCAAACGGCTGTTTTGCCTTACTTAACCTCCCACCGACACGAATAAGGTCATCCCTTAAGAAAGGGTTTAATGATAAAATCGCACTCCTTTTTGGAAGTGGTTTGTTAGTTTTTAAACAATAATATTCATTCGCAAAAGACACCTTCTGAACTTCTTTTATTAAAAATGCTTCCGCGATTTGAAATTCGTCTGGAGAGAGTGGGTCAATAATAGGCCAGTTTGGCGTACGCGTAACATTTCTTCGCGTGGATTTAATTTTGTTCAGAATCGAATTATGAAGGCCGTAACGCCGAGCAATTTAGCATAATTTGAAATTCTCTCAAGTAAACGAGTAACTAATGCATTTTGAACTACAATAGTTGCTTTATTACTCACTACTTTGGATTCCGGACTTTCTAGCGTATCGTCATAGCCATCCGTTAAATTCCAATTAGCGTTATTATTTAAGAACCAATTTGGTCCCTGCCACCATAAGGTGTTGGTCTGTAATGATTTTAAAGAGAATCCGCGCGATAGAATGTCCGCAGCATTGTCATTTGATGGTATATAATACCAATCAGAACTGTTTGTCAATGTTTGAATCTCACACACTCTGTTCGCGACGAATGTTTTCCACTTATGAGATTCTCCCTTTATCCACGCTAAGGTAACGGTCGAATCGGTGTAATAGAAATAACTGTTAAATTCAAGTTTTATCGCATTATTCACTTTATTCACGAGCTGTGCTGTTAAGAGCGCCGCACATAATTCAAGCCGAGGTAAAGTCAATTTCTTAATCGGAGCGACGCGCGACTTTGCGCAAAGTAGATTGGAATGAATTCGTCCGTCTGATTTAACGCATCTTATAAACACGCAAGAGCCATATGCCTTTTCGGACGCATCGGAAAATGCGTGAAGTTCTATTGTGACACTATCGTTATATATAGCTTGTCGCGGAATACTTATTTCATTTAAAAGTAATAATTCCCTTTTGAAATCTGACCATAAATTCTCTAAATGTTGTGGTATGGGTTCATCCCACGAAATTTTCAGTAGTCACATTTCTTGTAGTATAATTTTTGCCCTGATAATAAATGGACCTAAAAGACCCAATGAGTCAAAAATTTGACATATTGCGGATAAAACACTCCGTTTTGTTTCCTCTTTAATATTAACACCAATGTCGGTAGCTGCATACATTATAGAGTCTGATCGCGCATTCCATAAAATTCCAAGAGTTTTGTTTAACTCGTTTTCGCCGAGCTGCAGAATATTAACATCAAGATCTTCATCGATTTCTATATTACTCAAAATATCATTACTATTACTTAACCATTTACGAAGGTCAAATCCAGCGCTGCGTAAAATATTTGAAGCATCCTTTTGGATGTTAAGTAATTCAATTATTGAATCCGCCCCCGTAAGTAAGTCATCGATATAGAAGTCGTTTTTTATTTTCTCACTTGCAACAGGATAATTTTCGCTATTTTATTCAGACAAAGTATGTAAACATTTTAACGCTAGGTAAGGCGAGCTGGTTAATCCGTATGTTACGGTTTTCAATTCGTAAATTTTATGTGTTTCCGACGGAGAAGATCTCCAAATTATGCGTTGAAGGCGCCGTTGATCTTCCGTGATTAGTATCTGCCGATACATCTTCGATATGTCTCCTGTCAATACGTAATACTATTTGCGAAACCTTATTATGATATCAAATAAGTCGTTTTGTAATTTGGGCCCGATAAATTGAATATCATTTAGCGATACCCCGGTATCCGTTTTTGCCGAACCGTCGAATACAACGCGTAAACGCGTAGTTGAACTAGACGTTTGTACCACACCGTGATGTGGTAGATAAAAACAAGGTAATTTATTTGTATCCGAAGATTTTTCGTTGTCTAAGTTTACTTCAGTCATATGTCCTAATTTTAAATACTCATTAATAAAATTGTGAAAATCTTTTTTAATTACGGAACTTTGTCAAGTTTTTTTTCCAGCGAATTGAATCTTTTAATCGCCACTTGTAGCGAATTTCCTAGATTTTCGCGAAACGGTATTTTTACTATAAACCTACCCGACTCGTCCCTACGTGTTGTTTGGTTAAAATAATTTTCACAATACAGTTCTGCGGCCGACAGGGGTAGTTGTTTCGCGTGGTTAATTCCTTCAACGTTCCGGAATTTTGTAATCTGTTCACTTAAGATATCCACATTAACATGGCGAATGTATTTATTTTCAGAAAAGCTAGGACTTAAATTTCCTCCAATCACCCATCCTAATTTTGTTTTCCTGAAACTGGGCATGTTTCGGCCTAATTCTATTTTTCCCACACATAATAATGATAGGGTTGCCAGATTTTAAAATTAGAAAAGCGGGAGGCGTCGGTGTAAAGTGTATGAGGGCCGCCCTCAGAGGGCGCAACAGGAGAAAATGTTTTTGGGGTGCCACGCCCTAGTTATAATTATGTCGCCTTTTGTCGTAAAAACATAAAACATTTTATAATAAAATATAGGTAATTCCATTAAACTAGAAATCAAGATAGATTTTATGAAGCTAATTGATTAATTTGGCCACTGCTTTTTTACAGGACAAAACGAATAAATATAAATAAAAATAAAAACGAAACAACATTTTATTTTTTAAACTTTAAACTAAATAAAAAATATAATATAATAATAATATACCCATTGATTACAAACAAAAAATAAAATCTTTATCCTAAATGGTCTTGGAGCACATTAAAAATTATATAGGTAGGTCTGGTACCTATTAAATATACCTTATTAAATTTTTAGGCACATGTTCCTAAATTTTTCTTGGATTTAGATCATTCAATTGTCTTTGTTTTACTTTTTCCTCGACTTTTTCTTCAATTTATTATTATAGATATCGTTTATTGAACGTTACACTGAATTTTTCGTTTTTTTATATAATGTTAAATTATTGTAATATTAGATTTACATTTATTCAAAACTTACCCTAAAACATAGTGAGTGCGGTATTTTTATAAAATTATTTATAAAAATACCGTTTTCACTACGTTTTAGGGTAAGTTTTAAATAAATTTAAATTTAATACTTATTCAAATAATTAAACATTATGTAAAGAATAACTATTTTCTACGAGAAATGTATTGTAAGCTTCATTTTAGATTTTGATAAAGACCAAAAAACGGTCGAAACATTACTCAAAATATTGAAAAAGTAAAACAAACAATACTGAATGACCTAAATCGAAGAAAAATAGCTTAACCTTAAGAAAAATAAAGAAATCCGGACAGACGAATAAAATCCTGCTATAGAACCCTTTCATATTTTTTAAATTTTATTTTAAAAAAGGCGATTTAAATATTTTAATATTTTTAGCTGGATTTAACCTCTTTTATAATATCTGCACCATCGTTTTTTAAAAATTTAGCAAATTTCTTGGCAAGATTGGGTAAAATTATGCTTGACCATTAATTCGGCTTCTAATGTTTTTATGTCCAGTCTGTTTCTCTCTTTTCTCCATGCCAAACCCATCAAATTGAAGAATTCTTTCACTCATGGCATTTGAATGTGGAAGGGAGAAAACTAATGAGCAAATTTTCAAAAAATTGGGGGCAGTATGTTTTTTATAATATGTTACCCATTGCTGATCTGCAGTTAGCTCATCAAAATTTCCTGAAAAATTGTCGATAAAATCTAGCAAGGTAACATATTCTTCAAACAGTAAATCTTCGTTAATTTCGATATTAAAATCTCCGCAAATTTTTAGAAAGTCATTCATATTTGACTTGTTTTGCAAATTCATTGCACTTAGTGATTTGAACTTATTATCATCACTAAAGCTATACCTACAAATTAATTCCAATATTTTAAATAATAGGTACTTTAGTCTTTAGATTATGAAAATATTCTAATGAAGTATGTCAAAAATCCGCTGTCGCCACTCTAATAAATGGGTAGTTCCTATTTTCATTCTGCTGTCACCAGGGTAATGTGTTCGGTTCAGGTATTATCTCTCCGGTTTCCTTTCTCTCTGGCTGGTAGGGACCGGAAGGCCCTACTGTACACTCCTATCCAAAGGACAAAAATCGTTGCAGCGTGCTGTCACCAGTGCCTCGCGGCACAAAATGTAAAACCAGGAATCTCCCTGCGGGATTACCTCGAGGGAGGGGTTGTTCCTGGCTCGAGCGATCAAGGTCGTCGTGGGGCCCCTTGGGCTTATACAGTGTGCCAAGCCCGAGTTCGTAGTGCAGGTTGAGTCGGCCTGTCCTATTTGACTGGTACGGGGGTGGTGAGGGGAGGTTAAGGAAATAAACTGAAAGGTTAAAATATGTACAAGCATATATTACAAAAAAAACTTATTAAAACCCTATACGTACGCTTTGCAATCTAATAATTATAATATACTTTTGGATAGCCTACGTGATATACACTACATAAATAAAAGAATAACAAACGGAATGTCTTTTGGTACTTAACCTGTAAGAGTATGGTACCCTATACACCTAATAATTATGTAGGATATCCTCCACAAAAATTAAGGCAATAACTAGAAATCAAACGAAACTCTATGAATCGGATCAAATATGATATCCTGTAAACCCTATATCTATATTGCCAAAATTTCTGGGATTGGAAAGAAATAATTACGGATCTTGTGTAAAATACAAAAAAAAAGAAAATCTTTATACCCTATTTCTAACTCTAATTACATTTCTCGAAGAGAGAGGAAAACAAAATACAGAATACAATCTATATCAATAAAATTCAGAAAATTAATTATGATGTCTCCGGTATCTGGATGTCCGGGAATATGACTGAAAAAATTATCAGTTGATACTTTAAGGTAGGACTAAATATGATCCCTGGTACAATATAAATATCTGTGCGCTATAATCCAATAATCAAAAGAAGATATATAGGGAAATGGTCCCTGAACATAGGATAAATACCTATAACTGTTTAGGCTCTACCAGTAGATGAGGGGCGCTGAAATATATGAAACACTAAATATGACCGAAAATACTGTGGGGTCCCTTACCTATTTCGGGACACCCTGTTAAGTCAAAGAAAATATAATATCGCAGATCAATACACAATATAATAAAATAATTCTACGTGAAAAACTTACGCTTTGGAATATCACTAGTCACAAACTGCACACTATTACTGTTGGGGGGTGCGGGGCCCGTCAATACTTAGACTTGCCTCACCGGGGGAAAGATACTTTCTCTACCTTTGATTCCAATTTTTCCGTTATTTATTCTAAATTTTACCTTGTGTGAAGGTTAGTTTCCAATATCATTGTTTTTTTACTCGAAACGTACATAGTAAACAAGCATGACATAATCGTAATCTAAAATGTTTTGTTAACCTTGCAATAACACATTTATGTCTGTAGTAATTTCATTCGTTGAGGTCAACATTTATTAGATATTTTGAATTAAAAAAATATTCTCGTGTTTATTACATCACTTCCCCTCTTGTAAAAGTGTTGTGACGTTTCAGGTCCAACACTTTTTTTATATCTTAACTAACATATTAACATTGTTTGTTTTGTGAGTACATTAACCTGAACCTTATATTGCTTATAATTCGTTTTTACGTACCGCGCACTTGATCTCACTCACGTTTCTATTTAACTGTTTTGACCCTGACCTAGGTCCCGATTATTTCCAGTCGCGACACTGTTGCTTAGTAGATCGTTCATGGAGTGACTATGGATGTGTGGCTGTGCATCCCGCAGTAAAACATGAGTCTGGTTACTTCTACTAGGCATGCCCATACTTTTTGTAGTTAGATTTCGTTGCGTTGAATCACTTGAATGTACCTGCTTTCACTCGCGTACGTCGTCTCGGGTTCCGGGCACTTTTGTACGTCTTTTAGGGAGATCACGGTAATGTTTGTATTGGGGTTCGAACAGTCGTAGGCAATTAACGTAATTGCTGTTTGAAGCCCGCACATAACGTGTGTTACCCAGGTCAGTAGGGCGCTGTGTCGTTCCATGGTCGTGCTCTTACAGTTCTCTACAATTATCAATAATTACATTCGTTAACATTCATTGTTTTCATATTTATAAAGCATAATGATTATTTATTAGTTATTTATTATTTTTTTCTTCGAAAAAATAATGTTTTTATTTTTCCCATGTTAACGCTACATTTGCATTTCTGTTCTTTCGTTTATTTTTCTCAATTGACCGAACTGTACAATCATTTAGGACTGTCAATTGAGTTCCTTGTGTAAGATTATTTTTAAATTTCTAGTTGGTGACTACAATGTAACTTATGTGTTCACCTTGTAGTTATTGAAATTAAATCTTTTTAAACTTACTTTGAGTTGACCTTGCAACGGTGCAAAATTTTTTTTAAATTGATTACCTACAATGACCTTGCATTTGTCGATGTGTTATGAGTAGTAACGTAAGTAATGAAATATCTTCCTTGTTAATTTGTGTTAGTCGACAATAACACAATATGTTTATTGTATGAATTATGAAATAATGACTAAATCTGTGTTTGTTTTTTAATCTGGTTTACCTATTTTCTATTTTAGAACTTATTGTTTTTTGGTGTATGTGTATATCTATGTGTATTAATGTATCATAGGGTTTATTTACTCTTAAAACAAAATTCAACTCTAGTGTGACCTCGGTGTGTGTGAATGAACTGAGTGTTTAAGCGGATATGTTTGTTGTCTGTTTAAGGGATATTTTCGCCTGATTTTGTATGATGTATGGTAGTGTTTGGTTAGTTTCGTCTTGTTTCTGTATAATTGTGAAGCTTGTGCCCATGTCATATTAATGTAGCTGGGTGCGCTCGGAATCCGATTTCTTATCCTGGCTGATCTTCGAATTTCCAGTGGGGGTCTTAGTGAGACTGGGAGCCTTCCGCTCGGTTTATCTTTTTGTTGTTTTGTGTGGGTTAGTGTCTTTTCCCTGGGTAGTTGTGTTGACCATAGTGGTAATGCTGCTAACCTCCCTGTGTTTATGTCGTCGGTGGTTTCTTCTTGTGGTTCTTTCTGTTCGTATGCTGTGTTTTCCTTATTCTGAGTCGTTGTCGTCTCTGTAATTTCGTGTTGATCATCGTTCAGTTTGCCATAGTATGTTTTTAATCTATTAATGTGGACAACTTGTACTTTTTTTCCTTTGACGCGATTTGGTAGGTGACTGGTCCTACTTTGTCTTTTATTTCGAATGGTCCTATCCATCGGTTTTGAAGTTTTTTTGATAATCCTGTTGTGTTACTTATGTCTAGGAGGTAAACTAGGTCTCCTGGTTTAAACTCTCTTAGGGTGGTTTTTTCATTGTATCTGTTTATCCTTTCGTCTTTTGCCTTTTCTGTGTTCGTACTCTTGTGTATATTTGGTTAAGTCTCGTCTCTAGCTCTGACACGTAGTTATCGTCTAAGTTGTATTTCAGTCTTCTTGGTTTGATAAAATTGTCGAACGGTAGTACTTGATCTTTCCCATGTAGTAGGAAATACGGGCTGTATCCTGTTGATGTGTGTATGCTTCCCCGATATGCCATTAGTACATATGGTATCCAACTATCCCAATCTCGTTGATTTGGGGCTATGTAATGTGCTAACATATCTTTTAGTACTCTGTGTAGTCTTTCTATTTGCCCATTGGTTGTTGGTGCGTAGCTTGCTGTGTGTATTCTTTTTATGTTTAGTAGTTTGCATGTCTCTCTCATTAGTTCTGACATGAAGTTTGTTCCTCTATCTGTTAACAATTTCTGGGGTGTTCCGTGCCTGCATATTATTTGTTCTACAAAAGCTCTTGCTACTGTATCTGCTTTCTGATCCGGTATCGGAATTGCTTCGCAGTATTTAGTAAAATGATCTTGAAATGTTAGTAGGTACTTGTTTCCTTTGTTTGACGTGGGTAGCGGGCCTACTATGTCCATTGACGTTATTTCCCAAGGTTCTGTGACCTTTGTGAATCTTTGTAGTGGTGCCTTTCTAAAGTGTGGTTGAGGTCTTTCGTCTGTTGCATGCGTCGCAGCGTTTGCAGTAATTTATTATATCCGTTCTCATCGTTGGCCAGAAGCAACGTCTTTTTATTGCCAATAACGTCTTTTGTTGTCCTTGGTGGCAATATATGGGTGAGTCGTGAAAGTCTTCTATAACTTTGGTGATATATTTCCTAGGTATTACTAGTTGGCCCTGTTGTCTTCTTGATCTTGTCTGTATAGGAGCCCTTCCTTGTCGATGTAATATTTTTGTTTTCTTTCATCTTTGTTTAATTGTTGTACTGTGCTGTTGCAGAAATCGTCGCGTTTTTGTTCTTTCTTCAGTAATTCTTTGTCCCAGAGCGGTTCCCATTCTTCTTCTGCCTCGATTATTTGTATTTTTCCTGTGTTTTTGGTTGGGATCGGTTTCAGTATGCTTACTTTGGTGGTTGACCCGTAAAATGTGAATTGTATCATCTTTGTGATTTCGTCCCAGCTTAGTCCTGGAATTTGTTCTTGACTGGTTATGCAGGTTATGCCTTTTTCCGCGTTCTCATCGTACTGTTTTTTTAACTTTTGGATAATATTCCACATTATTTCGTATGATGTTTCTTCTTTGACTGATGTTCTATTTAATGCTACGTAGAATTTCGTGTCTAATGTGTCCCATTCTTTGACCGATTCTATTTGTTCTTGTGAGATATCCGGTAGAGTGTATATCTTTTCTATCTTCTTTATTAGTGGTTCCTGATTGGGTCTGTTCTTTGCCATTAGGAGGGCTATTGATTCTTCGTCTTGGAGTGAATCTAGGTCTCCTTCTTTCCTGTTTATTTTGTCCTTCCCTGGTAGGTCGTTTTCTGCAATATATTGTAAGTAGTCGTCGTATGTGGTTTCTATGTATTTGCATATTTTGTCGTACATTCTGCTCAGTGCATCCGCGTTGCCGTGTCTTCTTCCCATTCTGTGTATTACTTCGAAGTCGTATTCAGCCAGTGTTAAGGCCCATCGTGTTAGCCTGGAGTTTGGGTCTTTTAAGGTCAGTACCCATTTTAGTGCTCTGTGGTCTGTTATTATGGTGAATTTTGTTCCGTAAATGTAGCATCTGAAGGTTTTAATTCCAAAAATAACGCCTAACAATTCTTTTTCTGTAGTTGAGTAGTTGGTTTCTGCTTTGTTTAGTGTTCTGCTCGCATATGCTATTGGTCTTTCTCTGCCATCCCTTATTTGACTCAATATTGCTCCTACGCCTATCTTTGATGCGTCAGTTTATAGTAGGAAGGGTTTGGTGAAATCGGGGAATATTAGTACTTTATCTGAGGTTAGTGATGTTTTTAATTGGTTCATTGCTGTTATTACGTCTTCCGAGACTTTAAACGGTGTATCCTTTTTTGTTAGGTTTACTAGTGGTGCCGCTATTTCTGTTATATTAGGTATGAAGCGTCTGTACCAGTTTACTAAACCTAGAAATCCTCTTACTCCTTTAACATTCTTTGGTAGGGGGTATTTGTGCACCGCCTCCAGTTTTTGTGGATCTGGAGCTATTCCCTCTTGTGAGATAATGTGTCCCAGATATTTTACTTTTTCTAGCATGAATTTACATTATTTCGGTTTTAGTTTAATGTTGGCTTCTGAAAGTCTTTCGAACACCTCCTCTACTTTCCCTAAATGATCCCTGCTTCCCGTGTAATTAAATATGATGATATCATCTAGATATACCATACATTTTATTCCTGTTAACCCTCTTAAGGTGGCATTCATGAATCTCTGAAACGTTGATGGTGCGTTTACTAATCCGAAAGGCATTTTGGTGTATTCGTAGTGTCCTTGGTATGTGCTGAATCCTGTTAACGGGATGTCTTCTTCTTTCATGTCTACTTGGTGGTATGCTTCAGCTACGTCGATTACTGAAAATAACGCTTCGCCTTCCGCTTTGCATCCTTGAAGTAGGTCTGATACGTTAGGTAGTGGGTAGTATTCTTTCTTGGTTACCGCGTTCAGTGCTCTGTAATTCTATACACATTCTTACTTTTTCTTCTCCTTCCGGGGTCTGCTTTACTACTAAGACTACCGGTGCTGACCATGGGCTGGAGGATGTTCTGATTACCTTGGATGCTAGTAGCATATCGATTTCTTTTTGGAGTGTCTCTCGTTGATGGTAAGGTATCCTATATGGAGCCTTGCATATTGGTTGAGAGCCTGGTTCCAGAGTTATGTGGTGTTTGACTTTGGTGGTGCTAGTCAGAGTTTCGTCGTCATCCGTAAATAGATGGTGGTACTTTTGTATTAGCTTGACTAGTTCTTCTTTGCTTTGTGTGTCCATGTGGTTTAATTCGAAGTTGTTTCGGATCCAGTCGTCTGTTTTAATGTCGAATTTTCCGATTGTGCCCTGTATATTAGTGTTTAGTCGTTTCTCTTCTGAGAATTCGTAGGCTTTCCCTATCTTAGTGCCTTTTGTGAGATTTATTTCCTGCGCCGATGTATTGATTATTCTTACGGGAATCTGTCTTTGGTTTTTTGATATGCTGTTTGCCAATCTGATTGTGTGTTGTCCGTTTTCTTGGGTTTCGCATACGACTGTATTTCCTTTTATATTATGTTTCAGGGTCCCGATTGTGTGAACCTCAGTTAGCGCTGGTATGGTCAAACTATCCTCTGTGTATATATCTGTGCAGGTTCTTGTGCATTCTGTTTCTTCACTGCTATTCCTGATATTTTCGGTTGTTTCATTTCTTCCGTTTCCCTCCTTATGTTCTGTGTCTGTGCATCCTTTTTCGTCGATTATGGGTTTTTGGTTTGTGTATGTAGTTTCTCTATTTCTCCTGTTATATCCCTGCCTGTAGTTTCTTTTATTTTTCCTACCGAACTAATTATGTCTATTCCTGGTTTGGTTACCTCTTGTCTGTACAATGATTCCACGGTTTTTAGCCATTTCTGCCACGTTTCTTTCTCCCTAGGGTTTTCTTGTTCCCTTGTTGCCGTTATTTTTCCGTATGCTTCTGTCCGTATTTGTCTACAATTATTCATCAAGTCTCTGATTTGTCTTGGGTTCATTAGCGGTATTTTCCTTCCCCATATTTCCAATGTTGGTTTTCCTCTGTATGAGATTGTTGCCTCCTGTTCTTCTAGAAAATCTCTTCCTAATAATACTGCTGTGTCTCCCATTATACCGTCCTCGGCTGCGATTACTTCGGTGTAGATATTGTAGTCCATTTCTGTTGTCGCTATGGCTATTTGTGTCGAACCGTATAGGTGGATTGTGTGTCCTGTTATGCCTTTTAAGGTTAATTGATCCGTGATCCGCGTGTCTAATTCGTTGTCTGCTATTATTGATTTGCTTATTAGCGAATATGCTCCGCCTGTGTCTATCATACAAGGTTCGGTGTTACCGTTTATTCTTAAGAGTACTATGTACGGGGGTTCTTCGCTTTTACTTATCGTCGGTCCGTTATGATGCATTGTTTTTATCTGGTTTTTCTTGTCTCCTTCTTTGTTTCCCTTTTGTGTTGCCTGTTGATTTCCGTCTTTGCCTGTGTGAGTCCAATTTCCCCTATTTTCAGCCTGACCACTTGTTTGGGGAGTAACGGTGGTCCTTGTTAGTTTAAATGTTTCCTTCCGTCTTCCTTGTTTGTGTGTCCTCTCTCTGTGGAGTGTCCTCTTCTGTTCTCTTCTTTTTGGAGCCTTTGTCCGACATTGAGTTGCACGTGTGCCTGTGATACTTCTCTGTTCCAATTCTTTTCTCTGAAGTTCTTTTGTCCGCTGTATTCCCCGTAGATATTTTGTTGTGTTGTGATTCTTCTTTCTTGATTCCATTGCTTTGTATTCCATTGTTTGTTTTCTTCATTGAACCTTTTCTTTCTGCAGTCCTTGACCCAGAGGCCTTGTTTTCCGCAGTAGTGACATACATTTCTATCTGTTGTTGGTTTGTTTGTTTCTGCAGTATGCTGCCCAGTGTCCGGGTTTTCTACATATTTGACATTTTTTTTCTATGTTTTCTTCTTCCGCTTCTCTTGTTCTGCAGTTTGATGTCCAGTGGCCTCGTCTGCCACAGTACATACATTTTGCGCTATGTCTACATTCTTCCGTTTCATGTCCCGATTTTCCACATGCTGTGCAACTCCGTTGCTCATTTGTAAAAGCGACTCTGTGGCCATTGTTCCTTCCGCTCACCATTGTGGCTGCCGTTTCTTGGCAATTTACTATCTTCTCTGCTTCTTCTAGTGTGAGGTCATCTTTATGTAATATGTAAAATCCTACTTTTCTGAGAAGATCCTTTCTTAACCCAACTTTGAATTGATTCAACAGTACCGCGTTGTGTTCTCTGTTCGTTCCTTTTATGTCTTCCTCCAATATTTTGTTCCCTATTAATCGTAGTCTTGTGCAGAAAGCTGCTACGTCTTCGTCGTGCCTCTGGTAGCATTGGACTAGCTGCATCCACCAATCAGCGATCGACTTCCTTGGGACGAATTTCCTGAATATTTTTTCCTTAAATTCGGTGTATGTTGCTGCGTCTAATCTTGGATCGGCTTTGAAGAAATCGTGGACTGCGCCCGCGAGTTTGAATTTCAGTAGTGTCAGTGTTTCTGTTTCTGACCATCCGTCAAGTTTGGCCCTTAGTTCCAACTTTTCTATATATCTGGCTGCATCTTTACCTGTGAAGTCTGTTAGAGTTGAGGCGATCACCCCTAGTGGTGGTGCCTGTGGTATTCTTAGCGCTGCTGGCATATTACTCGAATCCCCTGTGGACTCTAACGGCATTTTGTTTTATTTCCTAGCGTCCCTCATCTATATTGGTTAGCACAAATCTTAATTATTTAGATGCCTGAAATGGATAGATTAGAAACAAAAAAAAAGGATTATTTTTAGGACTTCCCCTCTTGTAAACCCCTGCCGTACGGACTCAGTATCTGGAACACCGCTGTCACCAGTGTAATGAAGTGATAGGATCGGTATTATCTCTATTATTACATTCTTATGGCGAAGCAGTGAT
Source organism: Galeruca laticollis (assembly GCA_963921935.1). NCBI lineage: Eukaryota > Metazoa > Arthropoda > Insecta > Coleoptera > Chrysomelidae > Galeruca > Galeruca laticollis. The sequence continues at coordinate 178,665,465 of OY998176.1, forward strand.
CAACTCAGCCGATGTTGCTGAGTAGGATTTTTTTTCGACCTTGACTGGTCTAGATCTAGTGTGTTTTGCTACATGTTGAGCAGGGTGTGATTTTTCATCACGCACACATATCTTGATCTAGTGGAAGCTATGTGTTGCGCGATTACTAGACCCTGGTTAGAAAAACTCCGTGTCACTCTGTGTTGACTAAAGTATTTCACCTTACGCCATTTGGCATGTTCGCCTTGTAGTTATTGCTGTCACCAGTGTAATAAATGGATCGGTATTATCCATATTATTACGGTGAAGCAATGATCAACTCAGCCGGTGTTGCTGAGTAGGATTGTTTTTCGACCTTCTCTGGTCTAGATCCAGTGTGTTTTGTGTCGGCAGTGACACCTCGTGCAGGATGTGGCTCTTCACCACGGACACTAGTCTTGATCTAGCAGAAGCTGTGGTCCCGAAGGCTCTATGTTGTGCTATACTAGACCCTGGTTGCGACCATCAATTTTTCTCCCTCCTAGGTAGGGTAGCTGAACCGCTTGTCACCGCTCGTGGGGTGTGGTTCCAGACAACCGGATTTACCTCTCGGAGAGAAATGGTTTTGGACAACCGCTGTCACCTTCCCTGGGTGAGGTTGTTCCAATAGGGGATGGTACGCGAACCGCTGTCACCAGTGTAATGAAGTATGTCAAAAATCCGCTGTCACCACTCTAATAAATGGGTAGTTCCTATTTTCATTCTGCTGTCACCAGGGTAATGTGTTCGGTTCAGGTATTATCTCTCCGGTTTCCTTTCTCTCTGGCTGGTAGGGACCGGAAGGCCCTACTGTACACTCCTATCCAAAGGACAAAAATCGTTGCAGCGTACTGTCACCAGTGCCTCGCGGCACAAAATGTAGAACCAGGAATCTCCCTGCGGGATTACCTCGAGGGAGGGGTTGTTCCTGGCTCGAGCGATCAAGGTCGTCGTGGGGCCCCTTGGGCTTATACAGTATGCCAAGCCCGAGTTCGTAGTGCAGGTTGAGTCGGCCTGTCCTATTTGACTGGTACGGGGGTGGTGAGGGGTGAGGTTAAGGAAATAAACTGAAAGGTTAAAATATGTACAAGCATATATTACAAAAAAAATATTAATACCCTATACGTACGCTTTGCAATCTAATAATTATAATATACGCGGCTTTCTCCTGACTTTTGGATTGCCTACGTGATATACACTACATAAATAAAAGAATAACAAACGGAATGTCTTTTGGTACTTAACCTGTAAGAGTATGGTACCCTATACACCTAATAATTATGTAGGATATCCTCCACAAAAATTAAGGCAATAACTAGAAATCAAACGAAACTCTATGAATCGGATCAAATATGATATCCTGTAAACCCTATATCTATATTGCCAAAATTTCTGGGATTGGAAAGAAATAATTACGGATCTTGTGTAAAATACAAAAAAAAAGAAAATCTTTATACCCTATTTCTAACTCTAATTACATTTCTCGAAGAGAGAGGAAAACAAAATACAGAATACAATCTATATCAATAAAATTCAGAAAATTAATTATGATGTTTCCGGTATCTGGATGTCCGGGAATATGACTGAAAAAATTATCAGTTGATACTTTAAGGTAGGACTAAATATGATCCCTGGAACAATATAAATATCTGTGCGCTATAATCAAATAATCAAAAGAAGATATATAGGGAAATGGTCCCTGAACATAAGATAAATACCTATAACTGTTTAGGCTCTACCAGTAGATGAGGGGCGCTGAAATATATGAAACACTAAATATGACCGAAAATACTGTGGGGTCCCTTACCTATTTCGGGACACCCTGTTAAGTCAAAGAAAATATAATATTGCAGATCAATACACAATATAATAAAATATTATACGTGAAAAACTTACGTTTTGGAATATCACTAGTCACAAACTGCACACTATTACTGTTGGGGGGTGCGGGGCCCGTCAATACTTAGACTTGCCTCACCGGGGGAGAGATACTTTCTCTACCTTTGATTCCAATTTTTCCGTTATTTATTCTAAATTTTACCTTGTGTGAAGATTAGTTTTCAATATCATTGTTTTTTTACTCGAAACGTACATAGTAAACAAGCATGACATAATCGTAATCTAAAATGTTTTGTTAACCTTGCAATAACACATTTATGTCTGTAGTAATTTCTTTCGTTGAGGTCAACATTTATTAGATATTTTGAATTAAAAAAAATATTCTATATAGGGCGTTCTTAAAATTTTCTATGTCATATCTCGTGTTTATTACAATATTTACCATTTCTCCAAGTAGTTTATAATTTTCTCCAAAAATACATCTGCTTCTCGTTTAAACATACTAAGTTTTGTGTCATCATCGCATTTTCTTAATAGAGATAGCGCTACAGATCCATAAAATTGTTGTTCCTTTTTTTATTTTAATTGTCTTCACAATAATTGCAAAATATTAAATAGCTCCGTCGCTAACGTTTTTTCAGATTGTAACTTACTGGATATTTCCTCGAGACTAACCACGCTAACCTGGTAAGAAAAAAGTTAACTACTCTAATTTCCTCGATACATATTCCAAACAATGACGTCACATTTAACCAACATCTCAAACCACCTGGCCGAGGTAGTTAAGATGTGGTTTGAAACAATGATCTGTCAGTTTGTCGTTGTTATTGAGATTAAAAGTTAATAACAACGGGACTTTCGTTGAAAAAGTAAGTCAGAATAATGAATGTATACAAAGTATTTGTAAACGAAGAGTCATACAGTATCAATGATACAGTAGAAATTATTAATCTTCTACAAAAAGGTAAAGAATTCCAAATTGTGAATAGATATTATTTTCTCTGCCTATAACTGATGAACATTTTATATTATATTAGTAATATAAATAATATAGAATGACGATGTTGATATTTGACATCCCCCTATCAAAATGATGATGACATACTACAGATCCAAACTACGTTAACCACTGACGTCATAGTTTTGTTAACCTGGTTAAGCTAGTTAGTCTCGAGGAAATTCGCCTTTTTAGTTATTGTATTGTGCATTGAATTTCGGATATTAAGTAAGAGACCTACAATTAACAAAACATGATTTAGAGGTAGCTTGAAAAATAAAACTTTTGTATTATAATAGGTCGGTCGTGGATAATGATGATAAATTCTAGAATATAAAAAAAATAATAAAAAAAGGTATTTTGTTTTTAGGTTAACTAATACTCGAAAACGACTTTTTGTCAGAGCGATTTTTCTACTTAAACGATATACTATCTTAGTGTTTTAAATGAAACTCACGGTTTCTAGTTAATTCCACAATATAATAAAAGTTATTGAAAATTCTAAAAAATTGACAATTGTTTCGATAAATCAATATAATATGAGCAGACTCCACGAAGTAAGGGTCGAGACAGTTAATTTGATATACTATCTACTTACCTAAATAAGCTTCCGCAAGGTCATCTTGAAAAAGCTTTTCCAGTAATGCCGGGGTCGTTCTTGGGATTGAAAATAGGATTTAACTGGTGTAAAATATTTTAAAAGGCGTTCAGTAGCAGGAATCAAAGACAGCCATCTTGTTGGAACGGTTCTTAATAAATCGTATCATTCTTCTTCACAGAAAATGAAAAATTCTTTCAATTCGTTCACCTTTTTTGTGCTACTACTAAATTCATTGTAACAGTTAGTCACTATTGATTCAACATCATACTTGAGTGCTACTTGCCCGTGCTTCCCGGCATTGTGTATAATATGGCAAACACATCCTACGGGAACAATATTTTGATTTAATTTATTGAGTTCCGTAATAACACTTTGTTTTTTTCCGAAATTTACGGATGCGTTATCTGCGCAATAAGCAGTAACGTTTAAAATATTTAAACCAGCTTCTGTTAAACTTTCGACCAAAGATTTGGCAATGTCTTCCGACTTTTCTGAGGTGGCTGAATAAAATTTTAACAACTTTGTACATACACCAAAGTCCTTTAAAAAATATCTAATAACAAGGGGAAATGTTTTAACATTCCCTTTATTTCACGCATCAGTTGCTATGCAGAATGCTTGATTATTGGCTAAGTCATTTAAAATAACATCTTTGGATTTGGGACCCAGAATGTTTGTAATAAGTTATGCTGCTTTGGTTTGTCCGCAGGAATAACGTTCGGCAATTTTTGAGTCTTGAAAAATCGTTCTAAATAATGTACCCGCAGAATCCGATGATAAATAACTATGAGCATGTTTGATAGAATGAAAAACGAAAGCACATTCTGCTTGTGCGGTCAAATCCATGTCTAAATTGTTTTTTAACAAAAATGTGTCAATGTTTTTCCTTGTAAACCTTTCGTCGTATTTTTCTTGTGTTTTTCCGTTTTCATATGTTTCATTATATGGTTTTCTTCGCCGTGATTCATTGTAAATTGTGAGTCGCAAATCGTATATTTAGCTTCAAAAATATCTTTGCCCCTAACACTCCAAAGATAAGTTGTGCTCCATTCATTATTAAATTTTACATTCCATTTAGTTTTTTTAACAGAAGGTTCAGCCCCACTAGTCCCAACCTCAACTTTCTCTTGATTTGGCTCAAACTCCGGAAAAGTATGTCCTTGTTTACCTTCACTTAGTTCATAATCATCTTCATCAACGCTAATTTGCCGAACCCAATCAATCTCATCACCACTTAAATCATTACTATTATTCATAATGAACGTCAACAAAATAGTCAAATATCAAGGAAAATAAGAAAATGATGATTTATTGCGTAGCGCAGCAAAACACAGGCAACACTGATCACTGTTATCATCACTGAGCAGACAGAAGCCGCGTCGCCTAAACTTTGCGGGATTGCGGGACGAGTTTGAGTCAGCGTCGCCGGATTGTTTAAAAAATAATAATTATTAAAATTTGAATTACTGTATTCTTTATTTGCCGAAATGCGGGAGGTTTGTATATAGGCGCGGGAGGCGGGAGATTTGGTAGAAAAGCGGGAGTCTCCCGCCTAAATCGGGGGGGTTGGTAACCCTAAATAATGACCAAAACAAACCGGAACCTATTAAGAAATCGACTTCACCGCTTTGATTAAAATTTTGATCAGCTAAGTCAATTTCGGGAATATTTAGTATACTTTTATCAAAAGATATCAATGGCAATTTTTCCGTTATTGTAGGTAAAACTAAACAGTCGATATTAGTTTCATAATCATATAGACATGATTTCAATTTAATATTTATCCGTTTACTTATATTTTCTAAAGATTGACCCACGCCTTTTACTAAAAAGTTTACCGGTTGTGCTTGTATACCTAATTTTAAGCACATTTTTTCGGTAATAAAATTGCTTTGTGAACCGCTGTCTAGTAAGGCTCTGCAATTACCATACTCATTATTAATATTTTTTATTTTTACTATTGCAGTTGAAAGTAATGCCTGATTTTATGTAATGTTACCTACCACGTGTTCAACTAATGAAACATTATTTGTTTCATTCGTAACCTCGCCACTGTGCGGGAGATTGCCGATGTAGCAGATTCGTTGCTATGAGAGAAATTGCCGGTTGTTTCGGCAGTGCTCGAATCTATTCCACCAATCGTTTTAAACAATTAGTACATACTTTCAATTCTCTCATTTTCGTCCATCGTTCTGATAATGATAGTTTTAAGAATTGTTCGCAGGTATAGATTGTATGTATATCTTTACATAGTATGCATTTTTTATATTGAGCTATATTTTCTGCAGAGGTTAGAAAAGATGTAGAAATTTTTCTATTTGGCATTCGATTATTTACTTTTTCGAAGGATATTTTCTCCAAGAGTTCGCACTTATTTTTAATAAAGGTTTCTATATCTTTAAGAGTCGCTTTCTTTTCTGTGCATTTATATGATTCCCATTCGCGTTTAGTAGTCATGTCGAATTTTGACACCAAAATATAAATAATCAATCTATCCCAGGTATCTACTTCTTCGCCTAATGCCTTAAGGGCTGAAAGACTATTAGATGTTTGTTCATGTAAATGACGCAATGCTGCGGCGGATTCTGTCGTTATTTGAGGAGATTCAAAAATATCTTTGATATAACTATTTATAATAAGATTTTCATTTTCGTAACGTTCTACCATTTTGTTCCATGCAATGGCATAGTTGGTGGACGTTACTTTTAGTGACTTTATTGTTTTTAGAGCTTCTGGGACCAATGCTTGCCTCAAGTAATAAAATTTCTGATAATCTGTTAAATTAGAGTTTTTATCTACCAACCCCAAAAACGCATCCCTAAATTCGAACCAGGAACTGTACTGGCCGTCAAATTTGGACAACTGAATGGGTGGCAGTTTTACAGTATCATAAGTTGGCTGATTAGAATTATTTGCTACTGAACCCAGCTCTGAGCGTCCGAACGAAGATCGATTTTCATTATTATATGTATCTATTACAGATTTAACATTTCCGATTAATTCGTAATAATTATCTTCAAATTGTTCAACCTCGCTGATTTCCACTTCGTTCGGTTGCTCTAATAATTCAATGTGTGATTGTAGCTCAGAATATTCATGGAAGACTGGCTCGAAATTATCTAACCTCTTTTCCAAATTTTTTATAATAGGATCAGTAATATTAGTTTTATCTATTTTCTCAAAATAATTTTTAAATTTCGTATATCTACCTTTCAAATTACCTTTTTTAATTTTTAAGTCCCTAAGTTCACCTTCCATGATTATTCAAATAAGATAACAGAATAATAATTTCTTGGATAAAATAAAGGATTAAAGAATAATATGATTAATAAAAATAGGAACGGACTCACTTCACTTTTGGTGGAAAGAACACCTTCTTGATATAGAGATGAGTTCCCGCCTTTCTTCTTTAACCTCACTTTTTACTTGATGAACTTCTTCCTCTTTTAAGAGCAACCACAATCCGGCTCGAAGGTCCAATTATGTAAGGGTACCTTTTATTTTATATGAATAAACACACACTTCAATGGACTGTATGACTTTTATTATTTAATATATAAATTTGTGAGCATCGGTACAACACCTTGCTTGCGCTGTCGTTTTGTGGTAACTGAATTCTTGATTGGGCTGCGTTGCCGCTTTTATAATAAAAGTCTTTTATACACACACAATGTTATCAAGGTTATATTTGATACCAGTTATTTTGGTTTTGATAATATTTTTTATAAACAGAAGGACGGGTCAGCATTGGGAAACCCAGTAAGCCCCATATTAGCAGCCCTATTAATGGAAGATTTGATTTCTACGGTAGTTTCAAGGTTAGATTATGAAATACCATTGGTTAAAATATATGTTGACGACAGTATTTTAGCTGTTCCGAAATCAAAAATTAATTCTATACTTATAGCTTTCAATTCCTATCATTCATATATGGTAAGGTTATAAAAATGGTACAAGAGCCTATATCTTATTTAGTGGATACACAACGAGGAACATACAGGAGAAATCGCTGGAATTTAATACCAGCCAAGTACTCTCAGCTTCAATTTAGCACTCCCGATAAAAGCCCAATTCCTATCACATCAGTCACTCCAACCTTGTCAACCGAACCTAGTACCTCTAGTAATAAGTCCGATTGTAACTTTGATGAAAAAATTGCATCTGATGACTATAAAAATTCCAAAATAACTGGGGATAAGAAAAAGGGTGGAGGTGTTAGTTATAATAGTGCCAATGAGGAAGGGATTCCCAAGCGCAGTAATACTCCTTCACGGCCAGTGAGAAACATTAAGAAGCCTTCTCACCTAAATGATTACATAATGTATTAAAATTAAGTTTTTACATTACATATTAGTTAACGAATCATTTGATAGAGGGAAGGATGTTATGTCAACATCATTATATTGTTATGTCTGGCAACATTGCTATTACCCAGTACTACACTGCACCGGTTTTCAAGTGACAGTTTGAGATTGGAAGCCGGGTCGGTCGGCGTGCTATATTGTTACGGAGTTATTGTTATACTGTTCTTTATGCCCATATTAAATTACTTAAATATACCAGCGGTCCGTCTAATACTCGTGTATGATTTTAACCCACAACAATACACTTATGATAAATATGTATTTTTCTCCGATAATTATTGAACTAAACACTTCCAGTTAGCACTGTTGTATTTCGCGTCGTAACATGATAGATATTTTTATACTTTTAGGTAACATCGTAATTTTCCCGGTTTAGTATTAAGTTAAACTGATTTAAAGTTGATCAGTATAATGTTAGGTTAGAGTTTTATTCTGACCGGAGAGATTCACTTTCAAGATATGTTCGAGGATACTTGTTACACTATGAAATGCGTCCGTTTCAATCAAGATATTTTTTATCGCTGCTTTCTCGGACGAGAGATTTGTCACTACTACACTTGTTTGCTCTAGAATTCGTCTTTTTATTACAAGTAGATGTCGTAAAGATAACTTTCTTTAGGGTCGACACTTGAAGTCTCGATTGTCCATTGACAATTGAGATAATTTGTCATTGTCACATAATAGGGGATGCAATCTTACCCATGATTGAAGGTTCTATTTATTGTCCCAAAGCCATTAATATTTTTTAGTCTTGGTGTGAGGTAAATTATTTACATCGACCATTGTGGGACGGCATCAATTATTTGAGTTGTTTTGTTACATTATTTTTAATGTTTTTAGGAAGATCCAAAATTCTTTCTAATGAAAGGATTTTTAAAACTTGATTTTTAAATGCAAGGTTCCTGTTGAGAGGATTTCTCTTTTGGTGCCATACACTTAGAGAATTCTCATAAATGTGTTAGATCTATCTCGGGAATAGGACTAGAGAGCGGTTCAAGAATTAGAAAGTGACCCTGAGTATAAGGTTGTAAATCATTTGGATTGCTACAAATTTCACACAACGGGCGTGAATTCAATACTGCTTCGATCTGCGATAACAGGGTGTAGAATTCTCATAGGATAGTATCTGAGTACCTAAGAATTTATAAAAGTGGGATTTAAAGGGTTGTACTCCCGCGTCAGCAAGTCCATTAAAATGTGGACTACTTGGGGGGTTGAAATTCTAAGAAATGGACAATTTCTTCGCGATAGCTTTAGCCGTGTCAAGGAGCTCATTATTGGCAAAATTAAAATGTGTGCCTTGATCGCTGATAATGGTGAGACATTTTCCATGTCGGGCGATAAAGCGTCTAAAGGCGGCTAAGAAAGTTTCAGAACTTCAATCTGAAGTACTCTCTAAATGAATAGCCTTTGTGGATGTGCAAACAAAAACACAAACAACCTTTGTAGGTTTCTCCACCTCTATGTTTACTCATTGAAAGTAAAAATGGACCAGCAAAAGCAATACAAACTGATGAAAAAGCTTTGACTTGAGAAATTCTTATAGAGGGTAAATTAGCCAGATACGGGTTATAAGACCTTGTTTTGCAATAAAAACATCGAATGCATCTTGAAAGACTACTGTTTCTAGATAATTCCACAATATATTGAAAACAATGTTAAAAATTCTAAGAAATTTGACAATTGTTTCGATATTAAATATAATCGTCAAAATGGCAGTAGTTTCATTTCATTTGATGCCTACTTGATGTTTAATAATTATTTTTGTCTAGACCAAGAAGTGACCTACCTTGTGATTGACTTAATATATGTTAATAAGAAAAAGAATAAGATATGATATCACAAATATTAAAGCTTAGATATAATTAGCCCTAAGGGGATATCTTTTTCCCAATTAAGATCAGTATAACTGTGCAATGATAGACAGTTTAAAAGTGGAGAACTCCCTAGATTTATCTGTTCATTGATGACTTCATATTGTGGGTTTCTTAAGTGCCTTCTAATTTCCAATTCTTCAAGGGAATCCAGTTCTTGTTTCTTATAACAAATATGTAGTACTTCTAGTTCTGTGTTAGGTGTCAATAAATGATTGGTGTCAAGTAGATGTTTTGCGTAGAGGGATTTATCTGGTTGTTTTAATCTGTATGCCCGTAAGTGTTCACTGTATCAGATTTCAAAATTTCTAGGGGTCTGACCCAAATAGAAAGCATTACATTCTGGATATTTAAGTTTATATATACCAGGATATTCCCATAGGGCTAATAATATTTAAGCTTTAGTATTTGTAATGTAATATCTTCTTCTTTTTTTGTTAACATATATTAAGTCAATCACAAGGTCACTTCTTGGTCTAGCCAAAAATAATTATTAAACATCAGGTAGGCATTAAATAAAATGTAACGTCTGTCATTCTGACGATGGTATTTAATATCGAAACAATTATCAATTTCTTGGACTTTTTAACATTTTTTTAAATATAATGTGGAATTATCTAGAAACAGTAAGTTTCATTTAAAACACTAATATGAGTAGATTCCACGAAGTAAGGGTCGAGATAGTAAATTTAATAAAATGATTCTCACATTTAATATCAAGCGCCCCACGTTTTTTTACTATATGTGAATTGTTTTTTATATTGATCTTATTTCAAATGTATTAGTCATAATTTTCTCCTATACTTAAAAATTAGTTCCTATTTTTTAGTTCAATTTGCTAATAAGGTGTGTTTTTTTAAACTAATTTATTGTCAATGAACAGTAATAATTTGATATTTTGTAAACTACGCATGAACATTTTATCAACTAATACCAATTTTGTAGGGGAAACGATATCGACTACATTGAAATAAAAACAGATGAAAGCATGACAACATCAGGAGGAGCTGGTAGACGTAGGACTTATCAGTACAAGGTTGTTCAGGTGAAAAATAACATAGAGCTTGACATGCGCGGGCGCTGTAGTGCCGGTCAAAAGGTAAGTTAAAAGAAAATGTGGTATTTTATTATATATATATATATATATATATATATATATATATATATATATATATATACATATACATACATATACATACATATACATACATATATTCCAAAGAATATGTATATTTAAATATTAAAATTAAATAACCTGAAATACAGTAATTGTAAAAATTATTTTGAAAAAGTGAATAAGATGTCATAAAAGAAACGTCAATAATAATAGATATTAACCCAACGATATTATATGAGGAATGATAAAAATAAATTATTTAGTTAATTTGCAATAAATTTGACTTCAGTTTTTTATATCTTGTTTGTCATTTATACAGTAGAAACGGTGAAGCTTTTCCTTCGCGTGACTTCGCTGACGATATTATTCAACACATACTATGTTGGTACTGTCTTCTTCAAATAACAGAAAAAGAGCGAAACTCAATACAAGCGTTTGTCGTATTGTTTTGATTAAGATGCATATGGTTGATGTCGTATTAGTCACGTGATGGAAAATTAAAATAAGCAAAACTAAAAACAATAGTAAATCAAATGTTATATATTCCATACCATGTTTACACCTTCCAAAAAATTACATAGGAATAACTACGCAATACTTGAAAAACAGAATAAATGGCCATAAATACACTAAAAATGCATCAAGTGTTACACAAACATGAACATACTGAAAATTATGAATTCGATTTGAAAATCATGAATTCGATTTCAAAAACCCAAAATTTTTAACACGAGATACAAATTATCAAAAATTCAAAATTAAAGAAATGATATACAGTAGAAACGCCGAGTTTTCTATTGTATATCATATCATTGTCCTATGGAAGTTTTGTATCAGGAGGGCGATATACGCACACGAAATTAAAAGAGAAATTTGTTTTAACAGATAAGTGAGGAATATGTATTCCAGGTATATCCAATAGAGCTACAGGAACATTATAAACGAGATTTTGTGATTCTGGGCGTACCTTAAATGAAGCTAATAGTTAGATCCTATTCACCGTTTTGCTTGTGAGTTTCTAGCTGTACAATGTTCTTTTAATATCTGTTGATGTTTCATCAATTATTGAAAAAAATTCCGTAGTTTTGGTCTCTAAGAGTTTGGCTTTATTACCCAGAATAACCTTAACGTGATATTATGATGCCATAACTAGTTTAATCATTCGAGGAAACCCTTGGTTCCGTTTTCCAACTCTGCAATAGGTGATTGGCTTTCAAGTTCAACTTTTTACATAACTCTGTAATCAACCTAGATTTGACAGATTTTAAAGTATTTCCACATAAGTCAATAACTTTTATTTTTTCAGGTTCTTGCATGCTTAGTGATTCGTCTGGCACTAGCGGAAACATTTAGTTCTCATTGTGGAATTTTGGCTCTAGATGAACCAACAACAAATCTTGACAAATCAAATATATCGAGCTTGAGTGACGCCCTCTCTGAACTTATAAACAGTAGAGAGAACCAATCAAACTTCCAATTGTTAATAATTACACATGATGAAGAATTCTTGAGGAGTCTCACTCAAGTACAAAACATCGACAGTTACTGGCAGGTAAAACGCAACCCTGGTGGCAGTTCCATCGTAGAGAGACAAATCCTGTGATTGAATTTAGATGATATATCAAGTTTTTCTATATAGAAAGTTCTACACTGTTCTAATTCTTTAAATATTGTTTGTTAGTTTCAAGTTTTGATTTAAATTATTTTTCTTAAAATAATAAAATGTTTACTAGAAGATTGATGTGAATTTTAGAAATTATTCTCTCAATAACCTAACTTCCTCTCTGCTTATTTATTCTAATTTTACAGATTTTTAGTAATTTGAATGAAATCAATAGATCTAATATTAAATATTCTTTTCGATACAATGTCAAACTTCGGTACATCAACTTTTACAAATCGATTTATAATTAATCAAAAGAAGTAGTAGACAAATATGAATAGAACTCCTGTATTTTCATTTTTCAAATTGTCAGTTAAACATAAACTCATCAATAAAAATCGTTAAGGAGATATGGTAAAAACCCTTCAAACAAGTTTTTAGTTGAATTTACTGGTTTTTGCAATGGGTATAAATCATGCTTACAATGTAGGTACCATGTTCCGAAAATACTTGATAAATTGTTACAGTTATCAAATGATATTTGATACAAAAGTAACAGCAGCGGCTATCGAGCAGATTCATCAGTATTGGACAATTCCCATATTTTTCTCTTGAAATCTTAGTGGATACACTAAAACTAAAATGACTATACTCGCTTATGGTAGGTATATTTTCTTTTATGTAATTAATTTCGAATCAATGCAATTATTTTATTAAAAATTATGTTTTGAACCAAAATGTGAAAATATTTATGAATATTTTTATCTAAATGTGCTTCAAGAGGCGTACAAATTTCAATAAACGTTTTTGACAAGCACTCAATGATGTTTCAAAATGTGTACTGCACATTCTAATTCAATTATTGTGAGCCTTATATTAATTAAACTTATATAAATCAAATTATATGAATAGTAATAGCTGATTATAAATAAACTCTTCTATAATTTCGCTATCCATATTTTTACAAATGTTCAGTTAAACCTTAATTATGCACAGATTATTTCTGCTTCATCTTCATTGTCACTTGGAATGTTTTCTTTGGACGCTGGCTCAAAATCTAAAACAAAAAATAAGCGATGTTAATAATTTCACCATAAAGGGATACGTGATAAAAATTGTATTTGTTGCTCAGATCTAATTTTTTCCCAACTTAGTTGGGTACTCCTTCCATTCAACTACTGTAAAATTAAGTTATGTTGGTAAAACAACAACAACAAGAAATAAGCACAATAAATCAAATAAGAAATAAATGTGTTAAGACAAATATCTCATTTAAACAGAGTAGAATCTGTTTGCAGGAAAAATTGTATTTAAGCTACATTGTATGAGTTAAATAAGAAGTATAAATATATTAATTAAAACTTTGATACAGTGTTGTATAAATGGTCATGTCAAAATGAATTGTGTACAGCTCTAAATTTATATATTGAATTGCCTACCGTCAAAGCCAAAATTTGATATACCAACATCGGGATTGTACATCGAATATGTATTGTCAAATAACTCTGGCATATCTTGCAGGTAATGCTGAGTTAAATCAATGTCGCTCGTTTCTTCTTCGATTGCTGAAATTCGAGTTTGATCAGTGAACTCTCTTTTGGATCTCCTATTGAAAAAATGAATAATTTAGACCTGTTTTGTTACATAGACGCTTTATAGTATGTTAGAAGTTTTAATTTGGTTATATGTGCTGTTGCTGGGCATCTCCAATTTATAAATATATAGTGCAATAATTTCCAAACAATGATTTTAAACTTATAAATAAAACACGTTTTCAAAAAAATTCGAATGTTGCAGAATTAAAAAAAATATTTTCATTAATAATAGTTCTTGAACAAATTTACTCTACTTATATAAGACTTCATTTCTCGAATTATACAGCTTAGAAAAGTTGGAATAATATACTATGTTTATATGTATAATGGATGAAAATATTGATTCAAGATCTTATGGATCCAAAGTTAGTTTACTACGTACATTAATAGTTTTACATTATTAAGATGTTCCTTCACATAAATTTTTTTATTGACGATATGCTTGAATTAAATTGTCTGTTTGTCATAGCTATTTTCTCATTTATTTACATACACTAACTTACATTACTATTTTGTCACTAATTTATGTAAAACATTAAACTCTTTATCTCATTTGTCTTAACGACGAGTAACTGATTGACTTTTATTTGAGTGTCTCTAATTTATATCGCATTCTCTCATAACAGTCTTTTTTATGTAAAACTAACATAGAACACATTTATTAATAATTTTGTGTATGAGATATTGAGTACAACTAATTTTTGCTATGTTTGATCTTCAATAGCTTTTATACTAGCGCGAATTTGATATAATGGGAATCTAATTTGACAGAGGTCATAGCAATTTTAAATTTACAGAAGACTTAATTTCATGGTTAATACTCCTACCACTATTTAAAGGTAAGTTTACTTACACAAAGTTTTTGGCCATTTTGTCAATGAAATATCGTAGAATCAGTAGAAATAACAGTATAAATCCAGTAATACATGCAATCAATACAATATTCCATTTAATCCAATTATTTATATTTTCGTGTTGACACGTAGCGATACCCATAGTGAGATATTTTTGTGAATATCTTTCCCACATAATTTTAAGATGAGCTGAGTTTAATTGGTAGCCATTCCAAAAAATATTTTCTTCCATGTTTATTGGCAAAGCGAATCTAACTTCGACACAAGGATTGCAAGTGGGCCAACCATTGGTACATTGTAAAATTCCCATTATTTTGACATTGTTTGTACTAAAATAAAACTTGTAAAAATGCGATGGACATTTTTTAAAATGTAACATATATATGAATCGCTCATTGCTGAAAGGGTGTACAAGTCATGTGTTTGTACATTTTGAGATTTTTACGTGCATCGGCAGTTCACCCCATACCGCATATGCGTATAAAAGATTCATATTCTGATAAACAACATGTAAAATAATAATTTCAATGTAGTTGATTGCAGAAAGTCAGTGACTTGTACCCTTTATGCATTCAATCTAATCGTAAGGTGGCGCAGGTAGTGAAATATCGTTATTTTTTATTTGATTTTCTGTCAGTGTTAGATTATCTAGTCCAGCCATGAAGAACGTAAATAATATAAAACTTACCTTCCGTATCTAACTTGCTGTCTGTGAGACCGACGCCTAAGAAATTTGGCGATTATGCTCGAACAAATTGCGAATCTGTTTGGCCGTTCTCAGTAGCTGATTTTCTTAGGGTCACGTAATCAGTGTCCAAATTACAGTGGCGTTGAATTGTTCTTCATCAAGTAATGAAAGATTCGGTCTCTGAGACGGAAGTTAGTTGTGGCGTTACTCTCTGTGGGTAAGTTTATTTTTTTTTGTTTTCTAAAATTTGTTATTCTTTTTTCTAGAAATTCTTATAAATATGGCTTCTCTAACGTATGAACAAAATCAAGAAAGACTTCAACGTACGTTTGAAAACGTGGGAATGGACACAGGCGTAGCGGAAGATAGTGATCACAGTTTGGGAGAAGATAATCTTGACATTCAAGAAGAAAATTCAAACAGTGAACAAGACATAACAAACGACGAACTAAATGAAACTGGGGGAAGTGAACATGGAAGACATACCTTATTTGATTGGAAAAGATGGTACTAAGTGGAGAAAGCATTTTCAGGGATATAACAGTGTGAGAACTTGAGCCCATAATATCGTAACCCAGTTACCGAGAGTGAAAGGTGAAGCAAGGAATAAGAAAACGCCAATCGAAATATGGAGTTTATTTATTACAAAATATTGGAATTTATACTAACCAGTATATCCTAGCAAATGAATATCCCCCAAACATACATAACAGCAAGAACGATGGATATAGATGAACTAAAATCATTTCTAGGGCTTTTGTATCTTGGCGGTGTAATGAAAAGCAATTTTCAAAACACCAAAAATCTATTTAGAACCGACGGTATGGGTTTAGATTGACCATGTCCTTAGAGAGGTCTAAATTTTTTATTTGAAACCATCGTCTAGGGCCTAGACGATAAAGCAACAAGACCTGAAAGACAAGAAGTCGATAAATTTGCGGCGATCAGAGAGTTCTATGAAGATTTCAATAATAACCTGTATACAACAATCGATGGAAAGTTATGGGCATTTAGGGGAAGATGTTCGTTTCGAGTATACATACCATCAAAATGCAACAAATATGGAATAAAAGTTTATTCCCTAGTAGATGCAAACATGTTGTATACTAGTGTTTTTAAATGAAACTCAAGGTCTCTAGTTAATTCCACAATATAATACAAGTTATTGAAAATTCTAAAAAATTGACAATTGTTTCGATAAATCAATATCATCGATGATATTGATTTATCGAAACAATTGTCAATTTTTTAGAATTTTCAATAACTTGTATTATATTGTGGAATTAACTAGAGACCTTGAGTTTCATTTAAAAACACTAATATGAGCATATTCCACGAAGTAAGGGTCGAGACAGTCAATGTTGTATACTGCTAAAATGGAAATTTATGTCGGTCAGTTCGAAAAAGTTATTTGCATTTATCTCAGAAGTTAAGTTCAGTGAGATGTATCCTTGCTGCAATCTCCGTATCAATTTTTATTCATTTTTGGTTCAAATCGTCATAAAATCGCTTTTCATCTTTGTAAACTATAACTATTTTTTTAACAAAATTGAATTCCAGGGTGATAAAATAGTTGAGTCTTTAAATTTTAGACGTGGAAATAAACTTAGACGTGGAAATAAACTTAGACGTAGTTAAGCTCTTTGATATTTCAAGTCATATTTATTCTGATGAAAATGACGAGGATCTAAGATAAGTCAGACAATTTGAAGATCAAAATAAGTTTGGAGAAGATACACTTGACACTTAGGAGTATTAACATAAGAAACTACAGGTCCAATTATGGTAATACTCCTAATCAAGAGTGACTGCTCGTCACTCGCGCCATGTCACGTCTCAACTCCGCCCTCTTTTATATATTTTTGCGCTAGACGACAGACACTCATACCGAAAATTTCCTTTTTCTCATCTCCCCGCAATTCTATTTTTTTAAATTAGTTAAAAAGTATATTATCTACGGGCAAAGTATGCATACATTTGACATATAATTCATATATGATCTTCCATTTGCAGCATCAATGATAATTTTCCATGTATTTATTAAAAAGATATTCAATTCTAAAAAATAAAAGTTGTAACTTTTGTAAAAAAATTTCCAAAGTTTAAGGTTTCTCATGTGTGGTTTCGATATTTCGCCCTGATGCCCTGAATCTGGAATCAGGGTGTTATTCTTGACGTCGTTCCCAACGTCATGCATACGCAAGCCTGAGATTGCTCTATTTGCGAATAGTTCCTAAAATTGATATTCTCGAGCACCGTTCCTAAAATCATCGAATTGTGTCGTGCTCACAACTGCGTCAGTTGACGTCACAACACAAATGTCATTTGCCATTTTATAACGTCAAATTTAAATAAGTTTTTCAAATATGTTATCAATTTCTCCTATAAAAATGAATTCTACAATCAGTTCATCAGTAGTATTAAACCCAAATTGAACATTGGTATCCCGAACAACTTATGAAAGCCAATTTGTTAATTATAAATACTAAAAACTGTATGCAGAGATGAACGAATTTACCTCAACATATGTTTTGGTAAATAAGAAAACACTATACCTAATTATACATAAAATCTATGAAGTGGATAGACATTGCAGAGAATGAAGAGATATTTCAGACGTTAATTTCACAAAACTTTTGGTTGTGTTAATAGGAAAAATTTTACATAAAGATTTTGTCATCATACGAGCTTCATATTATTATTTTTGGATTCATATGTATGTGTAGGTAACTTAATTTTATTTTTCATAGTATGATATTTTACAGATGCACACAGAAAACATAATTTCTTTAAGTCAAAGATTTTGTTTATATTATACAGTGCGTTTCTAGGGCACATGCTGGATCTAGACATAATAATCTAAATAAAGCTTCTTTGTATAATCTCTAAAAGGGACCTATAAATGTTCTGGAAGCACATCCCCAAGAAAATAGGCCATACCTGAGATGGCTTTCCACTAGACCATAGTACAATATCTGCAAGTATTGACATTGTACATAAACTTTTTTAAACACTTAAAGTTATAAAGCACAATCTCTAGTTTTTTTCTATAAAAAATATAAATATGGGAAGCTATTCTTATGGTCTCTAGAATTAAAAAAATGACAAATTATGTTTTATTAAAATTTAGAGTAAGTAATTTATGATGAAACCAATCCTTAATTAATCTTAGATCATTTTCAACTATTTCAAATCATACCAATTATCTATTTCATAAATAATGGCTGTATCGTCTGCGACTCTAATTGTATATATCCAGTACTGCTCACTGAAAACAATTCATTTATACAAAGATTGAATAACACAGAATCCAAAATTGTTCCTTTGTTATAATTATTTATTAAATAACGTATATTTTGTTGTTTATAGAATTTTAACAATATTAACAAGTTTGGTCTTTTTAAATGTGAAAAATTTTAATTTCTGGGTTGTTGGTCTCGAATTTCATCTTTCAGTATTTAAATTTTTTTGATGTATAGTTTAATAATTATATTTCAAAAATAGAAATCTTAATAGTCTTTTCAAAATTGAACAGAGGGTTTTCCACTTTAGTTATGGTTTTCTAGGTGAAATCAATAAATAATTTTATTATGAAGTCTTCGTAAAGTTCTTTTATTACCATTATTCAACCTTATTCTTCAAGTAATTGTTCGATAACTATTTACATAATAAAATAACGTATATTTTGTTGTTTATAGAATTTTTTGTAACAATATTAGCAAGTTTGGGGTTTTTAAATGTGAAATATTTAAATTTCTGGGTTGTCGGTATCAAATTTCATCTTTCAGTATTTTAAATTTTTTTTGATGTATAGTTTGATAGTAATGTTTCTAAAATAGAAATCTGAATAGTTTTTTTCAAAATTGAAGAGAAGGTTTTCCATTTTAGTTGTTGTTTTCTAGGTGAAATCAATAAATAATTGTATTATGAAGTCTTCAAAAAGCTCTTTTATTACCATTATTGATACTTATTCTTCAAGTAATTGTTCGATAACTGTTTACATTATTAAATAACGTATATTTTGTTGTTTATAGAATTGTTTGTAACAATATTAGCAAGTTTGGGGTTTCTAAATGTGAAATATTTAAATTTCTGGGTTTTCGGTCTTGAATTTCATCTTTCAGTATTTTAACTTTTTTTTATGTATAGTTTGATAGAAATATTTCTAAAGCAGAAATCTGAATAGTTTTTTCAAAATTGAAGAAAATGTTTTCCACTTTAGTTTTGGTTTTCTAGATGAAATCAATAAATAATTGTATTATGAAGTCTTCGGAAAGTTCTTTTATTACCATTATTGATCCTTATTCTTCAAGTAATTGTTCGATAACTGTTTACTATATTTAATAACGTATATTTTGTTGTTTATAGAATTTTTTTGTAACAATATTAGCAAGTTTGGGGTTTCTAAATGTGAAATATTTAATTTTCTGGGTTGTTGATCTCGAATTTCATCTTTCAGTATTTAAATTTTTTTTATGTATAGTTTAATAATTATATTTCAAAAATAGAAATCTGAATAGTCTTTTCAAAATTGAAGAGAAGTTTTTCCGTTTTAGTTGTGGTTTTCTAGGTGGAATCAATAAATAATTGTATTTTGAAGTCTTCGGAAAGTTCTTTTATTACCATTATTGATCCTTTTTCTTCAAGTAATTGTATTTTGAAGTCTTCGGAAAGTTCTTTTATTACCATTATTGATCCTTATTCTTCAAGTAATTGTTCGATAACTGTTTACTATATCAAATAACGTATATTTTGTAGTTTATAGAATTTTTTTGTAACAATATTAGCAAGTTTGGGGTTTCTAAATGTGAAATATTTAAATTTCTGGGTTGTTTGTCTCGAATTTCATCTTTCAGTATTTAATTTTTTTTTATGTATAGTTTAATAATTATATTTCAAAAATAGAAATCTGAATAGTCTTTTCAAAATTGAAGAGAAGGTTTTCCGTTTTAGTTGTGGTTTTCTAGGTGAAATCAATAAATAATTATATTATGAAGTCTTCAGAAAGTTCTTTTATTACCATTATTGATCCTTATTCTTCAAGTAATTGTTCGATAACTGTTTACTATATCAAATAACGTATATTTTGTAGTTCATAGAATTTTTTTGTAACAATATTAGCAAGTTTGGGGTTTCTAAATGTGAAATATTTAAATTTCTGGGTTGTTGGTCTCGAATTTAATCTTTCAGTATTTAAATTTTTTTATGTATAGTTTGATAATTATATTTCAAAAATAGAAATCTGAATAGTCTTTTCAAAATTGAAGAGAAGGTTTTCCGTTTTAGTTGTAGTTTTCTAGGTGAAATCAATAAATAATTGTATTATGAAGTCTTCGGAAAGTTCTTTTATTACCATTATTGATCCTTATTCTTCAAGTAATTGTTCGATAACTGTTTACTATATCAAATAACGTATATTTTGTTGTTTATAGAATTTTTTTGTAACAATATTTGCAAGTTTGGGGTTTGAAATGTGAAATATTTAAATTTCTGGGTTGTTGGTCTCGAATTTCATCTTTCAGTATTTAAATTTTTTTGATGTATAGTTTAATAATTATATTTCAAAAATAGAAATCTGAATAGTCTTTTCAAAATTGAAGAGAAGGTTTTCCGTTTTAGTTGTGGTTTTCTAGGTGAAATCAATAAATAATTGTATTATGAAGTCTTCGGAAAGTTATTTTATTACTATTATTGATCCTTATTCTTCAAGTAATTGTTCGATAACTGTTTGCATTATTAAATAACGTATGTTTTGTAGTTTATAAAATATTTTGTAACAATATTAGCAAGTTTGGGGTTTTTAAATGTGAAATATTTAAATTTCTGGGTTGTCGGTATCAAATTTCATCTTTCAGAATTTTTTTTTGATGTATAGTTTGGTAGTAATATTTCTAAAATAGAAATCTGAATACTTTTTTTCAAAATTGAAGAGAAGGTTTTTCATTTTAGTTGTTGTTTTCTAGGTGAAATCAATAATTAATTGTATTATGAAGTCTTCGAAAAGTTCTTTTATTACCATTATTGATACTTATTCTTCAAGTAATTGTTCGATAACTGTTTACATTATTAAATAACGTATATTTTGTTGTTTATAGAATTTTTTGTAACAATATTAGCAAGTTTGGGGTTTCTAAATGTGAAATATTTAAATTTCTGGGTTGTCGGTCTTGAATTTCATCTTTCAGTATTTTAATTTTTTGTTGATGTATAGTTTAATAATCATACCTCAAAAATAGAAATCTTAATAGTCTTTTCAAAATTGATGAGAAGGTTTTCCATTTTAGGCTGGCCACACTTTATATAGTTATATAGTTTGATTTTTTTGCACCTGAGTGTATCTAGCTGACTTCAACTGAACATAAGCTCCTAGTTAACTTAACAGATTATATATATATATATATATATATATATATATATATATATATACTTCAAGGTTATGACTATAATTAAAGTATCTACTATTTCTCATATGATCTTTAAACAATTATTTATTTTAGGAAATTTTGGCTAAGAATAAGTATAACAAAAATGTATTTAAGATTTTGTTTACTGGATCTTTCCAGTAGTAATTGTACCTAGATTATAAATCTACAATATTATGTTAATTAACTTAGGAAAGTAGTAAGTAAAATAATTGAGGTAAGTAGTAGGTACAGCTTCATGTAAGTAGTGTAAGTAACATTTCATTCAAATATGAATAATTCTACAAATACTATGTTTTTATTTTAATAAAAATTAAACTGTCGTTATTTTACATGCTTATAGTTATAAATTATAACCTTCTAATTTTCAATTTACAACTAATTTATTCCCATCATTATCCCACATTTATCTGATATAATATAATATGTAGAAATCCACAAGAAAAGCATGTTTCAATACTTGTTATATTATAAAGTATAATTATCTAGGTACTAATAAACTATTCACTTATCGTTAATTCATTTATATTCTATTAATTTAATCATAAAGATTTTGTGGAAGTTAAAAAAGAAACAATGAGATACCAAATTTTAAGAACCAAACTAAAATAATACCGCGGTAAATAAATTCAAGATATTAGCGCCATGTCTAAGACAAAGATGGTACCTAACACCATGGTGAGAATTCCAGTTATCATATAGTTCAATGATTGAAATTTTGCACTTGATTGTTGGGGGTAAAGGGCGATCATAGTGCGACACTCCCTAAATCATTTCTCGAACGGATTGACTTTTTCTGGCGTTGTTAACCATAACCATACTTTTTTAATTAGATTCAAATGACCGTAAATATATTTTTTAGTCGCAATATCGTAATTGTTCAACTTTTAGTTTTTCTATTTTAAATGTAGAGAATATGGATAAAAAACTAGCCTAGGCCTAACATTAATGACTCCGGCGCCAAGAGTTTTAAATAGAAATTTTTTTTAAATCCTTTAGGCATGCCAATCCACCAGAAATAAGGTTAACAATATTTTAAACTTGAACAGGCGAAGGAAATTAAGTCAATTCATACTTCGAAAAATTATGACCATTACTAACAAGTTAACCACACAATTTTACCTGTATGTGTTCATACAGATTCATACTTTTGCATTAAGCACTATGAACTATATAAAGTAGGAACAAATACATGTTTGTTAGTGGTAGTTCATAAGCGATATTCCTTATAGTGTTAGGATTAAGGTTTTTGTGTTAGGTTTTGGGATTTTTTTGAAAAATCGTCTTTTAACCCTAAAATTTGAATTAGGCTTAGACAAGGAAAGACGAATGGACGTGTAGTAACTATCAAATTATGTTACCAACTGGCTCCAATCAACAATTATCAGTGGCGGAGCAGAGGGTTAATTTAAGGTTGTTTTTAAATTCGACTCAAAAATTGCAATGTAAAAATAAAATGCTAATGATTTTGAAAAAATATGTAAATATTTATTAACAGTAATTAATATTAGTAAAAAATATGCTGCTGCAAACAAAAATATCGCATAAATTATTTTCTTGCCCTGTTTTCCTCTAATGCAATTTACATGTATAAGACGGAAAAAAAGACAAAATATGTGATATTCTTTTATCCATGCTCACATATTTGTGCAAGATGCATTTTATATATTGTATACACGTTATGGGTATATTTTAAAAGGGAAAATATAATGATTGGATAGGCAACAATGAAATAAAAAATACATAGTATAATCAGATTTATTAATATTAAAATCAAAACTCATTGGCCCTTGAACAAAATCAATTTAGTATAACGATTGCGTATGTGATCAGTAGGTTCACTTTGTTTTTCTACAATAAAATGAATTCTAATATTTATGTATCTAACACACACAGACTTCATTAAAAAATAAACATGATTTACATCATTTTCAATAATATGATTATCAAGTGACTGGAATAAATTCATGCCAATACTATTTCTTAACATTTTACTGATTAATATTTGTACAAAATTTTTCTTACTTAAGCTGTCTTTGAACACTAAGGAATTTTTCACAAATTTTACATATTTCAATTACATCCGCAGACGGGTATGTAAGACCTCCTTTATTTTTTTGTGAGATTAGTGAATTTAAAAAATTGTCTCTGTTTCCAGATAATGCCCCAATACATTTCTCACATTTTATAGATTTTTGTAACTGCTTAACTACAAATCCCGCTATGTATATCACAATTTCATGGCTACAATTTGAAAGCATTTTAGGATTTATTATGTATGTATGATCATTGAAAATATCACCAAACGTTTCGACATTCTGCGCTTCTTCTCGCCTTTATGAAATTGTGGAATACTATTATTAATTTGATTTTCGGGGTTACCTTGGTCAATTTTACCGCTAGATACTGTAAGGACATTGATTTGTTCAAGAGGTATGCAGTTACCCACACCCCCACTACGTATTTCAGTCCTTAACAGTAATTGTCTGTAGGAAGTACGAAACTGACGGGCAGTGGGGTTGTTATTCCAGCCACCTCTTGATCTAATTGATGAAAAAAATAATTCCAAATGGTCTTGGCTAATTTTATATAAAGGAAGATATATCAATAGCTTTTGTGTAGCCACTAAATCATAATACAAATTTAAAACATTTTTTAAATCTATTATCAGACCAACAAATCCAGTGCGGCGAGGAGAAGTAACTACAAGTTCGCCATTAGGAAATTTTAATTGAGAAATGTATATAATAAACTCCTTTATAAATTGTGAAATATTGTCAATATTTTCTGCACATACTGCTTTTCTATACCCCATAGCTTGTAACTTTCTGCTATTTAAAATATCAAAAACATTATTTATATGTCTTATAAATATAATAGTTCCCTCAGACCCCTCAAATTGTTTTAATTTAAGTTTTTTTAAACAATATTCTATTGCATCTGCTACAGATGCACTCAGCAACTGGACAGCCAAGTGCACTTTCATTTTTGGTTTAAAAAAGTGCATATGGGCAGACCGTAATTTATTGCCTAAGTGAAGACCTTCACTCTCTTGCAAATCGTGCAAGAGTCTTACATATTCCCAATTTATTAGATTGCCATCTTTATCTTTGAAAACTTTCAATTCCCCAAAAGTATTTCTTACCAATTTAATCATATGACACGGGTCATAGAAAATATATATTTTCTCATTTGAAAATGAGAAATATGTTTTGAGATTGTGTATATCAGTATTACAACCTAGCATATTGCTCATTGATATATTTGATGGTGCCCCATCAAAAGTCAATGATACAATTCTGATTCCTGTTTCTTCCAATGCAGATAAACAATGAGAAATAATTGAAGATTTTTGGTTTCCAGTTAAAGAATCAGTCAGGAAGTATCCAACTGGCAATTTCCATGTACCATTAATGTTGACAACCATAATTACAAATGCTTCCTTTGCTAATGCATTTGAATCAGTATTGAAATTAATCCCAAAGTTAACATAACCAAAAAAACTTTTCCCATCCCATTCTAAATGTTTTCGTATAGCCATTTCATCTATTACTAACGAACACAAAACAGTTTTGGTTTCCTTTTGCACATATAATTTCAAAACATCTAAAGATTCAATTGTAATTCCTGGTTCAGCATTAATGGTTTTATACCATTTTCCAATAGTACTTCGATGAGGAAGGCAAGTGTCAAAAACATTTCTCACGTAATCATATGCCTTTGGAGACAAAAAATTTAACGATAAAGCAAATTTTCTCAATTCTGGATATTATTTCTGTTGTTTTACAACTTTACGTTGTAGCAGTTCTTTTTGAAAATTTGACATACTTTCTAATAGAATGACGTTTTCATCTGAAATCATATTTTTCTGTTGCAAGGTCTTAATAATATGTTTTAAAGATATGACTTTTTGCTTCTGTCTTTTTAGAGATTGTCCAAGTACACGTATTTTTCTAGTTTTCTCTTGATTTCTTTTTTTTTTCAAGATATATTTTTCTCTTCAGTTTCTTTTTGCGAGGGCTGTCAATGTCTTGCCGACTAGTAGATGGTTGTGGTGATGGTGTACTTCTAGAGTATGTCCTTTTTCTTGAGATATCCTAAAATACAATTTTATGATCAATTTACTACAGCTATGGTGATTAAGTTAAATGTTTGGTGTTAAATTCTTTTGAATAAAAAATGTACATACAAGATAAATATGTCTAATTATGCAAGACATATTATTACCACATTTAAAGTATATTTAGATATAGAATATTTCAAAAATGAATGTTTATTTAACTCTAGAAAATATATTCAAAAAGCAGTCACCTTAGCTGGTTGCAGATAACTAGGTAAATCCACGAAAATTGTTGGAACTGCATTATTCATCAATCTTACCCTGGAATTGGTTACATAGAAAAATTTTGCGTCAAAATGTTTTGAACATAATCTGTCATTATCTGTTGGCATACAATTATCAATTTTCATATTCTCCAACCATCGCGATCTCATTTCCTCAGATTTGGGAAATCTGAAAAATAATATAGACTTTTGTAAAATTAAATAATTCAAATAGTGATATAAGTGTAAGAAATACTTTTTTAAATATCGCCGATGTAAATATCACTGAGTTACCTACGCCCATGGTATTTACACTAATTTAGAGTGTATTTCCCAACGATATTTGCAAAATTATGAATGAAAATTTTAAATAATAAGCAATTAAATTTCCCCTGTATAAGTTAATGTCTTCAAGAATAGGTACTAAAAAAATCAGATACATCGGATGCATAACAAGTAAATATTTGGTTTATTTGGTAATGGAGCCAATTTAATACAAAACTTTTCTTACCTGTGAAACGATAATCCTGGTACTTTTTTATCATTTCTGTTCTTACAACCATACGCAACACACTGTACCATTGTATACAAATTCAACAAGTCCAAAATAAGTTCTAGGTAAATTAATAATCACAAAAATAAACACAAGCTACAATGAAACAACTGGCTCCTAAAAAATGGCGACCACTAAAATATGGTAACAAACACTTAGCAGACGCAGGTCGCCTATTACGCGTCAATTCGTCTTTCCTTGTCTAAGGAATTAGGCAATACAAACCACGTGACTTTTTAGCTGTCAATATGGCGGCGACGGTCAAACATTAGATTCTGTTAGGAATACTTTGTTGTTATTATCACCCTATATATTTCACTAAGAAAAAAATGTCAGATTTGAAAGATGCACTTCTTGAATTAATAAAAACTGTCAAACACATAAGTTTATTTCGACGCAGTTTATCTATTTCTTGAGCTCCTAATCAAAATTTGGCGACTGTGACAGGACTCAATAAGCTAAGAAATGGAAAATATCAAGAAGGAAAGAGAATTCATCAGAAAAAACTTTTCAAAAATCTGCAAAGAGTTGGACCAGATGTTACTCAATGAATCCACAAATAAGCAACATCTGTTAGCAGTTTCGAGACAATTGGAAGACAAGAGCAGGACAGGGCAGACGAAAATATAAGAGAACTACTACTATCTACAGACATTGACGACGCATCTTTTGAGGAAGAATACAATCAAGTTGAATATTTTCGGGAAGCATTGATTGAATACAGATACAGTTCACGCGGTTGCAGCGAACACACCAAGAGAAAATTTCATCTTCCGAAAATTGAGTTGAGAAAATTTGACGGAAATTTCAAAAATTGAATTGGATTCTGGGGGCAATTCAAAAAATCCATGACGACGATGATATCGATTTGGAGGACAAATTTCAGTACCTGCTCCAGTCCACTGAAGAGGGTTCTGCCGCTAGAGAACTGATAGAGAGCTTTCCACCGTCAGGCACGAACTACAATATTGCTATTGACCAGTTGAAGGCCAGATTCGCCAGGGACGAATTCCTTGTTGAAGTATATGTAAGAGAGTTGTTGAGTTTGGTCCTGAAACATGCCATGAAAGATATAGGTCTGACACTTTCTCAATTATATGATAAGTTAGAAACTCAATTGAGGGCTTTGGAAACACTGGGTGTTACAAAGGAGAAGTATGCAGCTATGTTATTTCCACTCGTCGAGTATGCGTTACCAGAAGACCTACTAAAGGTTTGAGAAAGGCATAGAAATGCAAATAGAAATAAATATTCATTTATTCAGGACAAAACTAAGGGAAATTATATTTTGGAAACTGATAATTTATCTTTATTACTAGATTTTTTGAGAAGCGAAGTGGAATCCGAAGAAAGAATCAGTTTGGCACAGGCAAGCTTTCGAAAGGAGAACATCAAGTATACGTCTAGAAGGAACCAACGACAACTAGGTGAGGGTGAGCTTTATACAGCAGCAGCCTTATACTCAGCTAGCTCTAAGGAGGAAGAAAAAGACGGTAAAAAATTTCCATTTTGTCTATTTTGTGAGAAGTCGCATTCAAGTCAGGACTGTTTGAAGGCACAAAAATTATCATTCGATGAAAAGAAGAATCTTATCATGAAAAGAAAGGGTTGCTTTGCATGTCTCAAACAAAATCACACTAGTAAAAATTGTAAGTCTTATATTAGGTGTCTGATTTGTTCAAGAAAACATTACCCGATAATGTTCCCTGATTTGAATGCCAAGAAATAAAAACCTGAAGAGAAAGCGGTGGACAATATTTTAACAAGTAATTACACAAAGACTGTCCTACTGCAAACTGTAATTGTAAAATTTTTAAATGGAAATGATGAGAAACTCGTTCGAGCATTATTGGACTCGGGTTCACAGCGTTCATATATTCTGTCTTCTTGTACAAAACATTTGAAATTGGAAAAAATAGGTGAAGAAACTATCATTCAAGGGGTGTTCGGAGGTTATCAGTCTTCACCACATGTACACAGCATGTTCAATATTCAAATAAAAAGTTTAGATAACTCATTTGCATGTAGTTTAGAAGTTTTAGATCAGAATAAAATTTGCGACTCTATACCAAGACTTGATGATGCATCTTGTATTGATTATCTGAAAAAAATATAATAATCTATGATATTGACGTCAAAGATTTTCCACATGAAATCGAATTATTACTGGGAGGGGACATTTTTGGTAAACCTCTTACAGGAAATACAGAAAACATCACCCATGATTTAACTGCTATTGAAACACATCTTGGGTGGACGATAATGGGAAGAAAGGATTCTAGAAACAAAAATATGAAACTATTTTCTGGTTTTACTGAATTTTCAATACCCGATTTGTGGAATTTGGAATTATGTGGAATTTAGAATTATTGGGAATCAGAGAATCTGCCGAAGTAAAATCGAATAATACTTTAGAGAATTATACTTTGAAACAATTTTATGATACCATCAAATTTAATATTGATAATAGATATGAAGTTCAGTTACCATGGACTGAAGGTCATCCAACTGTTTCAAGTAACAAAGATATAGCACAAAGTAAACTGTGTTTCAATTAAAAAAAGTTGATTAGTCTAGGTAAATTTGATGACTACGACAATGTTTTTCGAGAATGGGAGACGTTGGGAATTATTGAGCAAGTCACTGAAAATTTTGAAAAGAAAGACAGGGTTCATTATTTGCCACATCATGCAGTTTTTAAGGAAACAAGTAAAACTAGTAAGATACGCCCAGTATTCGATGCGTCTGCTAAAGATAAAATGGGTGTTTCGTTGAACAATTGTTTGGAAAAAGGACCCAATTTTCTAGAATTAATTCCCAATTTGCTAGGTAAATTTCATTTAAGACCTATTGGTGTGATTTCTAACATTGAAAAAGCATTTTTACAAATAAGCGTTGAACAAAGTGACAGGGATTTTCTGAGATTCCTTTGGTGGGATGATTACGAAGCTGAAACATTAAAAAATTATAGACACTCCAGAGTAGTGTTTGGTGTCAAATCAAGTCCATTTCTTTTATCAGCAACTATTACACATCATCTCGATAAAGTTTCTAAAGAATATGAAGAAACAGCTAAAAATCTAAAATATTCTCTTTATGTTAATAATTGTGTGACTAGTCTCGATAACGAACAAGAACTAAGGAAATTCGTTGAAGAGTCCACACACATAATGTCTACTGCAATGTTCAATCTGAGAGGATGGACTGATAATATCACATCCGCTGATACCTACTGTGAAGACACTGTTGCAGGCGTGTTAGGTCTGTTATGGGATTTCAAAGAAGATACTCTCTGTTGCGATATCAATTCTCTGACGCAACTGGAAAGTATAACACGAACCAAACGTGGTTTGTTGTCAACAGCTCAGAGAATTTTGGACCCTATCGGATTTTTATGTCCAGTTACCCTCATTCTCAAATTACTGTTACAAAAAACTTGGGAAATGAAATTGGGCTGGGATCAACTTTACCAGAAGATATAAGTCAGCCTTTTGAAGTTTGGTTAAGACAGGTTAACATGATTTCTCTTCTGAAGATTCCCAGAACACTTTGTGAAAACTTCAACGTTCCTCATAACTCTACGATTCACGTGTTTAGTGGGTAAATTAGCCATTGCCTGTTGTATATTTCTGCGAACTTCAACAGTAGAGTGCACTTCTCTAAGATTAATTCAGGCAAAGTCAAGATTAGCTCCGAAAAATTCAACAATCCCTCGACTCGAGCTAATAGCTGCATTACTAGGAGTTAGATTATGTCATTCAATCAGGGACATCGAAGGATTCAGAAATATGAGGACATACTATTGGAGTGATTCGATGGTTGCTTTATCATGGATAACTACCAAAGGTAACTGGAATATATTCGTAGGCAAAAGAGTCAAGGAAATAAGAAAATATACCGATTCAGAACAGTGGAATTTCGTACCAGGAAAAATGAACCCAGGGGATATTGCATCAAGAGGTTGTAATATTAAATCACTACTGGAAAGTGGTTGGATAAATGGCCCGAGCTGGTTAAAGAGAGATCCGAATGATTGGCCTCACCATGATATTACTTGTCCAGTAGAGGATGTTAGTACAGAAAAGAGAAAGACGATCACGACACTCATCTCAAAGGTAACCACATCGACTAATGAATTCAATTATTTCTCTAAGTATTCTAAAATCATCAGGATGATCTCTTGGATATTGAGATTCATTAAAAATGCGAGAGATGTGTCTTCAAAAAGACTAGGTGAGCTAACATGCGCAGAAATTGATGAAGCAGAAATATGTTTATTGAAATTAATTCAAATAGAAAGCTTTGGGGATGACGCAAAATCTGTTGAAAATCTGCAACTATTCAGAGATAAAAATGGACTATGGAGAATCCAAACAAAATCACTCTGAAGATTTTAAATGCCCAATATTATTACCGAGCGAACACCAAATTGTCGGGAAACTGATTGAGGAAAGTCACAGATTGAATTTTCATGTAGGAGTACAGACACTATACTTGGAATACTTCAGGAAAAATTTTGGATCTTAAAAGGTAGGAAGAATGTTAAACAAATCGTATCCAAATGTGTAGTTTGCAAGAGATACAATGCAGAGTTTGTGAACACTCCCATTGCTCCACTACCAAAAGATAGAATAACTTGCAAGGCAGCTTTTGAGATAGTTGGAATAGACTTAGCTGGACCTTTATTCTTGAAAGGTGACGAGAAGTCTTGGATAGTATTATTCACTTGCGCCGTTTACCGAGCTGTCCATTTTGAGCTGGTAAAATCACTCTCAACAGACTCTTTTCTCCTTGCATTAAGGCGATTCATAGCAAGAAGAGGAAGGATTTCTACCATCTACTCGGATAATGGAACGAATTTTTCTGGTGCTTATAGACAAATGAAAGAAATTGATTGGAATAAAGTATTAGAATATTCTACAATCAAAAGAATAAAGTGGAATTTCAATCCACCAACAGCTGTGTGGTGGGGAGGATGGTGGGAACGCCTAGTTCGTGTCATCAAAGAACTTTTACGAAGGAATCTAGGGAAAGCATCAGTAACGTATGAAGAACTCTTAACTTTATTGAGCGATTGTGAGACAGTGATCAACGCTAGACCTCTTACATATTCATCGAACAATAATGATGATTTAAGCCCTCTAACTCCGGCTCTGTTTATCAGTGATATGCCAAGCAGTGATGTAGCAGATCTGGATGAAATTGACAGAAATCATCTCATAACCAGACATCGATATATTCAAAGGATTCGAGACGGTTTTCGACAAAGATTTAAAAGAGAATACCTGGCGGAGCTGGTCCATTCTGGTCAAGGCAAAATACGCGACCTGAATGTTGGAGACATCGTATATATTGGAGCCGATAATGTCAAAAGGATGAACTGGCCCTTGGGCAGAATACTTGAAACATATCCTGGAAGAGATGATCTACACCGAGTGGCGAAAGTGAAGACAAAACACGGGGAAATTCTACGTCCGTTCCAACGACTATACCCATTGGAAATCACCAGTCAAGAGAGCTGGACTTCTTCAAAGGAGCATCGACATGATGAGAGAAGAGAAGAGCAAGACACATTGAGAGAAGTAAGAAATATACCACAAAGCGATGTTGTATCCAAGAATGAAGATGAAGTACGCCGAGTAACACGAGCGGGATGTGCAATAGTGGCACCAAAGCGTTATGGATTTGAATTTTATGTTTTTGTTTCTTATCAATTTGTATTTAGAACATGAAATTGTTAAGGGGGGAGAATGTTAGGAATACTTTGTTGTTATTATCACCCTATATATTTCACTAAGAAAAAAATGTCAGATTTGAAATATGCACTTCTTGAATTGATAAAAACTGTCAAACACATAAGTTTATTTCGACGCAGTTTATCCATTTCTTGAGCTCCTAATCAACAGATTCAGTACATTCATTTATGTTTAAAGCTGCAGAGTTGTATAGTTATAAAACGGTTTATTTTGTATTTTGTGGGGTTTTAAGGTGTTTTGTAGTGTTTGAGAAGGACAATTTTCCTATTTTAAGATGAAGAGTGCTTATTTTAAATCGTTATTAGTGTAAAATCCAGATGTAGGAGAAACATAAAAGGGATATTTCCTCGAGACTAATCACGCTAACCTGGCTAGTTAACTACATACGATACATATTCCAAACAATGACGTCACATTTAACCAACATCTCAAACCACCTGGCCGAGGTAGTTAACATGTGGTTTGAAACAATGATCTGTCAGTTTGTCGTTGTTATTGAGGTTAAAAGTTAATAACAACACGGGACTTTAGTTGAAAAAGTAAGTCAGAATAATGAATGTATACAAAGTATTTGTAAACGAAGAGTTATACAGTAGAAATTATATTAATCTTCTACAAAAAGGTAAAGAATTCCAAATTGTAAATAGATATTATTTTCTCTGTCTATAACTGATGAACATTTTATATTATATTAGTAATATAAATAATAAAAATAATATAGAATGACGGTGTTGATATTTGACATCCCCCTATCAAAATGATGATACTACAGATCCAAACTACGTTAACCACTGACGTCATAGTTTTGTTAACCTGGTTAAGCTAGTTAGTCTCGAGGAAATTCGCCTAAATAGTTTAGCTAATAGATATATTATGTGTAACCTTCTGCTATTAAAAAATCAGTGTTGTATTCTATTTTTTGTAAATAAATGTAGAACTAAGTTAACCTTTCATTAATTGTAAGGAATTATATATGTATTTGGAGTTATGTAATGAGTTTATAAATGATTGTTTTTTGTCAATGTTGTCCTGTGAAATTGTTTCTATGACCTTAGGGGTTTTATTTTCTAGTTTTTGGAAAAAATAAACTGTTATGGGTTTTGTTTTTTTATTGTCCCTAAAGTGTGTGACATTTAATGCATTAGAAAAACAATTATTTTACACTGCAAAATATAAAGTTTATTTCATTTTGACATGAGTACATTAGAATACATATTTCTAATATTAACATGAGTAAAATCAATGAACTTCAGCCTCATTGTTCAAAGATTTTGATCATATTGACAAAGCTATGTAAAAATATATTACTATATAATAACACTTAGTACATAAACGTTATACGTATTATGAAGAGACAAGCATTATTACAAATTTAAGTACAAATCAAAATAAAACAATCATTAAATGTT
The DNA here is from genome assembly GCA_963921935.1 of Galeruca laticollis. Classification (NCBI taxonomy): domain Eukaryota; kingdom Metazoa; phylum Arthropoda; class Insecta; order Coleoptera; family Chrysomelidae; genus Galeruca; species Galeruca laticollis. Next base: position 178,699,457 of record OY998176.1, read on the forward strand.
GAGAAATAATAAAACTTGCAAAGTAATATTTACTAAATGTTTAGCTTCAAAACTAAATCATAGACACCACCGTCTCCATAAATTCAATTTGGTCATCCTGGAACTGTTGAGGCATTTTATCAATATCCATGACCTGTTGACAAAGTAATTAATTATAACAATTTTCAGCAACTATCAATACATTACTTAACATTGCTATTACTAAAAATTAACATTCTTTTTATCAAAATAAAGTGTGCAAAACATGCTCATCGAGTATCTTTTCTTGACCAGGACAATCAGTTACACATATCCCAATCAATTGTCATTTAGCTCTTGAGCATAAAAAAGGACCACTATTAATTATTTTTCACCTTAGTGTCAGTCAGTTTTGTACTTTTATCTCTGCGATTCTTTCGGTCAACATCTGCAGCCCTTTTTTTACTTTCTGAGACACATGTCTCCTATGTTGAGATGGTACCCAGTCAGGGTGTTCTTTATCTTCGAGGACAGCAAGTTTACCTAAAATGAGTTAATACCTACTTGAGTACAAACTACGTAAACTAGGAGCTAGTAGAGTTGATATATTTGATAAGAAGCCTACCAGTTATAAAGTGTCTACAGCAAACTTTATGGCGTTTATTCTCTCTTTATTGCTGCAATCCATGCCACAGATATCCATGCAGCCCTGCTAAGTTTGGTCTAAACGTTTTTCTTCCTTAGATACCTGTGTTTTGTCTCTGCGGGAACAAAACGAAACTTCATCACGATTAGAACGGCTTCCACAACCAACTACAATACATATCGAAGACAAACACTACACTATTTAAAAACCATAATTTACAGCCAATAAACAGAAAGAAAATCAATTTAACGTGGGTTAAACAATCACACTCTACAGTAACTTAGTGCTATTTATTTGACCGTCACCGCCAAATTGAGTTTATATAACCCACGTTAAATTGATTTTCTTTCTCTTTATTGGCTGTAAATTGTGATTTTTAAATAGTGTAGTGTTTGTCTTCGATATGTATTGTAGTTGGTTGTGGAAGCCGTTCTAATCGTGATGAAGTTTCGTTTTGTTCCCGCAGAGACAAAACACGGGTTTCTAAGGAAGAAAAACGTTTTGACCAAACTTCGCAGGACTGCATGGATTGCAGCAATGAAGAGAGACGATCAGACCGAATCTATATTGAAACACCAGAAAGTTTGCTGTAGACACTTTATAACTGGTTGGCTTCTTATCAAATATATCAACTCTACTAGCTCCTAGCTTACGTAGTTTGTACTCAAGTAGGTATTAACTCATTTTAGGCAAACTTGCTGTCCTCGAAGATAAAGAACACCCTGACTGGGTACCATCTCAACATATGGGACATGTGTCTCAGAAAGTAAAAAAAGGGCTGCTGATGTTGACCGAAAGAATCGCAGAGATACAAGGACAAAACTGACGACACTAAGGTAAAAAATAATTAATAGTAGTCCTTTTTTATGTAAATTGTCTCAAGAGCTAAATGACAATTGATTGGGATATGTGTAACTGATCGTCCTGGTCAAGAAAAGATACTCGATGAGCATGTTTTGCTCACTTTATTTTGATAAAAAGAATGTTAATTTTTAGCAATAGCAATGTTAAGTTATGTATTAATTGCTGAAAATTGTTATAATTATATAATTACTTTGTCAACAGTTCATGGATATTGATGAAATGCCTCAACAGTTCCAGGATGATCAAATTGAATTTATGGAGACGGTGGTGTCTATGATGCTTAAGTATTTATGTTTTAGTTTTGAAGCTAAACATTTAGTAAATATTACTTTGCAACTTTTATTATTTCTCAACATTTAATGAATGTTTTATTTTGATTTGTACTTAAATTTGTAATAATGCTTGTCTCTTCATAATACGTATAACGTTTATGTGTTATTATAGTAATATATTTTTACATAGCTTTGTCAATAAGATCAAAATCTTTGAAGAATGAGGCTGAAGCTCATTGCTTTTACTCATGTTAATATTAGAAATATGTATTGTAATGTACACATGTCAAAATGAAATAAAATTTATATTTTGCAGTGTAAAATAATTGTTTTTCTAATGCATTAAATGTCACACACTTTAGGGACAATAAAAAAACAAAACCCTTATATAACAGTTTATTTTTTCCCAAAAAAAAACTAGATAATAAAACTCCTAGGGTCATTAGAAACAATTTCACAAGCCAACATCAACAAAAAACAATCATTTATAAACTCATTACATATATAATTCCTTACAATTAATGAAAGGCTTAGTTCTACATTTATTTACAAAAAATAAAATACAACACTGATTTAATAGCAGAAGGTTACACATAATATATCTATTAGCTAAACCACAGCTAAACTATGTTTCTCCTACAACTGGATTTTACACTAATAACGATTTAAAATAAGCACTCTTCATCTTAAAATAGGAAAATTGTCCTTCTCTGACACTACAAAACACCTTAAAACCCCACAAAATACAAAGTAAACCGTTTTATAACTATGAAACTCTGCAGTTTTTTTAATTTCAAAAAATGTCTTTATTCGCAATAGTTTATAAGAGCTAAAATTTACAAAGATAGTAAGAAAAACAGTGGGGCCGATGTTATGGCCTTTCTTGCTACCCTTGTGCTGTCGTCGAGTTGTGCCAACATGGTTCCTTGCGTCTGCATTACCCATTTGTTTGAGGAAAATATTTACTTTGTACCGTATATATAAATATGACTCCCAGATTTTTCGACTGAGTCGTCCCTGAAAACCGGCTGAAAAACAGGGTTTCTGTGAAACTTTGCAGCTTTATAAACATAAATGAATGATGAATGACTAGCGTCTAGTGAGTTGTAGATCACGGATGATCCTAACCAATGGAAATTAACAAGAATAACCTTGTCGATGATTGAAGCGGCGTTGCCAAATCGAAATCATTATCTGATGGAGGATTATTTTAAGGGGACAGAAAATAATTTTTACAATAATAAAAAAGTTATGGGCAATTTTAAAGCTTTTCTAACTATAATCTATTCTCTAATTTATTCATTTTATATTTTTTAAAATATCTCCGAATATTTTTGATTGGTAAAAATTTTGCTATTCTGAGGTATTTTAAGTTTTAGTATATTGGCATTGGCAACAATGATATCGGACTTTTAAATAATATTGTAAGGTTTTGCGGAATGTAGATAGAAATGTTTATCAGTGTGCAAGATTATATGCAAATTTTATTTACGTTCCTTGATCATTGTGTATTATTTTATTTAGTTTTTGTAGCAAATCTATTTTCTCTATTGATTATGAATTCTGTATGCAAGGAGTGCAAGAAATCGCTACCTCTCCAATTATAAATCTTTAGACAATTCAAAATTGTGACATTTTCCCATACAGAGATGGGAGTTTAACTTAAAAAATTATAAATAGTGATGAATTAACTAAAAATCTATCAGGAAATCTCTTGCAGCTGACTAAAAAAATGTAAAGGTTTGATTACACCCCAGAAAAAAATATCTACGCCGCTTATTGGAACTTTTCTGCAGAGTGCAATGTAATCTACGTATTTTTACTTTTTTCATAGTTTTTATGACTTTTCATGATATTTTTTTAGATGACGAAAATAGTCTTCATATGCACGTAGTCCAAGAAAATTTCATTGAAGAGGACTGCATTCTCAAAGAATTATGTAAAAAGAATAGTTTTAAATTATTTGAATTTGAAGAGAAAAAAATGAAATGAAAATAAAGTTTTTGCAAATTCTTGAGGCTACAACTTCATTGGAGGAACTTGAGATGGTAGATAAAACTATTGCCCCCCAACAGTTGCAGCACTAATGTCTAAACACCACCGTGTTAATTCTGCTTCTCCGCAAAATAATAATATTCCACACAATGAAAAAATAAATACTCAGAGGAGGTTGTTCTGTACGACAAAGAAGAAAAAAATATCAAAAAGTGGTGTTTGTAAGCCCAGTCATAAAAAAGTCGAAAAAATAGCTTTAAATTTGGCAACTAAGAATGTATAAATAAATTATAATTTATAAGACAATACCAATAACCTTGGTAGTTTTTTTGCCCTATTAAATATTCATATTTCCTTATGACAACAGGTGTAGGTCAAAATAAAACAGTATTTTTCTGGTTTCAACTTTAATCAAAGTAATAATTAGAATTTTCTTAACCATTCCATTTTTATAAATCGCAGTTAATCTGCACAATTCGATCACTATAAGTCATAACGACATATGGTGTTAAACGATTTTTTGTTGTTACTATATCAACAATTATTGTTGATATTGCTATAATAGCAAATTTATCGATACAATGAGAAAAAAGAAAAGTTAAATTATTTTGGCTCTCCAACTAAACGATTTATATTTTAATTTGAAAAATGAAATACCTATATTAGTTTAAATTTTTTGATAACTTAAACATAAATGAGTAAATTAGAATTCCAAAAAAGTTCGTTTAACTGTTTTTTTTATTCAAATTTAACAGATTTTCTCAAGTTGAAATAACTGGAAAATAGTTCTCCCACCTTTTCTTTTATCTCAGTGCAGCAATGTCGTTATGGTTTAGTAAATGCGGCCGAATATCAAATAATATCAGTTAATTGCCCAGGAACAACCAATTACGATGCGTTTTAATTGAAATAATTTAATATTCTAGTCAAAAGAAAGCAGCTATTATTTTTAAACTTTCGCGCCAACGGATCCTAGCCTCGGTAGTTTTTAATAGGTCAGGATCATCCGTGACTTGCAGCTCGCTAGACGCTAGTTGATGACTGTACTGAATCCAAGGTTTGACCCTGCGATCTTTTATAGCCACTGCCAAACTGCATTTTGAACGCCATCTATTCGCTTGGAAGGTTACTAACGACATCAAAATGTCAGGAGTAAAACAATAACAAATGGATCAGTATATTAGAGACTTTGCCAGAGTTTTATTGTATTTGTCATTTTTTAAACAGAAATAAGTTTTTAACTTGTAGATGACTTTACTGTAGCACAAAGAAAAGCCAAAAAGGCTTTAATTACAACAGACCTTTTGTCTAGTTCCGATATTTACAAAGGACGGGGATCAAGGATACGGAAAAAAATACAAGGTTGTCCCATCACTCTAGTTCTGATTCAGACGAGAGTCCCTCATTAAATCGTAACATTTATCCTGTTTTTAAACCTACACCACAAACAAATTGTAAGTATTTAAAGAAATTAATTAGAATGTTTTGTGCAAATAATATATTTTTCAGTATTGTATAAAAAGTCGGGGGATTATAAATCGGGTAGTACTTCTTCAGAGATTCAAATGGAATCTATTAACGAAACTATGAGGTCTGAAGCTGAAGGAATTTCCCTTGAGAATAAAGAATCAAATGATATGGCGAGATTTGCTGTTCCTAGAGGTAATTTGTTTCTTAAGTTAAATAATAATTTATAATAACCCAAAGTTTGCATATTAAGTTTGACTTTAGTATAAAAATACTTAATTTTATAATGTACCTTTTTTTTAATTTTTTTAGAGTCAAAAACTTGTGGCAGTGGAATCAGATGAACACTTCACAAAAGAGATAAATCATCACCACAAATAAATACACTTGATGATCAAGGTGACTAAACTAAATAATTTTAATTAATTTTTATATTTAATCATATTTTAAATTTATTTTAGAATTTAAAAGGTTGATGATAGATGAAATATCTCAATTAAATTTAAAAATCAACACTTTAATTGAAAGCGTTGGCACTCTCTTGAAAACACAAAGAATTCCGAGTAACTTGCAAGTAACATCGTTTGAAAATAATGTGAAAACGTTATATGAAAAAATTCCAGTAATTCGACATTCGACGCATATTTTTAAAATTCAAATTCAACGGACTCGATCAAATACTGTCCCTAGTAATGCAAACCGACATCACAGATCATTTCTCAACAATACTACAGATAGTACTGGAAAAGACCAAATGCCCCAAGGAACGAGAAATAGTGAAATACATAGATGAAACAAAACTTAAAAATACAATCATACAAAAATCTTGGAATTTCTTATACTTGAATCCAGATCCTAACTATGCAAATACTTACATTGAAACACTTCAAAAATATATAGACGACTGTACATATACAAAAAAATGTAAAAGGAAAAACACGAAGATCGCCCCTTGGATGACAAATACACTACAAAATACACAATGTATATCGGAAAAAAATAAATTAGTGTTTGAAAAACAATGGAATCCATTATATTGTATCATATGTGAAGAAAAGTTTGAGAAGAAAATAAAGAAAATCACATGTACTATTTAATAAACAATCCTGGTTAATAAAAACGGATAAAAGCTTTAAACAACTTTTTGAAACAACCTATCCTAGTTTTAAGCCAAAATAAAATAACAGGTTGTTTCAAAAAGTGTTTAAATTTTGTGTGACTGTTTTTATTTGTTTATTTAAGAAAAAACAATATAGGCATAATATAAAAAACCTTCAGTATTTGCTTGGCTTCCATCTAATAGTAGCTAGTAAACTGTGACTAATCATGCAGGTCTCTTCCTGTATTTTTTCCCTGTTGGTGAATAGTAACCTTATACCACAATAGATGGCGCAGCACTCGACAAAACTTTGTGGCTTCGGACTTAGTACAGGAGATTCCATTCTTCCCAGTATTAAAAGTATTTATCTATGGTTTGACCGTCGCCGCCATATTGACAGCTAAAAAGTCACGTGGTTTGGATTGCCTAATTGCAGCAGAAACCTAACCTAATACCACGCATAGTATGTTTCTTCATTATGTTTAATACTTTCATAGGACATGAATTTATATTTATTTTTAAATTAGAAACTTAATAAACATTCATACTAGTGATGGGAACCATCGAATAAATTGAACTATCGAATAATTACTAAATGAACGAATCTAACCATCGAATGAATTAATTCGAATAAATTAGTAATGAATACATTTGTTCGCATGAACCTTTCTAGTAACAAGCAGTGTCTCCCTCTATTAGAAAATTATTTAGTAATGTATTGAATATTTAACGTTATGATATTCTCGCGTATTTAGGCAACCAAGATATGAAATAATTGTTTTGCTGTTTGTTATATTGACGAGTAATACGAGTTGTACAAATATGAATCCGTGGGAGTCCCCTGTTTTGTTTTTGTTTGTAACTTAGTTTATTAATACTGAATATGCTTAGATCTTTAAGTAAACCATCGGAAGCAGCTCACGTTTTAGTTAAAAATTATGTTGATATGCCCATTGTAAACCAACTGGAAAATCCACTAGACTTCTGGAAATGTCACAAAAGTGCTTTAGGTGGTTTATATGATTTACATCTAAAGTACTCTTCCGTACCATACGCGTCCGTATGGCACGTAAAACTTTAGACACCATAATTTTTTTAAACAGTAACATTCGATGTTTTGAATTTTGAAAATTAAAATATAAACATTTACTTAGTTGATTTCTTTATTTAGTTACTTACCAGTTACCCAATAAAAACTGAAGGAATTTTAATATAGACATTTAAAAAATTAGTATTTTGCTACGCATTAGTAATTACTTAGTTAATAACAGAATTTGTTCATAAGTCATGAATAATTTGGTATTTATACATAGTAACGAATTTTCGATGACTGCGTTAGTTACTTACTGCTACTACCTAAAACATTCATACTTGATTGTTTTTGGCTACTACTAATTCATTCATTCACAAATAATTGATTTTTATTGCATCTACTAACTCATTCACATTCATGAATACTTTTTTGACGTTAGTTACTTACTGCTACTACTAATTCATTCATTCGCGAATAACTTATTTTATTACTTCTACTAATTCATTCACATTCATTCATTCACGAATATTTTTCTGACTATCGAATAATTCGAATAATCGGCAACCATCGAATTATTCGATAGTTTTTATTCGATGGTTCCCATCACTAATTCATACATCTATCTACATTCTAACCACAAAATGACAAAATCACAAAAATAAGTGAATCTCACACTATAAGCGGGTTTATCCAGACAATTAAAAATAAAAATAATCAATAATTTGATGTTTATACAGAAATAAATAAAAATTAGAATAATTTTTGCGCATGCTAATTAGGAAACGTTACACTTCATTTGCCAGTTGCTAAACAGACTCCTATTAATGTGCAAAGTTTTTTATACATATTTTTTGTTAAGACGCCTGAAACAGCAGCACAACGCAAAGATAAAAAGCTTAAAAACAACACCAAAAGCTATTACCAAAACATGTCCAAAAGGGGTTAGGTGACATGAAACGTGCGAATCGCGGCGGTTGGCACATTTCAACATGCGCACTTCTGTTTTCAGATACAAATAAAAGTTGAAAGTTGGTCATCTCTTATTTTATTTTTATATCAGCCGAATAAACGCATACATCGATACTCATACGGTCAACTTATTTTAATTCTTATTTTTATTTGCCTGTATAAACCCGCTCTTCTCGAACCTAGCCCAGAGCTCGTTGAAAAAAACGAGAAGACGAGTGCTCAACAAAAGTTGGATCCACTTATGAACCAATGGATGTGAATATTGAGGATCAGCATGAGGACAATTTGCACATAGATGTGGAGGGCCAAGAAGCATCAGAAGCCTTACTAAATTTATTTTAATACGAACGTTACTTGAAAAATATCTAAAAAATACAGATTTTATAACACACACAATAGTATAATGGTACTTAGCTAGCTTTCAGCTGTCACCGCCATAGCGCTGCGATCTTAACCCGAGTTGTCTATAGTGAGTTAACTTTCATGTCGTTTGAAATAACTAAAAATTGGTCTCTTATTCTTTGTCTACAGTGAAGAAAAATTAAAGAAAAGAATAATTTAAGCATTAAATACATTCATGCCAAACCTTTATTTCTTCAATATATCATTTTTAATCTTAGTGTTTTTAAATGAAACTCAAGGTCTCTAGTTAATTCCACAATATAATACAAGTTATTGAAAATTCTAAAAAATTCACAATTGTTTCGATAAATCAATATCATCGTCTGACGATGATATTGATTTATCGAAACAATTGTCAATTTTTTAGAATTTTCAATAACTTGTATTATATTGTGGAATTAACTAGAGACCTTGAGTTTCATTTAAAAACACTAATATGAGCATATTCCACGAAGTAAGGGTCGAGACAGTCAATTTCATTTTTAATCTTAATTATAGGGTTTTCATTGTAATAAATCAACACCGCCAATGGTGGGAATCTTCGAAGAATCAATTAAATAGATGTGTAAGTACATAAATTGAATCTGGACTATGTTTTAGAATATATACGGTCGAAAATAGTTACAAAAATGTTTCTGACTTACGTTATATCATCTATTAGTTCAATATTATCGTTTTGGCAGTATTCGCGAGCCATATTTGCAATCATTTCCTTAAATGCGATTAGTACATCTGTATGTCTGTATTCGAATGGATTCAGTCCGGTTAAATGAACCACTAATTCAGATGAGTCGTTAGTACTGGGCGTCGGTAAGTACTCTGTAGTTGTTGTTACTTCCGTTGAAGTCGTAGTTATCGATTCTCCTATAATATATGAGAATAATAATATCCATAAATATATTTGCCTGTGTTGAAACGAACTGCATAAAAATGTATTATAGCAAGAATTTCGGATATATGACCAGCATGTGCATCGGCTGGAAGGCGCAATTAAACTGTGGTTGATCCTGCTGACTGATCATAATTTTTCTTGGAATCAGTGTAAAGAGAAATTAACGGGGGTGGTCCCGATGTGATGTAACCTTGCGAATATGATGAAAGAGTAGGTAGAGCAGCAAAGAGTCAATCATAACTACTCCAATCTGGCGACGTGTGATAGGGTGGGAATAATTGGGGAACATATTGTTTTCATGATAATTAGATGGTTACCGGAAGAGTTTACGACAATATTGTATCGTATGACCTCCAAAGGCGACATATTCTATATAACGACGCTGGCGGAGTTAATTCTTCTGAAGAAACAGCATGATGATGTTGTTCACCCTGCGTTTAAGAGTGTCACACTTTACTGATTGTAATTTCCTTGTTTCTGGAAATGGAATTTTAACATGCGAACTTTCTGACCAAGGTGACCAGTGAATATTTGAGGCGTTTTTGGTGGAAAATGCGTTAAGAACGACCGCAATGCATGGACGATACACTGTTATAGTCTCGTCTTGGGTAGTTCAGACTGGAGGTCGGTGGGGCGATAGGCTACCGCATGTTATTAGGAGCTCTAATAATATAATCAACTTCAGTAGGTACGCGTTTCTCTCCTTCCCTTGTGACATCCTCTAGTGGCAGAGTAAACGATCTGACGAGTGATGGACTACCTAGGAGAGTCAAGTGAACGAGGCGAAAGTCCAGGATATTAATTAAGGTCGGGCGGGAGTAGTAAACCCAGTAGAATCGCCAGGAGCGATTAATGAATGTGTGCTGGCGGGGTACCAGTAGGCGTGAGAAGCGATGAAAATTCAGACTTACCACTTGGCTTGTAGAAGCCAAGAGTTTGATACGTGCTCACAGATTGATCCGAGCATGATTTAATGGCGGATGTTAGTCATACGCAGGCGCCAGCCACAGGTCTGTTGAGAAATTGAAAAAGTGCCTCGATTGGCGTAATAAAGTTGCAACTCCGTATATATAATTCCGACAAATCGTTACTTTGACAGAGTGCAGCAACCGAGATGGCGGGTGTAGGAACGAATAGTAACTTGTCAATGGTAGTTCGAAAGACGTTATCTCTATATATTAGTAACTCTGGGCGGCGATTCATGATGATATATTTTTGGGGCACAGTGATTAATGTTGACATCAATGTTTCAGAATGGCCTACAATTCGGCTCATCAAAGGCACTTAGAAAGCCAGAGAGGTCTCGTGCGGTGACAATACTACCATTAGGCGAGCCGAGACGACTAACGGCTAGGAGAGCAGGTGTATATTAAGGACAAGTGGCAACAAGCTTAGGGTAGGATTAGGTTATTTAGATGTACGTCTGTAGGTAACTTATTCGCTGTCACTAATGTCAAGTTGTAACTGTCGTCTACCATGATGAATGATGATAACTAGAAGATTCTGGAACCACACAAGTTGTAACATGCATTTTTTGTCTACTTAATAAATAATTAAAATACAATCAATTATTAGTGTTTAATTAATGATTCACAATTAAAAGTAACACTTAGTGAGTTATGGAAATGTATAGAGATATGTAACAATATTTGGCATATAATTTATCGTCAGAACAGAATAATTATATTGTATTTCATACGGATTTTATCATAAGCAATGCTATTCAGCATAATAACTATATAATTCTAAAACTTACATACCAATTCTTGTAAAAACGACTGTGAAGTTGCTTGCTGCAGAACCACTGAAATTAGCGTGTAATAAATTATGATTGTAGAGAACAACCGGATACTGAGTCGCGTAATACACTATCAATACAGTTTCACCAACTTTACCTGAAAATAGATATGTTACTATATCATTTTATTAAGGTCTAGATCTACTAGTAATTAACATGGATTGAAAATTGCAGTGCTAGTTAATTCATTAAAAAATGTAGGTCTATTATGTATTAATTACCATTTACCATTATTTACCTATTACCGTGAAGCCAAAAAATGTATGCTCACTTTAATAAAACATTTTAGCCCAATATTATATGCCATATTGTTGGCGCAAAGTAAGAAAACAGTTCAACAATCCACCAGTCTCTGCAATGTGCGACATCTTTTATATCAGTTTTTAACTTTAAATGCTCTCAGACAAAGTGGTACCATTAACGGCAAACACGCAAACCAGTGCAAACAAATAAAGCTTAGAAAGCAAAAGTAAATTAAAAAGGGTCAGAAATATAAACGGGTAATCTTAGACAAAAATGTTTGAAACAAAAGTTGTGTATTTTGACCTGCTGATGTATTTTATATATATAGATTTTTGCTGTAGATCTGCTCCGAACGGAGATATTCGCATTTTGGATCATTTCTACTCTCCATATATAGTGTACATTCGAAAACTTACTCCACCTAACATTAAAGGTCAATTCATAAACTAGGTATTTAAGTAAACATATCGAAAAGTTTTCTTTTTATATTATTTGTATAGACGTTTATTTAAAATCCATCCATTTAAAACATCGACAATTCTCTTCGGCGCAAGAACAAATATACTGTGAAAAAATCCATGATACTATAACTGAGAAGATAAACCCACGCGCATGGATAATTTCATCTCTCTCTCACGCCTGACGTCACTTGGTGACAAATTTCGCGGGAACAGCCAGTTTTATAATAGCGTTTTACGGTTTTAGTTTGTGTTTTATTTGATATTTGGTTTGTTTACAGATAAATGTGAGTAAAGCTTAATAAATTATAGTTAGAAACATTGAATTAAACATTTCTTATCATGGTGTACTGTGCAGAGGTCGGTTGTTCAAGCAACAACGACAAAAAAAAGTGCATGCTCGAGAGCTTGAGTGGAAATGGGGAGTCTTTAAAATTGACCAAAAATTATTTAAAAACCCTAATGGATTTATCCGAATCTCTTAATTTAAGTACAGAGGCCAAGCATCTTTTCTTTAGATGGAAAATGTATTTCAAAAATTCGAATGTTGAATAGAGATATTAAAAAAAATCCAAAGTAGAGAAAAATGACAAAAATTGAAAAATAAGTTAATAAAACTTGGGTTTCTTGTGTAAATTTGTAAATTGTGTGAATAATATGTATCTACTGAATAAATTAAACAAAATTGTTTACAATTAGAAATTTTAACACCCCCCATCAAAAAAATTGTTATCTAGTTTTTACTTTGTGCATAAAAATAATTAAAACAATTTTTTTAACAAAAATCCGAAAACCACATACTACACTGTAAAAATTTTAATCTCCAATCCAAGTGTGCATCATCTGGGAATATTTTATCGATAGTTTATCAGAAAAGTTTATTTATGATAAAGGTTGGTGCATGATGCGAAGCCTATTTTAAAAATATCCAATCTGGTCCATTTTATACAGGGTTTTCAAAAGATAAGAAAAGTTGGTTCAGAAAACCAAAAATGTAGGATTAACAAAAAATTTGCTACAGCAAAAATGGAGTTTCTAGTTAGCCGAAAACAAAAATATGTACATTTTTTTGGAAAATTTTCCGTTTCAGAGAAAAGTAAGTGTCGAAAAAGATTAAGTTTTTTGCGTTTTTTTGTTTTTGTTCTCGGTAAACTTTCGAAAAAATATTTGTTTTTGTTTCACTATATAGGAACTTCATTTTTGTTGTAGTAAGTTTTTTATATTCCTTCGTAGATTTTTGATTTTCTTACACTCTGTATGATATTTAATATTTTTAAAATAGGTTTGGCATTCGTCATAGTATCGAGGTACCTACTTTATTTAAATGCTTTTTAACCTAGTATGAATCCTAAATACTACATTAAATTATTAAGGCAATATCTTATATACTATTATGATAATCATACAAAACTTGACATATCAAAATTATAAGACGCAGTAAGAAAACATACTAAAAATTAATAAAAACCGCATTAAAATAATGCTTCTTCAACCGACAAACAGAATTGTTGTCTCTGAGTGACGTCATGCGCAACGCCGTACGAAATTGAATCGACAAGTGGGTTTATCTTCTCAGTTATAGTATCATGGAAAAAATCCTAACCCTAATATCCCAGAGAGTTAAACAAAACAATCAACATGTGGTTACTATCATGTGACAAGTGAAACCAAATTTGATTGGATCTTCCTATTTGCTACGACAACTCCACAAACGGCTAACGGCAGAAGATAAAATTGGTTTATGTTACAACGTCACGAACGGTAGGTATAACGACGAACGGCATTTCTGAAAACTCTTACGTATTTCGATGATTTTAACTGGGAGAGAACGGTGAACGTAGACAGTGACGGTAATGGTGAGCGGAACGTCAAGTTTATGAATCGGCCTTAAAAGTTTGAAATCCGTCGTTTACCAACACATCACATATGTTATAAGGGCAACGAAGAAGCTGACTGACTAGCCCGTGAAGGAGCAAATAAGCATCTGAACGGTCCAGAACTGCTTTGCAGTATAGTTAAAGCTATACAAAAAACAAGCATCAAAACTTGGATAGAAAATAAATCTCTAGAATGGTGGAATAACTTACCTGGAATATTAGTGGGACTCCTCACAGGGCACGGCAAGTTCAATAAACATATGAACCCTAATGGCCTGTCAGAGGAAACCCAGTGTAGGTTCTGTCAGGAAGAGGAGGAAACAGCATTATATATACTATGTCAATGTGAGGGCTTATCAAGATTAAGGTGTCTAACGATTGGAGGAGAAAAAACAAATGCTTCCAGATATATGGGGGATCTAACATTAACTTTTGGTGTCTAATAGTAAAGACATGGCTAGACAAGGACTTCTAACTGATTAAGAGGGCATACACAATAGAGCTGGAAAGGTCGCGGTGGGGAAGCGAATAGCTCATCGCCCCATGCTAATCTAATATAATCTAACCCATCGTTTTAGAGAAAAATATTTGAAACAAAAGCTGTGTAATTTGGCCTGCTTAGTAGTTTTATTTATATACATTTTTGCCAAAAATTTACCCCCAACCCGAAATATTTCGCATAATCGCATCATTTTATGGAAAAATGTTTCAAACAAAACTTATGCATATTGGCCCGCCGAATAATTTTTGTACAGTTTATCCGCAAAAACAACCCCCAACATTGAAATTAGCATTTTTAATTTTCAACTCTTCCTTTTATGCCGTAAGGCATCAAAATTGATCAGTGCCCACCTGCGTGAAAATTTGGCAAATAAAGTTAGTTAATTATCATTTAACCCTAACTAAAATGGGTGTCTGAGTATCGGTCATGTCAGAAGTCAAAAGAAATAACTTAAAATAATTCATGTTATGTTTTAACGTTTTTATTTATTTATTGTTGTTGTGCATTTTCAGTGTTTTTTATGGTTTCTTATATGGACTTTGGTTTTGAATTTTAAGTGTTTTTATTGTTCGTTATATGTACTTTGAGTTTTGTCTCGCTTTTTGACAGCATTAAACTTCTCTCTACAAAATGTCATCAATCTTGCGAATATTCACAAAAGTTCATATTTACGCACCAACTACAATAGATCGCAAATAATTCAGCGGTATATCGCAGGTGGGGCTGACCCTTTAGAATATAAGTATTTACCAAATTTGGCGACAATCAGTTCAGCAGTTTGACTGGAAATGAGCGCACAGAACATCATCGAGGTAACACACTTGATTCCTAATGCTTCAAAATGAGTATTTCCGGGATAAAAGTAGGGGGTCAATTTTGAGGTCAATGCATGACCCCCTTTTACGTAATGCGAGTGGTAAAAAACATTTATGTTGCATAAAGTGGTTTTAATTTTGAATATTGAAATAAACTTTATTAACATTTTACATGAAGAATATAAAAAAGTAGTTAGTTAATTAACCTAAGTTTCATCCATACCTATAATTATTTTTGAAATTAGTTCAACGATAAATAATGTTACTAACAATAGTGTAGAAATAATAAACAAAATGTTAGTCCATGCCATAGATAATCTTTATATACGGATGCTCAATGCCAATGTGAAGAAAAAATCTACTTGCGCACATTACTCCAAAGCAGTACATTCTAAAGTGCTCGATTGTGCGGAATGTACCTATCTATAGCTGAAACATATGACCTTGAGCGCTTTAGTGCCGTAATTGGAAAACTACCCTAATATAGCGAGCATTATTATACAGACTAAAATTTTACATAGTAAGTAAAATATGATAATGAGAAGATTTATAATTTTATGTAAATGGTACATGAAACTTTAAATTTTTTAATCCTTTTCCCTTTTTTCATGAAATATTGTATACATTTTACAGACATATCACGATAACAAACAAAAATTAAATTAGGTAGTTATAAAAGGATTGCCGACAGCAGTGAAAACTTAAAACAATGGAATAACTGTGTACTTTTTCAAATTTTTAAATCAATTATAGTCTGATTATATGTCAATACTTTTTTAAAAGTTCTAACAAAGAATACACCAACGTTCTAATAGTAAAATTAAATGACATACGTTTATAAATCATCATTTTGACAAAAATAACAAGACATGTATTTTATTTCTCACAATTTAAGCCAATAATTTTGAGAATTTAAATTTGGTATAAAATTTTATAGAATTTTCAATTTCACAGATATCAATATTAGAAAAATGAATATTAAATTTTTCAATGCAGTTATCAATAACAATGTTGGAAAAATTCGACAATAAATGCTTTGCTTTGATTATTTATTGATGACTGTGATTCTACAATTAAGCAATTAAACTAATAATTATCGAAAACACCGATTTATCGTATCTGCAAAAAGTGAATCACTTGCAGGGTTGGGAATGTAAAAACTTTTTTACGTTAATTACATTAACTACGTAATTAACGTAAAATGTAGTCAATTCAATCTAGTTAATATTTGCTTTCCTTTCGACACGAATATCAGAACAAATCACTTGACTTCAGTTGGAATCACGTGACGTTGACGTGTTCCTTTTATCCGCTGCAAAGTGATGAGTCTACCCCCCCCCCCCCTCGCCGATGCTACACACGTCCTCTCAAGCACATGCAGTTATTGATTATTTCACATCACTTGTAAAAGTGAGGTTAAATTGGAAGATCATACATGAACTAAGATTTTGACTGGTGTTTTGATAACCGATTATGAATTTTCAGTTAATGAGAAACGAAAATCGTGGTCTCGTCTTGAACGAGGGAGGGAATAAAATTTTGAAGTTGAATTTATCTGAGGTGCCTGTCAAAGCTGTCGGTCGTTCCTTTCAAAAAAATAATTGATGTGATTATTTCATTTCAAGTAACTTCACTTCACTTCGTTTGCGAAAGGAAAAAGACTAATGTAACTAATGATCTGATTCGTTGATTTCATTTGTCAATTGTCATTTTTATTTCCTTACCTCAAAAGTTGTGATGGTTGGTCCCTGGTGGTTGGTGGTGAAGAAATTCATTCTTTAATGATTAGTTTTAAAAATCTGCGTGATGTCTTAAGCTGCTGCCAGGCAATTTCATAATAAATATCAGCAACCCAAATTTACTAGTGTAAAGCTTGGGCGTTGGAAAGGCCGCAGCGCTGCTGTTTGCAATATTTGCAGCTTGACATTAAAGAATACCTCTATATCGAGATTAGAACTACACATGTAAGTTGGTAAATAAATTTAATACTATATTATGTTCTGTTTATCGACGGTTATAATAGATTTATTTTAGAAATAGATGTCTTCATGATCACAATCGGAAACCAGTGGCAGTGGATGTGAATATTCCTATGACAGCACCTGCGAATATTCCGATGACAGCACCTGCGAATATTCCGATGACAGCACCATAAAAGTTCAAAGGTGCCTCGAAGGTTTGACAAAGAAAATCCCACACCTAGAATGGATGTGAGTGTGACCGAGGAAATTCTCGTAGAAGATGTACAAATTTGCAATATCGATACAGTGGATATGGATAATGCGAAACTAATTGATGAGGTAGATGAAATGAATACAACTTTTGCATTTCTATACTAAATAGCTTTATATATTTTAGGCTTCCCCACAAAACATTGAACTTCCCACGGCTGCTTCCCATGTTTCGAATTCTGATGTAATTTCTTATGAAAGTGATCATGGAATGTAGGTACTGTGCAATTTTAGACCAATATTTAGAAGTTGAAAATGATAACGCAGTGGCAGTGGCAAAGCAGTGGCTGGTACAGCTGTGTCAACTTTTTCCTCGATATCATCAAGTTCTTCCAATAGCAATTTGTTCGATACTACTAAAGAAGAGAAAAACTCCAAGGAAAAATAAATCTAAACTAGTTTTAAGTTCATTTATTGATAGTATGTCTTCTGAAGCTAAAGAAAAAACATACATGGCTCTAGCAAAAAAAAATTATGGGTGCAATATTCCCTTCGTAGTTGTTGAAAGTGACCACTTTAAAAACATTATTAAAAGCATACGACTATCATACAAACTGCCCTGCAGAAAGGCATTATCATCAACACTCTTAGATCGAGTAAGTGCGGAGCTAATGGATTGCGATAGTAATTCCATTGGAAAAAACAGTAGCCTTCTCATCTATGGCATGAAAAACTCAATGGAAATTGCCAAATCGCAATACAATGTGAAGTTTATGTAGTGGTAAGGGATAATGCTGCTAACATGATAAAAATGGGACGTCTTACATCACTATGGCATAATACTTGCAGTAGCCACACTGGAAATCTATTAGCAAAAGATATACTTGACATGGGCACAATTAGGAAATTGAATATAATTCTAAAGGAGCTTAAGAGAACTGACTGAGAGAACCTACTTAACGTAGGTGGGGGTTGCAAAATTGTATTACCTGCTGAAACTCGTTGGTGCTCGCATAGAGATGTTTGCCAAAATTTTATTAAAAATCTCCCAGTAATGAAAAAAGTGTGTGGGCTAGAAAATATTAAAGTTATGGCAGAAATAACTTTACATTTACATAAGGAGAACTTTGTGGAAAAGGTTCAGGAAACAATCCGTTTACTTAATCCTATTTTTGAACTAATCAACAAATGTCAGAGTTCTAATTTCTCAATCGCAGATTTAGCCCAAGAATGGATTAATATATGGACCAAATTAAACAACGAGACAAAGGAAATTCAGGCAGTAGTGAAAAACTTATTAAAAAAATTGTATCTACCTAAACTTTTATGAAAGATTAGACAAAAAAAACGAGAATATTTTATATTATCCCCCGTCTCATCCTATGAATGTCAGATCAAAAATAATTTTATTAAACTTAAAACAATTAACCCTAACACGGGACAACAACGGGGAGGCACCTCATCTTGGGAATGGACGGGGTGAAAAAATCCTAACCCTAATATCCCAGAGAGTTAAACAAAACAATCAACATGTGGTTACTATCATGTGACAAGTGAAACCAAATTTGATTGGATCTTCCTATTTGCTACGACAACTCCACAAACGGCTAACGGCAGAAGATAAAATTGGTTTATGTTACAACGTCACGAACGGTAGGTATAACGACGAACGGCATTTCTGAAAACTCTTACGTATTTAGATGATTTTAACTGGGAGAGAACGGTGAACGTAGACAGTGACGGTAATGGTGAGCGGAACGTCAAGTTTATGAATCGGCCTTAAAAGTTTGAAATCCGTCGTTTACCATCACATCACATATGTTATAAGGGCAACGAAGAAGCTGACTGACTAGCCCGTGAAGGAGCAAACAAGCATCTGAACGGTCCAGAACTGCTTTGCAGTATAGTTAAAGCTATACAAAAAACAAGCATCAAAACTTGGATACAAAATAAATCTCTAGAATGGTGGAATAACTTACCTGGGGTGAGTACCTTATTAATTACTTAATAGAGTCAAATTTAACTTTATTGAATGGGGGCCGTAAGCCAACTTTCCAACAAAGAAGGGGGAATTTGCTTAGGGAAGAGGTCCTGGACATTACTTTGGCCAGCCACTTTGTGGCTAGCAAAATTAAGGACTGGGAGGTACTTGATGAATCCTCAGCGTCGGATCATAACTATATATTTTTTACTATTAAGTCGACCTACACGAAAGAGACTTTTAGAAATCTCAAGAATACAGTCTCAGGGCAAGGGGTTGAGAGAATGGCATGCGATATCAACAGCGCCATAATGAACTCATACACCGAGGCCTGTCCCGAAACGGTCAGAACGACCAAAAGAAATGCACGTTGGTGGAACAGGAAACTTAAATCTCTGAGAAGGAATATCCGTAGGCTGTACAATCTGTGCAAACGTACAGGAAATTGGGACAGCCAGACGAAGGCGCTCACTGAATTCAACAATGCAGTGAAAGCCAAGAGAAGCTCATGTAGAAATTTCTGTCAGGACATTGAGAATATCTCCGACTGCGCAAAACTCCACAGAGTCATGGCTCAAAATTCAGTCAACATTCCAGAGACCGTACTCAAAGAAGACGGCTCACACACGGACAGCCCGAAGGAGACACTGGCAGTACTGCTCAGTACGCACTGAAATACAAGTTGAAGCAACAAGCGACGCCAGAGAAAAATGGCAAGTTGCCCGTGGTCTGGCAACTCGTGACTGGACTTGTTCAAAGTCCATAGTCACAAATGGGCCTGTGACACGGGCTATCCAATCCATTGATCCCTTCAAGGTGCCTGGACTAGATGGAGTCTACCCAGTGCTACTCCAAAAAAGCGCCGATATAATAACTCCAAGACTTGTGAGTCTGTTCAGACTAAGCTTAGCCACAGGAGTTATACCTACGGTTTGGGAAATCTCGAAGGTGGTATTTATACCGAAACCTGGAAGACCCTCGTACGATACCGCATAAGCTCATCGCCCGATAAATCTCGTGTCATTTCTTCTCAAGGCAATAGAGAAGATAATAGATGGGCATCTCAGGGTCACAGTGATAGGTAACAAGCCGCTGCACCCTAACCAAAATGGTAAATCTTGCGAAACAGCCTTGCATAGTTGATGGGTAAGATAGAGCAAGCCATTACTTACAACGAAGTTACACTGGCTGTGTTCCTGGATCGAAGGAGCATTTGGCAACACGAGCACTCGCTCAGTAGTGTCAAAGCTGGAATCCAGGGGCACAGACAGGATAATCACCCGATGTATAGAGAACATGCTAAGAAGCAGGAGAGCACAAGCATCCCTGTGGGGTGTCACAAGAGAGGTGAAGACAAAAAGAGGATGTCCACAGGGAGGTGTTCTGTCACCAAAGCTGTGGGATCTGGTAGTCGCAGTAAACGAGCAGGGATGTTATGCTCAATGATATGCTGACGACATTGTTATTCTAATACGTGGAAAACACGTGGGCATCTGCCTGGAACTAATGCAGAGGGCACTGTCCGTAGTGGAGAGATGGTGTGATGCGGAGGGATTGTCTGTCAATCCCTCGAAAACCATCATGGTACCAGTCACAAAACAGCGAATTGTGGAGATCACTAGGGTGCCAAAACTTTTCGGCAATCAGATAAAGGTTGCCAGGGAAGCAAAATACCTAGGAATATGGTTAGGTGACAAGCTAGCCTGGAATAGCCATCTAGCGAGCATCACAAGCCGTTCTCGGATCACGCTAATAACGATGAGACGAGCAATTTTGTGCACCTGGGGTCTAACTCCGTCAATGGTAAAATGGTTGTACACCAGAGTAATCAGACCAATGATGGTGTACGGTCCAATTGTGTGGTTGCCTCAAATTCAGCAAAGCACAGCCGCTAAAATGCTTTCTAAAGTGCAGCGAGCTGCGTGTCTGAGCATTACAGACGCACTCCAACCGCAGCATTGGAAACACTGCTAAACGTCCCACCAATAGATCTATTTATACAGGAAGAGGCTAAAATGGCTGCATATAGAATGCAGTGTAATGGCAATTGTTGTAAGCACCATGCCATGAAACATACAAAAATTCACGACACCATCAGGTGAGACATCCTTGAAAAGCTACCTGACAGAATGCCTAAGGTCGTGGAAACTGAGATACCATATCGCGTCATCTTGAGTGGCAGATCCGAATGGGCTCAGGGAGAACCTCAACATATGTTGAACAGTATCACCTGGTACACACCGACAGGTCAAAGACCCCAACGGGTACAGGAGCAAGCGTCAACGACGTCAGACCCAGGCAAAGCATAAGCGTCTGCCTTGGGCAAGCTGCCGACCGTATTTCAAGCAGAAATAGCCGCACTAACCGAATGCAGCAGAACATGCATAGATAGGAAATATAACAAAAATACTGTCTATGTGAACACGGACAGTCGGGCGGCTCTTATGGCCACAGCTATACGTCGAAGATAGTGTGGGAATGTCATAATACCCTAAAAACATTGACAAAAGCCAATAGGGTAATTCTCACTTGCGTGCAGCCATACAGGGGTAGCTGGAAATGAGGGACCTGATAAGTGTGCCAAGAAAGGAGCTGATCTCACCCTCATGGGACCAGAACCAGCATACGGCGTTTCATATAGCGTCGTACGAAAAACTGTCTCCAACTGGGTGTCGCATGAACACTAAAAGCTCTGGAA
Source organism: Galeruca laticollis (assembly GCA_963921935.1). Classification (NCBI taxonomy): domain Eukaryota; kingdom Metazoa; phylum Arthropoda; class Insecta; order Coleoptera; family Chrysomelidae; genus Galeruca; species Galeruca laticollis. The sequence goes on from OY998176.1 coordinate 178,721,597, forward strand.
CAGAGTTGCGGGACACGCTCAGTCCAAAAGAATGCTCAAAGGACCATCGAGTTCCAATGCAGCAGATGCTCTCAGACTGGACAGGAAAGAACTGCGAAAACTCGTAGGATTCCTAACTGGCCACTGGTTATTCAATGCACACCTAGTGAAGATGGAGATTGACGCAACAAACCGCCATTGCAGGATGTGTGGAGAGGTAGAGGAAACCGCAAAGCACGTTATCTTCGATTGTCCTGCCTTGCGCAGAAGGAAAGCCTCCTGTTTAGATATCTTCACAGATACAAATCAAGAGGGACTGCAGGAAAGTATAGTCCGACAAATCTCACTGTACGCTAAGAAATTAGGATGGGACTCTGCTTAATATCTGCGAATGGGGGTGTACAATAAGGCTAATTAATAGCTGAGCGGCAACCATTAGGGCACCCGTACCCTAACCCCCTCATCGTGACTAAAAAAACCTAAATATAAGAAAGAATATAAAAAAAAGTAGTTAAAGGTTATGTAGTCAATGTAATTAACTATACTACAAAAGTGATGTAGCCAACCTCATTAACTACGGTAATTAATCGTGTAATTAATGTTACATTAACTTAACTACGTTCCCAACCCTGAGCACCGGTAACGTCAGCGATTTTCTATTTACCGGAGAAATATCGCGGTTACCGATATATGGCACAACACTAAGCTCAATAAGTCACGAGCATGTCGAGGTAATCGATAATGCGAACCCATATGTTTATTCCCAACCAAAAATCGCTCAACGCGACTGAAGAAATTTTCACATAAAAAAATAGTCATTTATCCAACAAATTTGTTAACATCTTATCTAACACAAATTTCCCCGATAATAATACATTAAATACATGAGATATTTTTTGCCCGGAACAAAAAGTTATACCTATATCACATATAAGGTGTTATGGATAATCTGATGAAATGGGTTACTTTTAATAATAAAATAATTAATTATTTTAAATGGGTATTTACTGATAAAGAAAATTTTCATTAAATTTACAAAACAAAATAAAAGTATAAACAATTACGATTATTTTCCGTTTTGTTCTCTTGAAATTAAGAATTTCAATAATCATTTCCAAATAAATAAATCCCACTTGATCGAATTACTTGAGGAGTAAGGCTCGTTAGAAATTGGAAATAAAAAGAAGATAAGATATAAAAAAGAAGAATAGGTTATGTTATCTATAAGGTTTGATATAATTTAAAATATGGTCATGTTCAACATATTAATTAAGATTTAACGTTACGTTTTGAAGTATCTACTAAATTGGGTTTTCCATTCACATTATATGACTAAATTATACGATGACAAAGAATTCAGATATCCGGGACTATTTTTGTAAAATAATTAAAGAAGATGAAGATGTTTCTGTTGGAGTGGCTGCAATTAGATCTTTAATGGAAATAATTAAGCGTTCAAAATCTGAAACAGTGCAAGAACTAGAAACTAACTTGAAAAATGCGATTCAAGAAATGAAGAATTCAAACTATACAGTTGCAGCAATTAATTCAGGATGTGAGCTGTTTTTACGTTTTATTACATTAGCAGCTCTCGATACAAGAGATTTTGAAAAGTGTAAAACAATTATGTTAGATAGAGGACATCTTTTCATTAATAAGTTGGATGAAGCTAGAGGTAAGATTGTAAAGTTAGCAGCTAATTTTATAGAAGATGGTTCAAAAGTTTTAACACATTCAAGATCAAGGGTTGTATTGCAAACGTTACGTAAAGCATACAAACAAAATAAAAAATTTGAAGTTTTTGTTACTATATCAGCTCCAGATAATAGTGGTGCACGAATGGCAAAAGATTTAAAAGCAGAAGGTATACCTTGTACCTTAATATTAGATTCGGCTATTGGCTACATTATGGAACAAGTCAATTTTATTATGGTTGGAGCTGAAGGTGTTGTGGAAAGTGGTGGTATAGTTAACAAAGTTGGTAGTTATACAATGGCAGTATGTGCAAAAGAAATGAAGAAACCATTCTATGTATTAACTGAAAGTTTTAAATTTTCAAGGCTGTTCCCTCTAGGTCAGCAGGATCTACCTGAAGAATATAAGTATACTTCTGAAGTGAGGGCAAAATGTAACTTGAAAGAAAAACATCCATTAGTTGATTATACTCCTCCTTCATACATTACACTTTTATTTACAGATCTAGGTATTTTAACACCATCTGCTGTAAGTGATGAACTAATAAAGTTATATTTGTAAATTATATAGGAAAAATAAAAACATATTTAATCTTCCAATTGTTTCCAAATATAATCCTACAGTTAATCTACAAAGGACAATAATAGAATAGTTATAGATTCATATGCAAATGATAGAATGATACTCTTGTCATTTGATGCAATTTGATAAATATGATTTTTAATTAGTTGTTAATCTTCCAATTGTTTCCAAATATAATCCTACAAACAGTTAATCTACAAAGGCCAATAATAGAAAAGTCAACTGTTAGTTGAGTTATAGAATCATATGCAAATGATACAATGATACTCTTGTCATTTGATGCAATTTGATAAATATGATTTTCAATTAGTTGTATCTTGTATCTACATCTTTATTTATTATTTTATTTACTGTACATATTTATAAAAAATCCCAAAACACGTTAAATTTAAACTATAAATTGACATTCTTCAACTGAAAAGTGATCCATATCTTAATCCCATTCAAATTATACTTACACCCCCAATTTTTTAAATGGGAAGTATGAGCTTGTGATGTATTATTTAATATGTCTCTTTTTCTCTATTCAAAAATGTTATCGTTTTTAAGTTTATTGTAAAAATTAATATAAAACCATCTGATTATCAAAATTCACTACATTGAACTCAAAAATACCAACGCAATGTCCAGCCGTATCTCAACTCAATATTTCCAAATTGGTGGATAGGTAGGCAAGGATTGATAGAATGGTCAGCGCTGTCACTAAGTCTTAACTTATTTCTTTTTATGGGTATATGTGAAGTGTATTGTTTACCCTTGATTTAGACAACTTAAAAAAACAAATAATACTTTTGATTAGGTCGATCACGCAGGATGTTATTTATAATGTTAGAAGCCTTTTTTTATTTAAGATTAGGATGATGCCAAGAAGTTCTCAATGAATGTTTGTTTTTTACATTATGAACAACTAAGTATTATATTTAAGTTTTTGAGTGTATTGTAGTGAATTTAACATTTTTGAATAAAGAATGAAGAGACATTTGACATTTCAAACGATATATCACAAGCCAATACTTCTCATTTAAAAAATTGGTGGTTGTACCTGTCATTCGAAGGGGATTGTAGATAGGGCTCACATTTTCACGTTGAAGAATATCAATTTATAATTTAAATTTGACGTGTTTTGGGATTTTTTATAATTATGTATAGTAACCGAAATATTGAATTTATTCAGTTTGTCTTTCCATGCTATACCTATGTTACTAATTAGTTGTTGTGTTTAGAAGTTATTTACGGGTAAGTTTTGAGTGCCAATTTCTTAGTCTGGACATTAGCACAGAATCATTAGACCGGGAGATGATGACACAAAATTTCCGGTCATTTGTACCAACTATGGTGATTACTCAGAGGTCTAATTACGAATAATAATAATAATAATAATAAGCTTTATTGAAATAGAAATCCTACTACAATGAATATATATACTTAATTAAGATCAAGAATTTATCATACAACATTCAACCTTACTACTAACATTAAATCTAACATTAAATCTCAGTCTGATAAAATATGGGCCTTTAACAGTCTCTTGAAAGTCATCATTGTCACTGCACATTTAACACTAGATGGAAGATGGTTATACTCATTCATACATTTGTGAAATAAAGATATCATAGTACTATACTTGTTTGTTTTTAGAATATTAAAATCCTGAACATTTCTTGTACTATATGAATGAATCTGCTCCCTTAATGACACAAATTCATCAAAATATGCAGGTAACATGCCCTTTTTTAACTTAAAAAGAAAAATGATAGTCATAGCGCTGTTACCAGCGGCCCAATCGCGTGGGAGTTAATCGAACGTGTCGGAAAAATTTCTTTCTATTCTTCTGCTTTCCATGACTGTTTGACGTTTATTAATGGTTTTGAATTTGAATCCCAATTTTTTAATCCACTTCAATAGTTTTCTTACAGACATTTACATTATGGCCGACATTTGTCAATTTATTTCGTATTATTTCAATCGTTGGTAACTCATTACATTTGTAACAGTCATATAATATGGTGGGTTTTAATAATTTTATTACAGACACATCTAATGGTTTGATCCATCCCTTATCACATTGCTTCTTGCGTTCGTAAGGCCCATTTTTGGCTATTTTACGTATAGTTGACAGGGGAACTTCAGTTAAATCAAATACTGCTTGCATTAATTCTGTTTCTGCATCAAAACCAAACTTTTCCCGCAGGCTCTTATAGACATCGAAAACATATCTTCTGTGTTTCCAAATTTAAATGATGTCGAATCCTGTTTTTACTTTGATCACAATTATTCAAATTTTCGATGTTACCACAATATTTTGGACCGAATACGATATTTCCCAAGGACGCCACATTGTAAATATTTAACTTTTAACTAAAAATATAATTGCTATATAATAAATATGTATCTTACCAAAATATGCTCTTCCTTGATGTCAGCCTGTTTCTTTTAGTAGGACCCTGTCCTGTTTAATTCCAAATATTTAGCCTCCTCCTGAGCTCTTCTTGAGACGCTGAGCTCCAGCTCTCATACCATCTTTTTGGTGGTCTGCCTAGTGGTCTCCGTGTGTTTGGTTTCTGGATTTTCACCAATTTTGCCCATCTGTTTTCTGGAATTCTTTCGATATGATCTCTCCAACCTCGTTTACTTTTTCTAACCCATCTCACCACATCCTGAATTCCTAATTCTTCTCTAATGTCCTCACTTCTCATTCTATCTCTGAGGCTCACTACCTTAATTGTTCTTAACGTTTTCATTTCAGTCGTCTTCATTGTTTTTTTTATTGTTGATGTTTCGACCCTTGTTTCGGTTGCATAAGTGAGAGTAGGTCTTACGCATGTTTTGTAGATTCTTATCTTGCTTTGTGTACTCATCATATTGTTTTTCCATATTATTTCTCTCAAATATCCGGTGACCCTTGATGCTTTTATTGCTTGAGTTCGTGTTTCCTCTATTAAATCCCTCTAGTTTGATATTGTTACTCCAAGGTAATTGAATTACATTGTTTGTTGTATTATGTTGTTGTCGACAGCTAGTTTACATCTAATCGGATCTTTGGCGATGACCATTGATTGAGTCTTCTTAATTGAAATGCTCATATTATATTTATCTGCCGTTGTCTTCATTCTGTATAGTAGGGGCTGTAAGTCATCTTCACTCTCTGCCACTAGCACCGCGTCATCCACATAACATAACACTTTTAATGATTGTTCTCCCATTCTGTACCCTGCGTTGACCTTGTTAACGCTCCTTTTTGATGTATAGGTACAGATATATGCTTAACTTCTAACCATCTAGATCCGCAAACCCATGAAGAAACTATGGCAGAATTAATGGAATGCTCGAGTAAGAAGTCTATGTGAACTGTGATTTTGGAAACGATTTACAATTACTCAGATTATGTGAAGAGGATGAAAACGCCGATTTAAAAAGCTGGTCGAGTTGGCTATATAAAAAGAAAACGACTACATCGATAAGGAAGTGAAAAGGGAACATAAATTTTGTAAAGGATACAGCAAGGTCATCGAATCAAAAATTTCAAACTGACAGTTGGAATTCAAATCAAGTTGCGCGTCAGCGGCAGAATTTTTACCAACCACAGCGCCAATGGCACGGCGCATGGATAGACCGACCTCAACACGGAATCTAGCTCCACCTTCACGCAATAGGGTGACAGAGAGGAATGTCAATGTCAACATGGCGGATAGAAACCAAAATAAGTAGCGATTCCGTCCCGCTTTGGTACCCCACTTTGGTCTGTCAAATACATACCAATCGATTTCGTTTCGAAAAACGATGACGTCAAGTTGGTACTCTTTTTGGTCTGTCAAATCACATACCGAGATCTGCGCACGGTTACTGAAATTGGTAGCTTTCTATCCTTGTCCAAAGTAGTTTTTGTCTTGCTTTTTATTTGTAAACAAACGAAGTCATTGAAACGAATTGCATTTTTGGCCAATATTCTAAAATTCTTTAAGTTTTGTCCGTTTTTTCTTTTTTTTTGTCTTGTAATAATAGAATCTGTTGATTTTATTATAAATGGCAAGGAGCTTTTTTTGGGTTTTTGATATATATATTTAACTCAAAACTCCAAGACAATATAGTAAAACTCAATAAGCAACTTTTCCGAACGCAATACGTAAATGTAAATTTCATCAATCAGCTGTACCAATTGAGAACCAAACGATTTCGCCTGTAATTGGTACTTTAAGTCATACCGGTGATTAATGTTACCTAACTGCTTTGACGTTCCTGGTCCTCTAACCGGGGAATCACTCGCATCGTCATTTTTGCTTTTGTTTGACGTTACATATGCGTCGGTGATATAATTTTTTGTTTATTGTACCGTTTCGATTCTCAAACAAACCGTTTTTATTTGCAATATTTGATATTAATATTCTTATAAGGCGAGTTTGAAAAATATATTTTATATAAATAAATTAAACAATGCTTATTTGTGTTATTACTGCAGGTTTTTTCCTTATTAAAATATACATCAAATATTTTTTAAGGAAGACAAGAATGCCGCCGAAGAGTGATTTATGGCAGTATTTCAGAAAAGCTGAAGATAATAAAAATATTGCCATTTGTCGATTTTGTTCAAAAAACATTAAAACCTGTGGTAATACTTCAAATTTAAAATGACATATACAGGCAGTACATAAAGAGATTTTAAAAAAACGAATAATGATCCCACACAAAGAAAACCAAAAAGATATTGAATCAACATGCTTATGCTATGCCATCATCAAGTAAAGGACCAATGGAAAATGTACAAGTAGTTACAGATACAGTTTCTATACAGGATCAGGAGGATGATAACTCGGATACTTTTTCTGAATCCTCTGTTCGTAAACGGCAAAAAACCATGCTTGAGAGTTTTTCTTATATAAAATCACATAAAGAAGGTGGTAGAAAATATTCAAAAATCACCAATTCAATCTGATTTATGATATGCCGTGACTATCAATCCATAAACATTGTTGAGAATGAAGGTTTTATACAACTTATGTCCACAATATAAGCTTCCATTTCGAAAAAATATTTCAAAATTAATTGACGACAAATATAAAGGATTAGTTACCTTTTTCAGGGAAAAATTGAAAGTGCAAAGAATTGTTATCTAACTTGTGATATTTGGACAGAGACCATGAAATCCAAAAGCTTTCTTGGTATTACGTTACATTTTTTAGAAGGAAATTATATTTAGGATTCAGCTTTGGGTATTTATGAGTTAGATGAACGATATACCAGTGAATATATGGCTGAAAATTGACTAATGTATGTGACGAATGGCAAATTACACATGAAAAAATTTCTAGTATTGTGACAGATGGGGCTGCTAATATGATCAAAGCCGTGGATATTAGTTTTGGTAGACGAAAGCATATTATTTGCTTCGCCCACATATTAGATTTAGTTGGGACGAGAGTTCATGAATAAGTAGACAGATTGACAGAACTTAAAAAAGTTAAAAATATTTTATGATGGTTCAAACAAAGCGTGGTTGCAAGTGATCTGCTTAGAAAGGCACAAAATGAGGGAGTAATGTCACTGAAACAAGACGTACCAACATGTTGGAATTCATTGTTCTTTACGCTGGAAACATTTTTGTACACGTCAATACCATTGTAAATACTAAAATTACACCTCCACCTATGTTAACAGCAAGGGAGGTCCAAGAACTTGTAACATGTCGCTGAGACATGTTTCTATTTTTATTACTCATTTTGGAGCGTTATTTATTCGTCGGATACTCCCACCTCTAATTCCAAATCCTTTTATTTCAAATATTAAGAACGTAGCGGTGATCGTTTTTACTATCGTTAAATGTCTATTTAAACTACAATTCAACGAATCGTCGCTTGTTCATTCTTCGCCGAGAAGCAATTTAGCATTCACTTTTTAAATAATCCTTTGTGTGTGATTTTAATTTTCCTCGCTGGTAAGTCCTCTATCAATATCTTTTCAAATTGTAATTGTGTGCTTACAAAGCATTCTTTTTTGGTTTTTCTTTTTATTTAAAATATTTCGTTTTTTTAAGAAAACAATATTTTTGTTTGTATATTGTTTGTTTGCCGTAAGTATCTTAAAAAATCTGGTGGCGTACAAACTTATTTTATGAAGCGAATTTATAACAGATTCTTTATGGTTATTTTCCAATGATTTAAATTTGCTTTTTCTGATTATTTTGGGAACAGGACGGATAAGAATGAACAGATTTCTGTGGTTTTATTTTGAAAATTAAATTCAATTTTTATATGTAATGGAGTATAAGCTCCTCACCTGTTCATTTTATTCCTCATTTTCAATTTTCTACTATTTCTCCTGTTTCTTTTATTTCTTTCCCTACAGCTCTGCAGCCTTACGGACTTTACAAACCCTACGGACCTGACGGGCCTTCCACACAATCCACTCTTACGGACCATATAGCTCCAGAGGCCAGATACCGACGGCTCAAGAACCTGTGAATACTGCTGCGAGCTGTACGTCCCGAGTCTTCCCGAGATAAGTCCCTAACTTATTTTTGGTAGATATAAAATATTGAGTTGGACATTTTTATTGTAATAACTGATCATTGTTCGTATTGTATTGAGAGTATACGGCTTATGTAAATTTATTTTTGTGTCAAATAAACCCATTTTGTCCCGAAATTTTGTTTGTTGATTCACCTTTCCCAATTGAGGTAATAAAAAATAGTGTAACTGAGGCTGAATTCACCACCTGAGGAGAGTCCCAAGGCCGAGTAATCTTAGGATAGTGACAAACTTCAAGTTGTAGTAAACAAACCTACTACAACCTTTTGAATCAGCTACCTATGAGATTTCTGGATCCAAATATACTAGCGCGGACGTATTATTATACCACTTGTATATAATTTGAAGCTGTATTTGGATAAAGTAAGCGCAGAAAATTTTGCACTTGCTACTGATTTGAAGCTAAAACCACAGAATACACCAGCCCAATAAGAAACGAAGCTTGTGCTATTTTAGAATTCATTTTCTAAGTGCGCATGTCTGAGTCAGTTATCTGTCAATGTCATGTGATTTTATTGTTTACATGTTTACCAAAGCATATTCTTTGATATGTACGGTTTTACCTTATTTACAATATATATATATATATATATATATATATATATATATATATATATATATATAAATTTATTAAGTTATCGACCGTTACTTAATTATAGAATATTTCATAAATTTCGGGTATAGCGGTCTGTAGGCAATTAAAACTGCAATTTTTCTAATATTCTCAATATTTCGCCATTGTTTAACAGCTTCTTCAGGAGAAATTCTACAATAATTAGTAATGTACATTTTAAAACCCATTAAAATTAACAATAAATAAAAACTTACAGAGAGCAACAGTTGTTTTGCCGATACGGGCACTAGCATCACATTACACACATTAAAAATAGATTGATATAAAATGTTTCTATTCTGCTGTTTTTTATATATTATAGTAAAAAGTGATAAGAATTTAAAAGTTGTTAATATACAGAGTGACATGTTAAAAATAATTAAAAAGATTACAATAAATATTGCTCAAATTGTTAGTATCAAGTTTGTAGTTTAGGTTGTTTTCATGTTTCTTGATATAATACATTTCAAGGAATAACCTAGATCTGTAGTTGTTGTTTTTTTCCAATAAAGTTATATTATCATAATCAAAATTATGACCTGTCTTTAAGTGGTGTTCTACTGTGGCACAAGTATTTTTGTGTAGTCTGCAGTCACTTTTATGTTGAGTGATTCTTTGTTTTAACCATTGGGACGTTTGGCCTATGTAACACCCTTGACAATCTCTGCATGGCAGTTTATAAATTACATTGGTATTGTACAATAGTGGTGTTTTGTCCTTAAGCTTTGTAAATAAGTTAGAGTTTTTTTGTTGGTTATATTTTGAAATTTTTATGTTATTAAATTGTTTGAAAATCGCTATTATTTTGTTAGACAACTGCGGTATAAATGACAACTTTTTATATAAAATTTGTTGTGGTTCCGGAGGATCAATCGCTCCATCATACATTTCGGTGTTGTATAGCAGCTTTTTTAGCACGTTCCTTGGATAACCATTATTAGCAAAGATCACAAATAGTTTGTGTAGGTTCGATGCTAACCATTTTTTATCACTGATATGTACTACCCTGTTTTTCATTGCTATTACGGTATTGTAAATTTGTGATTTGGGGTGACTTGAAAAATAATTTATAAATCTACCTGAGTCTGTAGGTTTTTGGAACCAATCTAATATTATTTTGTTATCAGTGTCTCTGACTACTCTGGTATCCAAAAAAGGTAACGAGCGATCGTCTTCTATTTCAATGGTGAACTGAATATGCTCATTAAAAGAATTAATCCCATTTAATATAGTTTCGGTATGCTCCTTAGGTATGGCACAAATTATGTCATCTACATATTTATATAAAAATGCAATTTCGAAAGGTAATGTTGGAATAACCTGATCTAATAAGAAATCCAACACAATTGTTGCTAATATTGGACTTATAGGAGAACCCATTGGTGTCCCAAATATTTGACGATAAAATTCGTTGTTAAAACTAAAATAACTATTGTCAAAGACAAATCTCACAACCGCCAAAAAATTATCTCTCGACAACGTAGTAAGCCCTTCAACAATGTTCCATTTATTTTCTACAATATCTACTACCAGTTCCAAAGGAATGTTTGTAAATAGAGATACCGCAGTCTAAAGAGATTAATATATAATTTTCCGGAAGGAGCCTATTTCTGATATCTGTTACAAATGTAAACGTATCCTTAATATTATAGTTATTGTGGTCTTCGAACGCATTTTTTAAGATGTCACTAACAGTTTTTGCGATTTCATATGTTACTGCATTAACGGAGCTAACAATTGGTCTTAAAGGTATGTCAGGTTTGTGTATTTTTGGTAAACAGTACAGTTTTGGAAAGGAAGCGTTACGAATGTATAGTTTTTTAGCAGTATTGGTGTTAATTTCATTTTTTGATTCCAAATATTTTACAAGATCATTGAATTTGTTCTGGATCGACGACGTTGGATCTTTATTCATTTTAACATATGTGTTCCTATCTTCTAACATTATTTCAGTTTTCCCAATGTAATCTTGTTTGTCCATTGCTACTGTACATCCCCCTTTATCTGCTTGTAATATATAAAGATCTGGATGATCTTTTAAAAATGCTTGAGTAGTCTTATACATTCTATTGTATTTTGTTAGTTTTTTTGAGTTATTGTTGTTTAAAAAATTGGTAACCACATTTGTAGCTTTAGCCCTCAATACGTCTTTGTCATTAGTTGGGGTGTCATCAATTATATTCTCAACCTCAGCCATAAATATATCCATTCTGATGTTTTTTGTATCTGTAACACTAAATTTGGGTCCTAAGGAAATAAAGTCCGCTATGTTTTTCGGAATGTCAACTGACGAAACATTTTTGAACCATTTACCATTGTCAAAAAATAAACAGTCATCAGCTATCTTCTCCAATTTTTCAAACTTGTTTATATTTGTTTGTCTAACTTCATGGAACACTTTGTCATATGTATATTTCAATGTTTTTTCAAATTGTGTTAATACATCAATAGTAACAATATTATTTAGTTTTGATTTTATATTAGTAATATAGTTATTACTCCTTGAAATGTTTTTACAAGTTATTTGAATTTCTAAAGATAAAATTTGGAAGGAAATTCTATCAATTAATTTCGTCACCTTGTTGCTTAATATGTTGTCGTTTGTGTTGATCAATAGACTTTGAATGTTTTTCACACTGTCCTGTATATGTTTCGGTATGTTACTGGATGCTCGGCATCTTAATAGGAAAACTCTCCGGTTGTTCTGTCTAGCCAATTTTCTGTTGTGATTTGCCCATTGTTTGAATGATTTTAAAATGTCTTCACCGTATAGTTCATTAATTACTTGATAAAAACCCATCTTAACTTATAAATTTATTAAGTTATCGACCGTTACTTAATTATAGAATATTTCATAAATTTCGGGTATAGCGGTCTGTAGGCAATTAAAACTGCAATTTTTCTAATATTCTCAATATTTCGCCATTGTTTAACAGCTTCTTCAGGAGAAATTCAACAATAATTAGTAATGTACATTTTAAAACCCATTAAAATTAACAATAAATAAAAACTTACAGAGAGCAACAGTTGTTTTGCCGATACGGGCACTAGCATCACATTACACACATTAAAAATAGATTGATATAAAATGTTTCTATTCTGCTGTTTTTTATATATTATAGTAAAAAGTGATATCTCTATTTACAAACATTCCTTTGGAACTGGTAGTAGATATTGTAGAAAATAAATGGAACATTGTTGAAGGGTTTACTACGTTGTCGAGAGATAATTTTTTGGCGGTTGTGAGATTTGTCTTTGACAATAGTTATTTTAGTTTTAACAACGAATTTTATCGTCAAATATTTGGGACACCAATGGGTTCTCCTATAAGTCCAATATTAGCAACAATTGTGTTGGATTTCTTATTAGATCAGGTTATTCCAACATTACCTTTCGAAATTGCATTTTTATATAAATATGTAGATGACATAATTTGTGCCATACCTAAGGAGCATACCGAAGCTATATTAAATGGGATTAATTCTTTTAATGAGCATATTCAGTTCACCATTGAAATAGAAGACGATCGCTCGTTACCTTTTTTGGATACCAGAGTAGTCAGAGACACTGATAACAAAATAATATTAGATTGGTTCCAAAAACCTACAGACTCAGGTAGGTTTATAAATTATTTTTCAAGTCACCCCAAATCACAAATTTACAACACCGTAATAGCAATGAAAAACAGGGTAGTACATATCAGTGATAAAAAATGGTTAGCATCGAACCTACACAAACTATTTGTGATCTTTGCTAATAATGGTTATCCAAGGAACGTGCTAAAAAAGCTGCTATACAACACCGAAATGTATGATGGAGCGATTGATCCTCCGGAACCACAACAAATTTTATATAAAAAGTTGTCATTTATACCGCAGTTGTCTAACAAAATAATAGCGATTTTCAAACAATTTAATAACATAAAAATTTCAAAATATAACCAACAAAAAAACTCTAACTTATTTACAAAGCTTAAGGACAAAACACCACTATTGTACAATACCAATGTAATTTATAAACTGCCATGCAGAGATTGTCAAGGGTGTTACATAGGCCAAACGTCGCAATGGTTAAAACAAAGAATCACTCAACATAAAAGTGACTGCAGACTACACAAAAATACTTGTGCCACAGTAGAGCACCACTTAAAGACAGGTCATAATTTTGATTATGATAATATAACTTTATTGGAAAAGAAACAACAACTACAGATCTAGGTTATTCCTTGAAATGTATTATATCAAGAAACATGAAAACAACCTAAACTACAAACTTGATACTAACAATTTGAGCAATATTTATTGTAATCTTTTTAATTATTTTTAACATGTCACTCTGTATATTAACAACTTTTAAATTCTTATCACTTTTTACTATAATATATAAAAAACAGCAGAATAGAAACATTTTATATCAATCTATTTTTAATGTGTGTAATGTGATGCTAGTGCCCGTATCGGCAAAACAACTGTTGCTCTCTGTAAGTTTTTATTTATTGTTAATTTTAATGGGTTTTAAAATGTACATTACTAATTATTGTAGAATTTCTCCTGAAGAAGCTGTTAAACAATGGCGAAATATTGAGAATATTAGAAAAATTGCAGTTTTAATTGCCTACAGACCGCTATACCCGAAATTTATGAAATATTCTATATATATATATATATATATATATATATATATATATATATATATATATATTGTGAGTTACAGTAAAATTTCGGCTGCATCGGAATAAAACGTTGCAGCCGAAACGTTATGTCTCAAAAAAAATCGGTGATTATTGGTTTAGCTGACAGAGCGATCGCTTTGTCTGATCCGGAATACCGACAAGAAGCTATACAAAAGGCTAAACAGGCATTGCGTAAAAACAGTTATCCCGAACAATTGATAAACTCTATTTTTAAGAAAAGAATTCATAAATTCCACAACTCAACAGCTAACCAATCGGTATCTAAACAACAACACGTTAATTTCTTAACATTACCATATATACCTAATTTAACAGAGAAAATTAAAAACGTTTTTAAACAAGAAAAAATTCAAATTAGTTATAAAGGTCACAACTTAATCAACAAGAGTTACAGTACTTTAAAAACAAAAACACCTAAAGATAAAAAAAGTCATGTTGTGTATGAAATTCCGTGTAAGGATTGTAATAAGGTGTATATAGGACAAACGAGTCAATATTTGAAAAGCAGACTAAATAGCCATAAGTATGACAAAAAAAATAAAACAGCATTAATTAATCATATGATAGAAACTAAGCATAAATTTAATTACGAACAAACGAAAATTCTAAAAACTGAAACAATAAAAAACGAGAACTCCTCGAAATGATCTATATACAAAAAAACAATAACACTGTCAATTCCAAAACTGATACAAATAATTTGAGTAAGATATATTACAATTTGATACAATAATACTAATAGAACAAGTAAACATAATTTAAATAACAGTAGACAACAAACCATACTCTGTCCACACCTAGCACGATATAAACAATGTATAGAAACGCCCTCGTAAAACGAAAATAAAAACAATAAATATGGAATTAAAAAAATTTTAGCAACGAATTGGTAATCACAGTTGATGTATGTACGTATTCTAATGTATTGCTTGATGATTGTTCGGCTATAATTAGAGAAATTTTAAATGTTATGTGGGAATGGTCGTTTTTAACGATTGTGACGTTTCAAAGGAGAAAATTATGTAGCACGAATTTTAAAAAAAAATTTACAGCGCGCTTTTTTTGCAAACTAACTTCATGGAATTCCGAAATAACCATAGATAAAAAAATATCGATGTAACTGCAAACAAACGAAATCGAGACTTACATTTTTCGTAATTTTATAACTTCATAAATTTGGCAACGTCGCTAATGTCAGTGATCAGCAAATGTCAGTTGAGATTGTTGTCAAAGCATAACAAAATCATTTTGAAAAAAACTAGTGTTTATCGTAATGATTCAGTCTACAATTATCACATATCTATTAAGAACAAATTAAATATTATACTTCGAGAATATATATGTATAAATACAACAAGAAAATATGAAAAATATCCATTCGAAAAGGGACAAATTCGAAAATGAAAATCCTCCTACTGCGCTTGTTAAGTGTTTCCGCAGCAAAATTTGTGGTGCTATGTGTTTGTTAGTAAGTGCCTTACATAATTAAAAAAGAATTTTCGAAATCGGTGTCAGGTAGGTTTTCTCAAATTTTACCAGGAATTGTTTCTATATGCAATAAATTATAGATATATATTTCTTTTTTTAAACATGTTATTCTTCCACTGCACCTATATACATTGTAAGTTGCGTGAATCTATGTTTTGAGTGTTAACATTCCTCTGTCTCTGTGTCTTTGATAACATAAATAGGGAAGATGACGCTTATGCCATCTGCCGTGAAAAAATACAAGCAATGTGATGTAAACAATAGGTGCGTTCTTTTTGACTGAGATCTCAGTTAATCTCGCTCACATCAGTAATGTTAGCGTTCTTTTTGTTTTACTCACTTTAAGTGAGCTGAGATTTTTCCTCCCCCTTCACCGATGCTGAATGTGTTGTAAGGGTGTATCAGTTGGAATTGAGTCGGAAATAAAGTGGAGGGGATGAAGAAATATTTGATTTGCTTGGGCTATTTGTAGTTTTAACCAAGGTTATCTAAGGTTTTAACCATTGACATATAAACAATAAACACACATAATCTATTTTTCTTTTGTTACAAATTATGAATACATCAATTAACATTATTAGATGCTGATACGAATCTGTCGTATAGTTTAAATCTATCGACAGATAGCGTGCTTCAATCGAGATGTCTTTCTTTTTGGTACTTACTCATATCTGAGATCTCCGTCAAAAAGAACGCACCAATTGTGGTAAACCCTATTAGATTTGTATAGTCAGAGTTTTTAAATGTTCATTTTTTAAAACTGATATTAAATGTTTGTGATGTCTTCATCAAAAGTATCTTTCTGTATTCATGGCTGTTCATATATGCCGTATAAAAATACTACGCAGTTGAAATTTTATAGTTTCCCCGAAAGTTCATTGAACACTGCGTGAATAACCTTAAAACGTCAAAAATGGATAAATGCAGTAAAACCCCATATGTAAGTAAAATGTTCTAATTAAAATTTTTTATTACCTATTCTTTTGTGTATAATCAGTATGATACTACAATTGGCAGCTATTAGAAAAGTTTTAAATTTTTTTACATAAATAAAAGATTATTATCGAGAGAATAAAATGTTGTTTTCGGTAAGATTTCATTGATAATATAAAATAAAAAGCTTGCTATGCCCACTTTAATATTATATAATAAGTTTAAATAATTAAATAGTATTAAGAGAAAGAAAGTAAACATTTGTATAAAACGAATCACTTCAAGTTTATTAATTACATTTCAGAAAACATCGGAAGGATTGGGAACCAAATAAAAATACTGGAATGTGCAGTGCTCATTTTGTCAATAATCAAAAATCAGACAATCCCCTACATCCATCTTACATACCAACAATTTTTCCTGACAAAGAAAATAAAAAGATCTATTTATTTTTATCATTATGTAGGTTGTTTATTACAATGTTTACATCACAATGTTTTTCTTATTTAACACCAGAGCGCTCTACTTTCGACAGCAGTGCTGCCTCTATAGTTCGGTATCGATCCCTATAATAATAATACAAAATGAATACACTACAATAAGCGTCACTGCTGATGAGTTCAGCGTGAATATGTTGAATAATAATACACAATATTCAATATAAATTGGTAGTAGTTTATTTCTTTTATACACATATGATAAATAAAAATATAAATATACTTACTTAGCTTTATTAACATTTTAGAGCACAGTTATGGTTGGATGCATGTAACCGTGGAGATTTGTTTGAAAAAACCCTAGACTCTTTACATAACAATTATAAATTATGTCAACTCCACTTTGAGGATAAATTTACTTCCAAAAGGGGACATAAAAAGTACCTGTCTTCAAGCTGTGCCTACAATATTCCCATGGTTGAAACGCAAGGGCCATATTATATTGAGCGATCCACCAACAAAAATAGCTATTCAGTCTGGTAAATATTAAATTTAAGTAAACATTACAATCAGTTGTTATTGATATTTATTTTTGCCACCTTACTGCAGAATTAATTATAACTTTCCGACAGGATTCATTAATACCTTATTGGCATTTTGTTTATTACAATTATTTTTATAATCACAGATGCCATGCCGTTTGAGCAAGTAGGACATTCGTCTCAAGCCGCCACAAGACATTGGTGATGCTTCTCTATCTCTTGGTAAATATAATCATCATTTAGATTTATTTCTGTCAGATAATATGCATCAAAATAGATGGCTTTCTTATAATTAGATTGCATTTAGCATAACTGTTTTGTTTTTCTTATACAATAGTCTTTTTTTATGGTTTTGTTAAAATCGAAAAATGTTCGCTTATTCATTCCAAGTTCACTTGCTATCAATGTAAGAAAATGTTCCAACTGGTCTTCAGAAAATAGACACTGGAAAATGTGATGGATGAATAAAACAACAAGTTGTCTATAATAAAGCCTGTGCATATAGCCTTCCTCTATTTTCCTTTTTTGTTTCAGATAATCGATCAAAAATTCTTATTGAGATGGAGGAACCGGTACATTCACAATAAACTGTTCAACCAGAAAAAGGCACAAAATATGATAATAATTGAAAAACGCAACAAAACTTCGATAACTATGGAGAAAAGTTTACTGTCGCTACTTTTTTATAACTTCTTTGTCACATACATCAATAGATTTTCTCTTTTAAAATATTTAATTCAGAATCTGGTGAAGTGTAACTTTTATATATATATCAATTATAAAAATTTTGTATTCATTTACTGAAATTATTTCAATTGTAAACTGGTTTTCTAAATATATAATCTTTATTATTGTATTGGTGTTTATTATACTCACCCTATCCTACATACAGCGCTACTTAAATACATACTTATACATATAATTTCGATAACAATATAGAAAATAAAAATCATTTGGTTAAACAATAGCTCGTTATTTTTAATAATGGATGGAACTCCAAAAACAGAAGCCAAAACTTTATGTATGAAGAAATGCTAAAGTATATTTTTCACATTGTTTGTTTAGCTGTTAAATTAACTTTAACAATTTTTAACAATTCATAAATTAAGTTTAACAGACCTATTGTGAACATTATACTTTGGTATTTCTTCATCTTCAATGAGTTTTCACCAATTATCAACCAACATTCAAAATATTACACGGTTGAATGCTTAAATATTTCTTTGACAATTAAAAATTTGTCGAAACAAGCCATAAAAAGAAACAATTATTATTTGAGATTCTTTGGTTTCACTTTTTTGCGTGTAGATAAGATTTAATTTACATTTTTTGAACACTTTTCTTAGTGTAATGTCAAATAAAAATGCACAGTTATCTGTCAACGTCAGTTTGAAGGTCACGAAATTTTGCCCCAAAGCATCAAAGGATTTACGCCGGCTTTCGTTTATTATCAAGCTGGCGTATTCTGTGCTAAAACTAACAACAGAAGTTAAGAAACGGTTGCCTCCTTCGGATCGAATTACTATGTTGGCTGTTGGGACCATCCTGGATCCCAGGTTTAAAAAAATATATTTCAATAATCCTGTTCATTGTGCTAGAGCTATAGAATTTATTCATAATTCAATGAAGGAATCCCATGATCTTCTTAATGCAGGTGAAGAGGAAGAAGCTGCCAAATCTAAACAGGAGCGTAGCTCAGGTACAGTATACTATGTAGTATAGTTACTGAATTAACGCTTAATATATTTGTTTAGCGTTTTTTTTAAATCAGATAAATTCACTTTATGGGGTGCTCATAAAAAGTTAGTAGCTGAGAAGATGGAGGCTTTAGAAAATCGCCAGTCGGAAATTGCTCTTCACCTAAAGAATCCGTTAGAACCATTGGAGACAAACCCTATAGAATGGTGGCGGCGTTATAGCTATGTCTATCCGAGTTTGATGCCCATCGCATTAAAATATTTATCAATATTAGCAACTTCGGTACCAGCGGAACGTTTGTTTTCCAAGGCAGGTGAGACTATTACACAAAGAAGAAACAGTCTGCTTGGAAAACGAATTTCTCAACTGCTTTTTCTACAATCCATCGATTAAAAATATTAGGACTTGGACTTATAACTTGTGTGATATGGAATTTGGAGTCTGAAGTAAAGGGAAGCTGTGTATTTGATAGCGTTCATATTAAATTTAGTTCTTTACGACTACTCCTCTCACACATAATGTGATGACCATGACATTTCCCAGTTATCTTTGCATCAAATACTAGGTCCAAGTAAAGTTTCTGTATTTGGAGGGATAGGTAGAATTTACTGTAAGTTGGGAACTTTGTAACAGCTGCGCTTTCAAAGGAAATGGATTAGATAGATTTATATAAAGAGAAGCTTAGACAAGAGATGTTGGCAATTTTTCAATTTAGTAAAGCAGAATTGTGGGGAAATACTATCATCTGCTAGTATATATGAGTATCACTAGATGTTGCGGTATAACTGAGTGTCTCGAAGTAACAGATCTTTCAGATCGATGAAATAAAGAATAAAACTATACTTACGGTTTAAGTGACCATCTAATAGTGAGTTTAGAAGAAAAGTTAGGGAAAGCGAGAGGGCGTCATCCCCGCCTCGTATAATAGGCGGTAACATGCCGCATCCCTTGAAGTTTAGAATATATTTCGAATACAGAAAAATTATATAATTTACAAAATAATGAAAAAATATAAATATATAAAATAAAATATTAGAGAAAATAAATAATGTATTGCTGTTAATAATGCTCAATATCTGTTGACACAATACACACTTTCTTTATTGCGCGCTTGAATACTCCACTGGTCGTTTTTACCGAAACCACACGCACAATTTCGTTACTACTAGGGTGCACTTCACAAACAGGTCCGAGACGCCACTGCAGAGGTAGCAAGTTGTCTTCCACCAGGACAAGTGTCCCAACTGTAGTGTTGGAGTTGGGTTGACCTTTGGAACTCATCTGCAGCTAGGACAAATACTCCTTCTACCATCTCCGCCAAAAAGTTGTTGGAGTGGCTGGATTCGTTGCCGTCTTGACAGGCGGTTAAATGGCACGTCGGTGATATCTTTTTCGATTGAGTCCGTTAGCGGGGCTCAGATTAGGAAATGTCGCGGAGTCAAAGCTTGGAGGCTATTGGGATAATGGAGTTAAGGGACGCGAATTTGAACAATAAGAGAGGCATCACCCAACGCTCTCCGCAAATGATGTTTTACGGGTTGATCTCTGCCCTAGCCCTCCAAAATCTAGCGACCTCACTGGTATAAAATTGAATTTTGTACTTGTTTTCAGAAAACGGTTCGAAATTTTATTTTTTCAATTTTACGAGTTAAATAATTCGCGTTATGCTCCGACAAAATTGGGGCCATTTTTTAAGAATATTTCTTTAACATACGAGAGGAAATCGTTTAAAAGCTGTTAAGAAACTTTCAGTAGTTAATTTTCCTACCAGTTCCAAGTGAACGGCTTTAGTGGAGAAATAAATAATGCGATATATGCCTTTATTTTTTTTGCGTTGCGTAATTTATGAGAGTTAATTAGGTAAGGTCCGGCAAAATCTACACCGAAAATTAAAAATGGTCGTGACGGTTGTAGCTTTTCTATCTGCAAATTGCCCATTTTTTGAGACAACGGTTTGGATTTTCGCGTGTACACTTAAAACACATGAATGTATTATTTTTCTTACTTTTCTTATGGGGCGTTTTTTAATCTCGCACCGACTGTTAGTAAACCTTTATCATTTATGAATGGGTTCAATTTTGATATTTTATTAGATTTAAATTTCTTAGAATTTTGAAAGCAATGAGTTTCGTATGCAAAGGCGTTAGATTGGATATATTTTAAAATAATTAAATTGGCACTTTAGATTTCTAGAACTGATAATAATTTTCGATTATTTCTAGTTTTATTTCTCAAATTATTAATGAATCGTAAACAATATGCAATTCTAAAAGATGAAAATTTATTCATTAGGTACGGTTAGTTCTGGTTTAGTAAGTATACCATTCACATATTTTGATTTTCATTCCATTAAAGGTTCATTTTTGTTATTTAAATTGCGCCACATTGGCGGCCATTTATCAGGACTGAACTTTAACCACTGTGGGCCATTCTATCATAAGTCTAATTGATTTAATACTCTTGGAAGCATAATACCGCGCGAGACGATGTCGGCTGCGTTCTCTTGTGACTTAACGTAAGGCCATTCTGAAATATTAGTAACTTTTTGAATTTGACTGACTCCTATTTGCAACATATTTTGTGACCAGCTTTCAAATGATTCTGCTAACCAACATAAAACTATAGTCGAGTCAGTCCAAAATATCTAGCATTAATCTTCAAATTTAATATCTCTTATATTTTGATAATTAATTTACATAGTAAAAGAGCTGCATTTAATTATAAACGTAGAAATATGATTTTGTTGGGTCTCTACCTAGGTTATCGTGACTGGTAACCGTATTTAGTGTCTGTCCATTTGAGTTGTATGATAAATTGGAATTGGTCTTGCCAATTTGGAGTACATTACATTTATTAATGTTCAGCGGAAGTAACGAGTCTAAACACCACTCCTGTATAGCTTGATAGGTATCACTTAACGACGAATCGGCATCTACCGACACTCGCGCCCTTAAGTTTAGGATGAACCACTTTCTGAAACCTTTCCCGCAGTCTTATCTATATGGTGCAACCTTTCGGTGCCGATGATAGCTAATTATCACCCTGACCACTCAGATTCGCGACGTAAGGAAAGTGAGTTTCAGAACAATGCACTCAAAAAAAAATTAAATACTTTACCCGGACTGACAATCGTACCCGTGTCGGTAATAGGAGACGCTATCTCGCCCATACGGTTGGGGTCAGAACTACCCGACACGTTCCCTTTTTCTATGAATTTTTTAATTACGTTTTTTTGGTTTCTTTTTGCTGTGTAAGCAACTACGTATATTATAATGTTTTTCTTCGATTTGTACTTTGGATGAATATTTTTCAACGATGTTTACTATTTTTATAATTCGTGAGGACATTATGTAATATAATTTGAAATACTATGGTTTATTTTCAAATTATTTGAGTAAGTTGTTATGACTAATCGTGCTCATAATTAAAAATTGTAGGTTAAACGATCGCATAGTTTTGTTTTAATTTCGATTTATATATTCACAGGGTGTTTACGGATTTATTAATATAGAATTCTTTTCTCCATAGCCGTACTTATTACATCACTTCCCTCTTTGTAAAAGTATTGCGGCCAACACAGGTCCTATACCTTTTTTTCTATACTATATACATTTTTCTTAACTTATATGTGGCCGTTTGGCTACAATGGTGGCCTATCATTTTACTGAACGAAGGTTACATTATTTTGTGGTTTCGCTTTTTTCAGCGCTCCACTTTTACTCGCGTTTCGCGTTTGTCCTTTTTATCGGCGCGAACTTTGAACCACTCGCGTGTTTATATTGGTCGACATTGTTTTGTTTCTTGCATTGTTCTCTTCCTGACCTGGGCCGCGACTATTCACACTCGCGACACTGTTTTTCAGTAGATCATTTATGTAACGATTTCTGTCTGTCCAATGTTGTGATCCTGGATGGCTCATCTCCTGCTGTGCTATTTGTTCCATTTCCATGGCTTCCTCGTTTGGTTTCTTGGTCCTGTGCTGTTAGAGAATCCCATATGCTGCCTATTAGTGGTATACCACATCCTACTGTTTGATTGATGCGTATTCCATTTAATCCGCTTATTATTGAACCTATTTCTGTGAACCATTCCCAAGTGTGTTTTAGGGTAGATTCGGCTAGGTTTTTAATTTCTTTCGTGTCAAATCTGTTTGATACTGTGTAGCCTTGGCTGTTGGCGTTCATTACGGCTGATCTGCGAGTAATTAAGTTTTCGACTGCTTTCCTCTCTGTCCCAAAAGTGAGGGCTCTTTTGTGCTGCGTCGATTTCTTCCTGTGTGTAAAGTCCTCTCACTCCCAGTGGTTGAATGGGGTAGAAGTGGAGGTTCATTTCTTCTTCTGCTTTTAGTATTTTTGGTTCGGTGGCTATTGTGGGGTGCGGGGTTAGACCTATCCATTGTTCATCTATGAAATATAGCGGTGGTACCATGTTGTTGCAGTCTATTTCTTCTGCATGGTTTTTTATTATTCTGGTTAGTGGAGCCATACATTTTGTTTCATTGTTTACTTCTATCGGCAATTCGTTGTAACATTTGCCTGTTCTTCTAATGTTGACTGTTACTGGTATGCATTTCATGATATATAATACTCTGCCTATATGACCAGGTTCGTTTTCCATTAATTGACTGACTGCATTTGATAAGGTGTGTGCCATTAATAATCTATTTTTGAGTATGTCTCTGTTTGGTGAATTGTGTCTGTATACAGCATGTTTACGTCTCTCTTGTATGCTTGTTCTATGTATAGTAATTTGCTATTTACATAGTCTATGAGAACGACATTTTGTGTTATTATTGGTATTGTCGAGTGTAATTTTTGGTTGTTTTGAAGCATGATGACAATTCGTGGATGTTCTGTTTGCCGTACCATACCACATAGTAAGTTTTTCTTCTGTAATGCTAGTGCGAAAACTTTGTCTGTTTCTTCGATTACTATTAGCTCTTCTTGTGTTCGGGTGTTTGTAATTTTGTTGCCAATGCCTTTCTATAATTGACTTAGGTGGTCTTTTCACGTTGTTGGATCGTAACTGGACCACGTGGATTCTCCTACAGTGGAGTCAAAACAGTAACCATTGATGAATTTACAAGTTATGACTCCTTGTAGATGAATCTCGTTTGTTTCTAGCGTTACTCTGGCTGGGTAGTCTTTCGTCGTTATTTTAGCTGTAGCTATGATTACTACGCCATTCCAGCTTCTGCCGTTTTCTTGATATGAAATGCCTTTACATGTTCCTGTGTTGTTAAGTGTGCCGCCTACTTTAATTGATGCTGTTGTTGTACCATTCATTAGAACATTGTCGATTGTCTGTTGGTACAGTTGTATCACTCTGTATCTGTGAGTGTTTCTGCATTCTTCTACTCTCAATTTGTGGATGTACCTTCGTTGACTATAGATGTGTGGCTGTGCATCCCGCAGTAAAACATGAATCTTGTTACCTCTATTAGACACGACCATACTTTTTGTAGTTTGATCTCGTTGCGTTGAACGACTTGAATGTTCATGGTTTCACTAGCGTACGTTATTTCTGGTTCCGGGCACTTTTGAATGTCTTTTAGTGATACCACTTTAATGTTTATGTTGGGATTCGAACAGTCGTAAGCGATTTGTCCGTTTACTGTTTCTATACCGCAGATGACGAGCGTCAGGACAGCAATGCGTCGATCCATTGTTTCGTACTTGCGATATTTTACAATTTTAATAATTACAACTGTTAATCTACTTTTATGTTACCACTACATTTGCGTTTCTAATTTTGTTTTTCCTTCTCAATTGACCGAGCTTCACATCACTTAAGACTGTCAATTGAGTTCCTTGTTTGGAGTTTACAAACGTGCCGTTTGTTAAACTTCGTATTGCTGAATAATTAAAATTATTTGTTCACCTTTTTGATTGAATCTTTCTAAACACATTTTAGTTAACCTTGCACTTCGGCGCAATTCGCGTATTTAATCACTTTTACTGACCTACTTAATTATTATTGTTGATGTGTTACGCTTAGTAACTTGATTAAATTGATATTATTTATTTTTATTTCTTAAATTACCTAGTGTAGAAAAACGAAAAAGTCTGTGTAAATTACGATAATAAACATTGAAATTTGTACATATAATTTGACTGTGAAGTTTATAATACGCCGTTTTTTTTATCTCGTATTTTTCGCAGTTCTGCTTCTTCTGTATTCTTTTATGCGTTTCTGTTGCCTGTTTCTCTTGTGTTGCACTACGGCATTAAATGAGTTTGTGTAACTGGGTGCACTTACGATCTTGTTCCTTATTTTGGCGGACCGTCTTATTTCTGGTGGGAGCCGTAGTGAAAAGTGAGGTCTTTCTTCTGTTCTATCCTTCTTCTGACCTGTTTGGGGCTGTATTTCATTTCTTCGTATCTGTATGCTGTTGACCACATTGGTAGGGCTGCTACCTTTGCTGGGTCTACTCCGTCCTCGTCTAGTTCGATTCTCTCTTCTGTCTCTTCCAGCCTTTCTGGGTTGTCTTGTTCCGTTACCTCTTGTATTATTTCATGATTTTTGTCTTCTATTTTTCCACGGTACGTTTTTAGCCTGTTTATATGTACTATCTGCGTCTTTTTTCCTTTTTGAGACGAAATTTGATATGTAACCGGTCCTACTTTATCTTTTATTTCAAACGGTCCCGTCCAACGGATTTGTAATTTCTTGGATAATCCTACTTTCGTGCTTACATCTAGTAAATATACCAAGTCTCCTGGTCTAAATTCTCTTAGTATTAGTGTTTTAAATGAAACTCACGGTTTCTAGTTAATACCACAATATAATAAAAATTGTTGAAAATTCTAAAAAATTGACAATTGTTTCGATAAATCAATATCATTGTCAATTTTCTAGAATTTTCAACAATTTTTATTATATTGTGGTATTAACTAGAAACCGTGAGTTTCATTTAATATGAGTAGATTCCACGAAGTAAGGGTCAAGACAGTTAATTTCTCTTAGTATTGTTTTTTTCGTTGTATCTCACTATCCTTTCTTCTTTTGCCTTTTCTGTGTTTTGGCCTTGTTTAATCTAGCTTCTAGCTCTGATACGTAATTGTTCTCCAGATCGTATTTTATTCTCTTAGGTTCGATCAATTTCTCAAATGGTAGTGGTTGATCCCTTCCATGTAATAAGAAATATGGGCTGCAGCCTGTTAATGTGTGAACACTTCCCCTGTGCATACATACATTAGTACATACGGTATCTATTTGTCCCAGTCCCGTTGATTTGGTGCTATGTAGTGTCATAACATATCTTTTAGTACCCTGTGTAGTCTTTCTATTTGTCCATTTGTTGTCGGTGCGTAGCTTGCTGTGTGTAGTCTTTTAATGTTTAGCAGTTTGTAGGTTTCCTGCATTAATTCTGATATAAAGTTTGTCCCTCTATCTGTTAGTCGTTTTTGGGGTATTCCGTGCCTACATATTATTACCTCTACCAGTGCTCTTGCTACTGTATCTGCTCTTTGGTCTGGTAGCGGGATTGCTTCGCAGTATTTTGTGAAGTGGTCTTGAAATGTTATTAGATACCTGTTTCCTTCGTTTGACGTCGGTAGTGGACCTACTATATCCATAGAAGTTATTTCCCATGGTGCTGTTACTCTTGTAAATTTTTGTAGGGGAGCCTTTTTGAAATGTGGTGATGTTTTCCGCCTATTGCATGCGTCGCATTGTTTGCAATAATTTATTATGTCTTTTCTCATCGTGGGCCACCGCTGTTACCACTCTAACAAATGCTGGGCTTCCCCAGTGTTTATTCTGTATCTCTTTCTTTAGGCAGCGTCAGTGCACCAGTGCCGTCAGGCACAAGGGAGAAAGAGTAAATTCGTCTCCCAAAAGAAGGATAAGAGAGGGCGTTGCGGACTCGAACAGCAAGAGTTTCGTGGATTTGCCTGGGCTTAAATTATACGCCAGGACCAGTTTGGTTCGACGAAACGTTGCACCTGTGACGTCAGCAGAGGTACCTAAAGGAAAGAAGGGAATGAAACGGATTCGCTAAAACAAATACACCTCTATATTACTAACAAATAACAAAAAATATATAACCCTTAAATTAACATTAAACTAGTCAATTGCTTTCTCTATATTTACATTTATCCATCCGGTACGAAAAATGGCGGTAATTATCCCTGTTTAACAACGACTGAACGTACCCTGTATCTCTTTTTAACTAAGCGACTATTTAAAAGAACTCCGAAGGTCCCTATCTCATAAAGCTGCTTACATGCAAACTGTAATTCGGTGGACCAAATTTCAGTGAATCCTGTGCTTATCTATCGATTAAAAGAACCTAGGACAATATTCGTTGTGTTGGCCTAGGCCGACATAAAATTATTTGAAATGAAATCGTCGACGACGCTGGCGTCATAAAAATTCAACTATTACTGAAGAAAATACAATTTTTTGCTAACTAGCGACCTCTCGGCTGAAATTATCATATGATCACAAAACGTATAAAATATGGTAGGGTCACTTGACAAGTCACCCGATATAATCAACCTGGAGTGCCCAAGATATTCAAAATATATATTTTTTTTAATTTATCTAAAATTTAACGTAAGAATGGTTTCCTAGTCAAAATAAAACATTTAATCTAGTCGACAAGTTGAAAATGCTACAAAATAGAGATACTGCTCTTAAAATTATGTGCGATAGCTCATTGGATTTGGAATGACGCCTAGAAAATTGTGCTAAAAGCGTGTATTAGCACATAAAAAATTACAAAAGTTATAAACAATTAAAGATGAAAAAAAATAGCATTTCGTTTTTTGTCAATATTTCATAAACTATTAATATTTAAGAAATTTCAAAAAAAGATTCTGAAAGAGGAGGAAATTTCCAATAAAAAACTTGCAACTCCCGGAACGCTATCTCCATTATTTATAATTTTAATTTAACGCTGAAAATAGGTCTGCGCGCGACATTTTTAGATTGCGTCAAAAGCGAATACGGCACATTAATTAATTTATTTAAGGTATTGAATATTTTTTTTTAATTTAAAAAAATTATGGTGTATTCTGAACACTATAAATAATTTATTCCCGTTGGAAATTTTACTTAAAGTTAATTTTTCAACAAGTTAAACAATTGTTAACTAACAAAATTTTCTTGATTGTAAGTGAAAAAAAATGTTTAAATAATAGTTGTAAAAAATTTTCGCTTCGTAGAGCCTTTCTTACCCACATACTTAACAAGATCGTGCCATAAAAGTTGAAAAAATATTTATACTTTGTTTATAATAATTCACAACAATAACAACATTACTTGGATTTTTCAGTTTTTGTTCAAATAAAAAAAAATTATTATAAACAAAGTATAAATATTTTTTCAACTTTTATGGCACGATCTTGTTAAGTATGTGGGTAAGAAAGGCTCTACGAAGCGAAAATTTTTTACAACTATTATTTAAACATTTTTTTTCACTTACAATTAAGACTGAAGTTCAAGAAAATTTTGTTAGTTAACAATTGTTCAACTTGTTGAAAAATTAACTTTAAGTAAAATTTCCAACGGGAATAAATTATTTATAGTGTTCAGAATACACCATAATTTTTCAAATTTAAAATAATATTCAATACCTTAAATAAATTAATTAATGTGCCGTACTCGCTTTTGACGCAATCTAAAAATGTCGCGCGCAGACCTATTTTCAGCGTTAAATTAAAATTATAAATAATGGAGATAGCGTTCCGGGAGTTGGAAGTTTTTTATTGGAAATTTCCTCCTCTTTCAGAATCTTTTTTTGAAATTTCTTAAATATTAATAGTTTATGAAATATTGACAAAAAACGAAATGCCATTTTTTTTCATCTCTAATTGTTTATAACTTTTGCAATTTTTTATGTGCTAATACACGCTTTTAGCACATTTTTCTAGGCGTCATTCCAAATCCAATGAGCTATCGCACATAATTTTAAGAGCAGTATCTCTATTTTATACCATTTTCAACTTGTCGACTAGACTAATTAACAATTACTTCGGTGTAAGATTCTAGTTCTTACTAGGACCAAACAAAACAATGATCTAGGTTATAACAGGTTTTCCTAAAATTTATTATGCCGCGTTCCCGCCTTTTGGGGGTCAGGGTCAGCGTGTATAGTACGACTACGCTTAATTATTCCTCAAGTTAAGACAGCAAACAATGTTATCCCGTTATTATATGAAAAAATGAATTTAAAAACTTACAGGATGTCCGCTTTTACGGGATCTCGGTGTGTGAGAGCTCGATAGGTATCACTCTTAGAGTAATAATAAACATAGAGAGGGCTATTCATCCATAAACACGTTTATTTTTGCGGTCAACAATTTTAGTGAAATAATGAATGAATTACAAAAAGTGGAGATGGTATTGTAGCTACATGGCCTTGGTAATTTCGGCTGTTTTTCTGACAAACTTGGCACCGAAAAAATATAGGTCAAACAATCGCATAATTTTGTTTTAACTTTGAGTTATTTATTCACATTCGTGACGACATTATGTAATATAATTTGAAATACTATGGTTTATTTTCAAATTATTTTAGTAAGTTGTTCTGCTCTGGCAATAAAAAATATAGGTCCAACAATCGCATAATTTTGTTTTAACTTTGATTTATTTATTCACAGAGTGTTTACGGATTTATTAATATAGGAAATTATTTTCTTTTTCTCCTTAGTCGTACTTATGACACTCTTCTTTTAAGCACCCTCTTAAATAATGAAATTTACGAATATCTATTATGTTAGCGTCGCCCGCTACTAAGCAATTGAAAGATTCAAAAAAGGTAAACCATTCGCAATGTTTACCGGTGAAGATTGGCAATGGTAAAGGCCTTAAATTAACATAATCTGGTACTTCTCTATTGCTACCGTTATTTGTAATATTTATCGCAGTTGGGTTATTTGTTTGTTGCGTATTTGACCCTGTAGGCGTTATTAACCATATATGCGATTTTATTGCACTTACTCGATACTGAGTTTTTTTCCGCGCACTTTTTCGCTTTCCGCGTCTAACTTGGTTTCATTAACATTTTCTTGCACTAAGTCCATTTTTCGATTTCAAATTGTATTGTATAAAATTCTCTAAATACCTCGATTACCGCTTCTAAATTGGTTTGTAATTGAAAAATATCGTGTTCAGATTAGGTATTGCTTTTTCAATAATGGTAGAGGTTTTTACGTTTGTATTTTCCAACTTTAAATCCTGAAGGTGTAATCCTGACATTTTTATAAATTTCTGAATAAATCGCCTAAAAACGCTATACACATTTTGCGAAAGGTGTCATTGACACCTCGAATTTACAAAAAAAGAAATGTAAATAGGTACCTAAGCAAGCTTGTTCAAATTACGCAAACCTAATGGATAAATATATAAGGAAGTAAAATAGGGAAACAGGATTGGTCTTTATTCGATGCACCTGTAACTATTCGATGTAAAAGCGACGACGTGAATACTATTTTTTTACGACTTCGATTGCTGATTGTGTATTCAAATCGAAGAGCCAAACTGCTGCGATATAAATGAGTATCTCGAAGGACCAGATATTTCAGATCGATAAAATAAAGCTGATGTTGATGGAATTTCTACTGCTCTTATTGGCGTATAAAATGAAATGGGCGTAACATTTTCTTCGCCAAAGGCAAGTTTAGCCATTAAATATTTTGATTGTGCAGTTATGGCGGGTGAATTGCAAATTCTTATAAGCGCCTGCTTGGTATTTGCAAAACTTTCCCAATCTTCCCATTTCGCTAGTATTACCTGAGCATCGTAGATTATATTGCTCCTATAGCTAATAATGGTCCTTACGTTTCACATTAATTATCAATTTTGTAAATATATATATCTAAAAGAGTTTTTTTTAAAGAACAGATTGAATTGAAACATTTTGAAATTTGGCGCAATCTTCTTCTATCCAATGACCAACTGTTCATCTTTTTATGCTGCTGTCTTCTAGAAATTGCTTTTAACTCTCTAAATATGGTTACAAAATACCACACTGGTGTAATCCTCTGGCCCTGTCTAATCGAACAAAAAGAATATTCAAATTTGGGCAAATGCGCGGAATTCTAGGGAGGACCTATTCGTTTTTTTAACATCGAATTCGAGAACCGATTTTTTTTAACGGGATTTTGGTATATAAGGCGAGTACCTGCGGTCTGGTAGTTCAGTTCTAAGTTTAATTTAAAAATGCGCGGATAATGAATAGTGCATATAAATTAGATGAATTAAGAAATGAAGTGTAAGTAGATATACTGTGTATAAATAAATTAAGTGTAAGTGAATAAATATTGCGTGTGTATAAATGTATCTTACCCATCAGGATAAACTATTTAAATAAATAAGAAAATCATTACAATATAAGTAAATGTTATAGATTGTAGCTTTACAAAATAGGCTTTCATGTGAAATTACTAATCTTTATGATTAGTTGGAATTAACGTGATTTTATAAAAATGTTGCATTGCATAACACTATCCGCAACTGTTTCATATAATAAAGATTGTAACAACGAATTTCTCAAATATCTAGTAATTAGTTCTTAGCTCATAAAAAGAATTGGTCATTGCTCTATTTAAAAATCAAAGCATCAACTATATTAAAATTATTCAAGTTGTATTCAAAGCAAGTAAAAGAATAATGTTTCTAAATTAAATCAAAATGGTTACCACTTACAAATAAAATAGTATATTGTGCAACAAGTGGGAAAAGTTCAACTTTTCTCGCGAGTGTGGAAGTTTGTGGCACGAGCCAAGGGCGAGTGCCGCAAACACACGAGTGAGAAAAGTACTTTTCCCACATGTTGCACACTATACTTTTTCTACAACTGCACAAATTTAAAGAATACAAGTAAATAGTTTTGTAGAAAAAATCTAAGCATCGAGGACCACCCACCGAAAACGGCTGGGCATCGAGTATAAGTTTCTGAAATTGGCTGGGCATCGAGGATCCCCTACCGAATTCTCCATATAAATGTATGTAGTGTGGGCAAAGTGCCGTGAGAAATAATATTTCTCACAGTGTGAGCAATATATGGTTTTGAAATTAAGTAAGCTATGAGAAATATGCTACTTTTCTTACCAGTAGAAAAATTAGCAAATCCATTTTCTTCGATCTCGCATTCTTCTAGAGTTGCAGCAATTTTATAACCTTCCTCAGTATGGATAATTATATTTTCACTAGATGTTGGATGCCAAGTTATATTATCTGTACCTAAGATGTATGGATTTGGTGTTGTTATAGTTATAGTTCTAGGGGTTGTTGGTGTTGCAATCTCGGTTGTTCTTTTTGAATTTATTGTGGTTTCTCTATCAGTGGTTGCCTCTGAATTTGCTAAAGTATATCCATTCCTAAAATATGTTACTGACTCAAGAGCAGCTGTTGTGCCCGTTTCACTGATTGCTGAAATATGTAATGGATCAATTATTTACATTTTAGAAAATATAAAGAATGTATAAGAATATCCTTAAGCCGAATTTATTAGAGTAATTCAACACTTCTTATGTATTTAGTAAACTAACGTAAATATTAAGAGAAGCAATGGTCGTGAATTAGAAAATGACGACAATTTCGTCTGAAAGATAGCACCACATACATGGTGAGATAATAAGACATAAGCAGGGAGATACTTGTTCTCACTAATTGTTATGCTTTTAATGAGAGTGTTACCTATGTCAATATTTTAATGTTGGTGTATAAGTAAGTATAACCAATTTCAGAAATATTCAAAGTTGCCTTATGCCGGAATTCTTCAGAAGAATGTCGGTTATGATAACGCAATATCGACGGCAGTGGTTCTCTTTAACGTAGAAAAATAATAGGGAACCTACTTTTGAAAAGTATTTATTGCATTTCACAGAGATCAACTGAGCATCATATCATCATAATCTTACTACCAGGCTCATATGAAAACGATAATTAATAAATTGATTAAAAATATTGTCTTCCTGTGTAGTTTCGGGCATCTCACAAATGAACTCTATTGATTTTCAGCTCACCATAGCCAGTACAACGGCCGCTATAAATCCAGATAAACTGCATTTTTGGAGAAATTAGAAATATTGTCTTCCTTAAAAATAACACATATGTAAAATAGATATGTTTGTTTTGATCTTTTCTTGCCCCAAACACTAAGTCACATTCTAAGCTCATTTGCGGACACTTCTTTGCCATATTTATAAAGTCTCTTTAGTTGCAGGAAAAATGAAATTAGAAGTTTAATTGAAAATGTGTTAAAAAGTTATGCAAATAAAAAAAGTCATACTAATTTATGCATTTGAGTCGCTGCTTTTAAAATTAATTAATAATACTTGAATTTTATTTAATAAAGGAATATTCTTATATAAATTTTAAACAAGTATTTGTTGTATCCTTAGATACCTTTATGGTTATAACTAAAAGTGGCAACATTGCTCAAAATTTCAGTACCTCTGTCAATAGTTAATCTATTTAGTAGTTTTGTCCTTGTTTAATTACCATATAAAGAGAGATGCAAATATCGTCAGACTGTGATCGACGATCATTTCGAATACGTCGTAGTATTGTAGTAAATAATGTCAAACGTGGTTTGTTTATACGAGCGCCATTACGACTAGAGAGTAAACATTTAGTTCTTTCGTTTTGATGTGTTTTTCAAAACTTTTAGTGACAAAATAAACTTTAAAGTTAATTAATTGAATGTTTTTGGAATATCACGGTTCGTCGGTGCCAAGTTTGTCAGAAAAACAGCCGAAATTACCAAGGCTATGTAGCTACAATACCATCCCCACTTTTTGTAATTCATTCATTATTTCACTACTGGCGTTTAGAATTGTTGGCCGCAAAAATAAACGTGTTAATGAATGAATGAGCCCTTTGTTGTTCTCATCTTCAAGTATTACATAGAAAACTATAATAAAAATGTTTCATTTGTTTGAAGAAAGGAGTTTTGTTGATAACATTGTAAAAGAATAAACGAAATATACTTTTGTCACAGACTTATTAATTCCAGATGTGAAGCACTTGAATTACAATGTGTGCTAACGATTTTTGGTACTAAAATGATTGTTTATCTATAGATATAAATTTTAATGAGTAGTAGGTATCGACTTCGTAGATAAGATTACAGTTCAAAAAATTTCATATATTTGTTTTAACCACTTCTTAAAACGGAAAAGTTGACTAAAGATATCCTAAAAGTTCGCAAAACTAACAAATAAATCCAGAGCCAATATATCCGGTATTCATATTGCGATAATATTGAGAGAAAGAGTACACAAATCATTAAATGATTCATTGAGAAAAATGATGTTATTTAGCCTCTCATGAATATCTACGGAGAATGTAATGGAAAGTGTGGAGTGTATCTATACTGGGATACTTTTAGAAACGAAATGAGTCATTAGAACCTAATAATTCGCTCAAACAATATATAAAACTCATAAAACACCTGAACATTAACGAATATGAACACTAAACCTAAACACTACTTTTTTGTAGAAAAACATTTTCAATCGGTAAATATTGATTATGGTGGCATTTTACAAAATTTACTCTGAAAGTTAGTTCGGCTCTGACAATCGACAGTGTAAGGCTTGTTTATATAGTCAAGTGCGATAAAATCTAAATTTGTGTAGTTTTTAAAAAAGAAACCTAAATACGGGTGTAATGAGTGGTCATCAGGAGGGTGATCCACCTGATCCGGGTGAAAACGGGTTCACAGGTTTTGAAAAACGGGATCAATCGGCTATGGAATGTGATTTGGTTGGCGCTTCAGGTTCTGAGATTCAGTCCGGTAGATAAAAATAAAATTCAAATAAACAATGGCCAGGTAAGTGAAATGACTATGAAAGCGTTTTTCAGTCAGTTACAACAAAATAAAATTAATGTCGGAAATGATATTAATAAAACAAACGAAACCAGTCCGGTAGAAAACATCGTAATTAAGGACAATAAGGAAAAAACCGAATCACCTAAAAACAATCCGATTCAAAAAAGACAGAATCCTAATTAAATACGATGAGCTATCAGATACAGGTCCGTATCTGAATTTGAAGAAAATATGTACAAAAGTGATGTTCTTCTTTGTTACAATGTGGACTACACATTATTAGAAATTAATGTGCCAACATATTACCTTCATACAGATATCCCAAATATTACTGCTATAAATGCTTTTATCAACAATAGCTTACAGAACCAATGGCGAAATGGATGTGCTTTTTTTCATCCAAACGATAACGTTTCCAAATTAGTAAAACTCCCAAACTAGATGTCTATCTATTCAGCAGAATTAATAGCAATATTAGAAGCATTAAAATACATAAATAATCATGAGAAAACTAATTTCGTAATTCTAACTGATAGCAAAAGTTCTATAGATTCTATAAAAAATTTGAAATGGACATCTAATCTTTCACCAATCATTATTCGCATATTAGAAATCACCAGAACAATAAAAGAACAGGAGAAAAACTTCAGTTTGGTATGGATTAAAGGCCATCATGGAATAAAAAACAATGGAAAAGTAGATCAATTAGCCAAACTAACAACAACAGATGGAGAAACATCAAATGAAAATAAAATACCATTTACGGATTTACGTCCTTTAATGAAAGCGAAACAAATGGAAGAATGGAGAGAATTGTTTATAAATGAACATAAAAGTCTGCGTTTTAGAAATATACAACCAAAAATATTTAGAAACAACTGGTTTCACAATACTCCCAATCGGCAGTTTATAAAAACATTCAACGACGTCCAAAACATCTATATAAAATTGGATTGGCGGATTCACCAGATTGCTCATGCGGGAAACATTACAACACATAATTTTGGGTTGCCGAAACTTCCATCGAGAGATTGAAGAATTCCTACACCAACTGCGACAAAATGGGATATACCTACCCACCAATTTAGACAGTATTTTGAGCACAAGGAATGATAATGTATACACTGGCGAGCAAAAAATTGAGGTCACCTTAAAATTTTCATGTTCTTTGAAATTTTACGTTTTCAGATCGTATTCGCAAACTGTACATCATTGCATGTGCTTTTGTAAGCTGAATGTGATACTCAATACTAAATAAAAATGCATTTTTCTGGGATTTCATGATTTATACTGAAAAAGCAACAAATTAACATTTTGGGCGAAATTCACCATTTTGTTGTTAGGGGAAATATGGAACGAGCAAAATGAAAAAATTTGACACTAATAACGTGTATTCCCTCCTCTTGCATTGATGACTGCTTGAAGTCGGCGCGGCATACTTTGAATTAAGTTGCGGATCACATTCTGGTCGATGTTATCCCATTCCTGCAACAGCTCCTGGGCAGTTATTGGTGCTGGTGTGTGTCGGCGGATAAGTCGTCCCAACTCATCCCAGACATGTTCTATGGGATTCATGTCTGGGCTGCGAGCTGGTCAGTCAAACCGCCTAATTTCTGCTTCATTCAGATACTCCCTGACGATTCTGGCTGTATGTGGTCTCGCATTATCTTGCATAAATATGCCACGTTCCCCCAGAGTCACAAAGAAAGGCATAACATGGTCTTCTAGAACCTCCGTAATCTACCTATGAGAGGTTAGGGAGCCATTTTCTATGAAGACCAACTCTGTACGAGCTTGTGCAGTGATTACTGCCCAAACCATAACTGACCCACCGACAAATGGAAGACGCTCGTCAATGCAAACTTGAGCATATCTTTCCACAGGTCTTCTCCACACTCGTCGACGCCCATCTGACCTAGTAGGGCAAAAACGCGACTCATCTGAGAACAATACCCAGCTCCAGTCATCATCATTCCAACGAACGTGATCTCTGGCAAATGTCAATCTTGCAGTCTCATGCTGGCGTTGCAACGGGGGACCTGTAGCCATTCTTCTGCATGACAGTCCAGCAGCAAGAAGTCTTCTTCTAACGGTCCATTCACTAACGTTGACGTTTCTCACTTCTTCCAACTGATTTCGCAGTGAAACCGCAGTAGCTGTCCTATTCCGCAAACTGGTGGACACCAAAAAGCTGTCATCTCGTTGGGTGGTAACTCTTTTTCGCCCAGGCCCTGGTCTTCTAGTGATGAGGCCAGTCTCCAGAAAGCGCTGGTACACCCTTTGCACACCACAAAGACTAGTACCAACAATTCTTGCAGTTTCACGTTGCCCCCGACCATCTTGTAACAGCGCAACAATTCTTGCCACAACAATCGGATCTAAAGTCATCATGGGCCTGTTAAATCACTACGCTTTGAAATCGTTAGGTTTCACACAAAGAATCAACAGTAAACTAGAAAACAGGCAAGGGAAATGTGAATGTTCAATTAGCGCAAAGGCACATTTTTCATAAAAGTCGTACTCTAATAAATCGAATGACAGCTGTCAGGTCTCGGAAAAAAATTGCTTCAACGCCTACTAATACTATTATGTCCTTATCAATATTGACGCAAAAATTATTCACATTATCTGAAGTGACCTCAATTTTTTGCTCGCCAGTGTATTAGGTAGTTTACCAACATTTGAAAAAAATGAAAATAGATATATGAACAAATTGAAAGAAAAAATGAAAAAAAAGAGAAACAAACAGAGAAGAAATAAAAAAATAAATAAAAAAAATTAAAGATAGAATAAAAAAATAAAAAATAAAGAAAAAAAGAGAAGAAATGAAAAAAATAATAAAAAAGGAGAAAAAATGTAATCCCTCTCTATAACAGATAAACTTAGTTATATTATAAGAAATGGTTGTTTATTTTAAAAAACATATGTATGTATAAAACACAAAATATGTATATATATATATATATATATATATATATATATATATATATATATATATATATATATATATATATATATATATATATATATATATATATATATATATATATATATATAAATATAGCGCTGGCCAATTGGTCTACGACTAAGGCCAATACTAAAACACACACACACACACATACTCTGAAAGTTGGCGTAGCAGAAAAAAAAAACTGGGAATTTGTAATCAACTGAAAAACAATTAAATTAACTGTCTCGACCCTTACTTCGTGGAATCTACTCATATTAGTGTTTTAAATGAAACTCACTGTTTCTAGCCAATTCCTCAATTGTTTCGATAAATCAATATCATCGTCAGAATGACAGAAGTTACATTTCATTTGATGCCTACCTGAAGTTTAGTAGTTATTTTTGGCTAGACCAAGAAGTGACCTAACTTGTGATTGACCTAATATATGTTAATAGAAAAAATAAGAAGATGTGATATAACAAATATTGAAGCTTAGATATTATTAGCCCTATGGTGATATCCTGGATATCATTTTTCCAATTAAGATCAGTATAACTGTGCAATGATATAGAAAACCAGGAAAACTCCCTAGATTTATCTGTTCATTGACAACTTCATATTGTGGGTTTCTTAAATGTCTTATAATTTCTAATTTTTCAAGGAAATCCAGTTCTTGCTTCTTTTCACAAATATGCAGCACTTCTAGTTCTGTGTTAGGTGTCAATGAATGATTGGTGTCAAGTAGATTTTTTGCGTAGTGGGATTTATCTGGTTGTTTTAATCTGTATGCTCGTAAGTGTTCACTGTATCGGATTTCAAAATTTCTAAGGGTCTGACCCAACTAGACAGCATTACATTCTGGACATTTGAGTTTATATATACCTGATTTCTTTAATGTTGGTATTTTTGTTTTTACATTTAACAATTTTGTACTAACGTTACTTTCTGTTTTAATAGAAATTGTTGTATTCGTTGCTAAAGATATTTTCTTTGAAATATTATTAGAAATATTTCCTGCATATGTGATGATTTTATAAGTTTTTATTTCATCAGTTTGTTTAGGAAATATTAGTTGTAATGCCACTTTTTCCTCTTTTTTATTAATTAGCTTATTTATCATATGTAATGGATAACCGTTGGATGTTGCTATTTGTCTAATTGTATTAATCTCAATATCAAAATTATATTTGTTCATAGGAATTGAAAAAGCTCTATGTATCATTGAATTATATGTCGCTAGTTTATGTGACATGGGGTGATGGGAATTGTCACATCAGTGTGTGTTGGTTTTCGGTAAATTGAATAATCAAGTACATTATTAACTCTTTGAATTTTTAAATCAAGAAAATTTGATCGAGCTATTTTCTTCAATTTCTAATGTAAATTTAATTTTTGGGTGTAAATTATTAATGTGGTTGAAAAATACATCTAATTGTCGTTCACTGCCCATAAAACAAGCTAATATGTCATCTACATATCTATACCAAAATAAAACATTTTTCGAAATATTACTTTCAAAGATCTTTCTTTCTAAACTGTCCATAAAAATGTTTTCCAAAATAGGTGATATAGGGCTTCCCATTGGTAAACCTTCATTTTGAATAATATGAGATATACTTAATTTATTTGATGTATGTATTAATCAGAATTATTTCACTTTTGACAATAAGATATATATTCAAAATGAAGGTTTACCAATGGGAAGCCCTATATCACCTATTTTGGCAAACATTTTTATGGACAATTTCGAAAGAAAGATCTTTGAAAGTAATATTTCGAAAAATGTTTTATTTTGGTATAGATATGTAGATGACATATTAGCTTGTTTTATGGACAGTGAACGACAATTAGATGTATTTTTCAACCATATTAATAATTTACACCCAAAAATTAAATTTACATTAGAAATTGAAGAAAATAGCTCGATCAATTTTCTTGATTTAAAAATTCAAAGAGTTAATAATGTACTTGATTATTCAATTTACCGAAAACCAACACACACTGATGTGACTATTCCATATAGTTCCAATCACCCCATGTCACATAAACTAGCGGCATATAATTCAATGATACATAGAGCTTTTTCAGTTCCTATGAACAAATGTAATTTTGATAGAGAGATTAATACAATTAGACAAATAGCAAAATCCAACGGTTATCCATTACATATGATAAATCAGCTAATTAATAAAAAAGAGGAAAAAGTGGCATTACAACTAATATTTCCTAAACAAACTGATGAAATAAAACCATCACATATACAGGAAATATTTCTAATAATATTTCAAAGATAATATCTTTAGCAACGAATACAACAATTTCTTTTAAAACAGAAAGTAACGTTAGTACAAAATTTTTAAATGTAAAAACAAAAATACCACCATTATAGAAATCATGTATATATAAACTCAAATGTCCAGAATGTAATGCTGTCTATTTGGGTCAGACCCTTAGAAATTTTGAAATCCGATACAGTGAACACTTACTAGCATACAGATTAAAACAACTAGATAAATCTCACTACGCAAAACATCTACTTGACACCAATAATTCATTGACACCTAACACAGAACTAGAAGTGCTGCATATTTGTGAAAAGAAACAAGAACTGGATTTCCTTGAAAAATTAGAAACTAGAAGACATTTAAGAAACCCACAATATGAAGTTGTCAATGAACAGAAAAATATAGGGAGTTCTCCACTAATAAACTGTCTTCTTAAGTGATAATTGTAAAGATCAGCATATATAGTTTTCCTGGTTTTCTATATCATTGAACGGTTATACTGATCTTAATTGGAAAAATGATATCCAGGATATCACCATAGGGCTAATAATATCTAAGCTTCAATATTTGTAATATCACATCTTCTTCTTTTTTCTATTAACATGTATTGAGGTCACTTCTTGGTCTAGCCAAAAACAACTACTAAACATCAGGTAGGCATCAAATAAAATGTAACTTCTATCATTCTGACGATGATATTCATTTATCGAAACAATTGTCAATTTTTTAGAATTTATAACAATTTTCGTTATATTGTGGAATTAGCTAGAAACAATGAGTTTCATTTAAAACACTAATGAAAAACAACTACTTGCAACTTATTATGTAGAGCACTCATTTTACAATACCTAGTGCTGTTTATTGAAGTTGTTAAATACAACGCCAATAGATGCCTAGGTAATTAGATACTACACATTCTTCAATTAACTTTGCAGTAGGTATTTGAGTATCACTCAAAATCTTTGAATTAAAAAACGGTAGATAACCATTTCTTGAGTTTATAACAATGAATTGGAATTCTATCTTCGAATTTATAACAATACTATGATAAATTGTTGATTATAAATATATAAAAGATTTTTGAAAAGTGAACTAGCTATTTTATACAATTATTCACGCTTACCTATTAAAACTGCATTTAGATATATGATCCAAAAATGCATTTTAGTAAATCACCGTTTTATATGGAATACAAAATTATCTTGTTTTGGTTTAAATAATAAAACCGATAAACTTATAAAAATTGTATGACAAAATTTTCGATAAGATAGTGGATGATATCTGACTTATCATGTACTTGCAAGTTTAACAAGAAAAAAAAGGATTTGGGCGGTAACTTTTTATTATAGAATTGATTTGATTTATTGAATCAATTTATACAGTTAGATAATCACGTATATGTTTTCAATTTGCCTAAATTGAATTATGCCAAAGCTACAAATTTTATAAATGTCCTTTTTTATGAAATTAACTGTCTCAACCCTTACTTTGTGGAATCTACTCATATTAGAGTTTTAAATGAAACTTACTGTTTCTAGTTAACTCCACAGTTTATTTCTTTAAATAAACTTTTTTATGCTAATTTTTTGGTCAAAAATTCATTCCTCTACCTACTAATAGCAAAGTAACATATCTCTATTATTAATTAACTCCGGTTACACACACAGCGTATTCTTGGGACGTTTGCCGTTATTGAGTCCTACATTAGTGAACAATTGACTTGTGTGAAAATGGAAGCTTTCTACCCCAATTTTTAGGATTTTTAATCAAAATTTGTTAAAACTCTCAAACACTTAGATTTTTTATTAAGAGGGGCAACCAAACTTCAACTTTTTTTTATTCTCATAGCTTTAACGTGGTAGCTGGCCGGGGGAAGGAGGGTAAACAACCCTCAAAATTTGAATGGGTAAAGGGGGTAGTACCGTACCTCTTTTTAAAGGTTTAATCGAGTTTTTTATGACCCTATAATGTAGAAATTAAATCGAAGGTTCTACATTAGTGACATATAGAAGATTCTATTTTGTACTATTTTTGTAGGTACGCATGTTTCACTATTTTGAGTCGCCTCCAAAAGGTTTCATGGTAGAAATGGTACACTCACAAAATATCCCCCAGGTCTCCTCCACACTCTGTCACATTCATAAGGTGATTTCAGACTAATTCGAGTTTCATCGCTGAACAAATACGTTTTTCCAGTCATCAACAGTCCAATGCCGATGATCCCTTGCAAACATCAACCTGCGGCGTTTGTGTTCTATTGTAAGCAAAGAACGACGGGATGGTCTTCCACTGGTCAATCCGAAAGTTTTTATCCTTCTTACCGTTTTAGATAAAATTCTAATATTTCTGACCATTTCAAGTTGACTGCTCAATTCTCTTCCTGTCATTTTTCAGTTTCTTAAAACCTGTTGTCGAAGAAAACGCTCATCAAGGTGGCTGGTAATATTTTTCCTATCCTGACCACTGACTCGATCGTGTGATCCAGTTTCCCTACATTTTCTAAACATTCGACTGATGGTTACTCGCTTAAATTAGCCACATAACGCAAACTTCTTTCCTCTTGAATCAAAGTTGTAGCATATGTTTCAATAATAATATTAAATATTATAATTCATCTAAACTCTTCAGTGTCCAGTAAAATCTATATATACTTGTAACACCCTCCCTAGACTGCTCCCTGGTAGGATGAAATCATAACTATCTTTGGTCATTACCGGAACGCAGGATCCATTCAGGATAGCTTCTCCCTCGTTGGGTAGATTGCGCATCTTATTAGAGCTATAGCCGGAACTCTAAAGATTCTCAGGGGCGAATCTTCACCTTAATTGGAATTATAGAACACCATCATCCTCGGGAAAAAAGGTAAAGAAAATAACTTCTGGGCGCCAACTTATTTTTTATTGACCTCTGAATAAGTAAATAGAGTATGGATTTACACTTTTTAGCAGATCATAGCAAAGCGGTATAAGGCTGCAAAAATTGGGCCAAGTTTTATAAATTTTTTTTCTTGCCAAATGATTTTTTAGATCAGCTTAAAATTAGTTGGAAAATAACTATGTATATATAAAAAATTTATCTGAATAAATTTCAGTCAATAAATTGAGAGTTATTTGGAAGAATGTTTCTTTGTAAGTATCAATTCAAAATAAAAAAAGGTGGATAAATTTAATATACGACATGGTATTTTACGTGATTTCAAAAAATTTTGTGATTTAAACTTGTTCAGGTACTTTAATTGTTAATTAAATGGAAATTTTATTCTTTCTAAACTTGAGACGTGTACATGGCGCAAAGTTTTACTGACATCCATAGATGGCAGTTTTGGTAGTATTTCAATTATTTTTGTAGTTTGTAGTTTAATATTCGTTCTATTGATCATTTAGTGATTCGTTTTCTCTACATGTGACAAGAATATATTCCT
This sequence comes from Galeruca laticollis, assembly GCA_963921935.1. Classification (NCBI taxonomy): domain Eukaryota; kingdom Metazoa; phylum Arthropoda; class Insecta; order Coleoptera; family Chrysomelidae; genus Galeruca; species Galeruca laticollis. The sequence goes on from OY998176.1 coordinate 178,765,221, forward strand.
TAATCGAACATATTTTTTTCTATAAGACTAGACTATCTGCAAATCTACAAAATATTATATATACCTATATATATATATGTATATACGAGATATGTATACATATATATATATATATATATATATATATATATATATATATATATATATATATATATATATATATATATATATATATATAGTTGTAGTATGAATGGAGGCGTACATTGTGACCCAGTGTAATGTAGAAATAAAGAAACTAAGATCAAATTTTTTATATATAATAGTAATAATGACCATATCTGTCAATTATAGTTAAATTTTCAGCAATTTTTTTAGAATTCCAAAAGTTGAGATTATTTTAATAACGTTTATAAAACTAAATTTAGATAAAAACATATAAAGTCATATTATAATAATAATAAAACAAATAATCAAATATAAATGACAATGAAATAAATTAACTTAACGCAATATGTAACCTTAGACATAACCAAAATTTAATGGAGGAATATGAAGGACAAACTAATAACTTGAGAAATCAACGATATAGCTACAGTATCTAAATCATAAAAAAGAAAACAATTGTGAATTTTGTAATGGAAGATTCAATATTATTTATATAATACATATAAGTTTTAAAGATCTATTTTCATATAGGGAAGTACAAAAACCAGAAATGTCATATTATGTTGACATGCGTACCAACAAATCTGATTGAATACATGAGGGATGAATAAATAAAATTTGAAAATCATTAAGAGACTATATATGATAATTGAATGAACAAATAGTAGAATAAAAATGGAATAATTACATATATGATATATAATTGTTCATGTTGCCAAAATTATATAATTATAATTTAAGTTTCCACCAATCACAGGACTTTTGAAAATTAAAATAATTAACAAGACAATTTATAGAACTGATTGTGACATATTATGAAATTATAAACAATATAAAGTATAAATAATATAAAACAACAGGACATTTATGTGAATAATAGAGTGATTTTGGACAAATAAGAATGACAATCAATCGTTATAAAAAATTGTATATCTAGTAGTTTATGAACATCCGCTTGAAGCAAGTTTGTTGATAAAAAAACAATTGAGTGTGGCGAGGAAGGTAGAAGCATAAGCAACTCCATGTCGGGGCTCTTCAAATTTTTTGCGAAAAATTATTAAAATTAAGTATTTCGGCCATTCTACAAAGTAGTTTTACAACCAGAGATCTTACCAACAAATTAAAACAAATTCCCGATCCAAAACGAGTCTTCTCCAAGTAATATGAGAAATTTGGTGATCTACAGCAGTGAGAAAGGACGCTAAAAGGTGCGGACATTTTGAGACAATCGTTTTCTCAAATAACAGGTTAGTGAATTTATTTCTTTGGGTTCCAAAGACGAACAATAAATATAAATGATCATTCAATTAACTAATAAAATAAATATTAAAGTCCATAAATAAACAATACAAAGAACAATTTTGAAAAATAATTAATATATCGTTCAATTTTATAGAGTATAACAATGATTACTCACCTGTTTTTCAATCTATACATGTAGTTTATAAGAGATTTCTAAAAATACTTTTATAGTTTATAGTTGGTAATTTCATATATGTAATTAATCTGTTTCGTTGTTTATCACCATAGAATCTTTTAATCTTGTTTTATACAAGTTAAAATAACACACAGCCACACAAACCAATCATATATATTTCAATTTTCTCAACGTTTAGCGTTATTTAATACTGTGAGATGTGTAACAAAAGACTGATCTGCGCAAGCGTTGTATATTTTTGAAGGTTGACTATTAATTTCAGCATGCGATAGGAGCACACCATAGGCATCGCATAATTTTATTTCTATAATTAAATAAAAATGTGATACTAAATAAATAATTAATTATAAGTTGCAATCGGAACATTCTTATCCATATTTTCTTTGAAACAATTTATTCATTAATTAAATATATAAAAGCATATGGATAAACAAATAATAAGGTATAAATAGTAAAGTAATTATAAATAAACAATAAATAAATATGATTATTAATTCAATTGTCGGCCCAACGTAGGGCTATAATAAAAGAATTTGATATAATTGGCCCCAACGTGGGGCAAATAATAAATAATAAAAAAGAAAAACCATATATATACATATATATATATATATATATATATATATAAACTTTTTCTATGCTGTCAATAACAACATGGAACGTAAAGAAAATCTATTTATAATTGAGCTTTTGAACCAAATTATAGAAGGAAATGTATTAAGCTAACTAAAGATAATATAAACATACGAATTCGTTACGAGAAATCTACTGTGTGAGTGAAACGCGTCAAGTAGTTGAAATTGAAGATTAGTTCAAATATAATGAAGCAAATTATATTGTTTTATTTCATTGTGGAATTAGCTAGAAACAATGAGTTTCATTTAAAACACTAATGAAAAACAACTACTTGCAACTTATTATGTAGAGCACTCATTTTACAATACCTAGTGCTGTTTATTGAAGTTGTTAAATACAACGCCAATAGATGCCTAGGTAATTAGATACTACACATTCTTCAATTAACTTTGCAGTAGGTATTTGAGTATCACTCAAAATCTTTGAATTAAAAAACGGTAGATAACCATTTCTTGAGTTTATAACAATGAATTGGAATTCTATCTTCGAATTTATAACAATACTATGATAAATTGTTGATTATAAATATATAAAAGATTTTTGAAAAGTGAACTAGCTATTTTATACAATTATTCACGCTTACCTATTAAAACTGCATTTAGATATATGATCCAAAAATGCATTTTAGTAAATCACCGTTTTATATGGAATACAAAATTATCTTGTTTTGGTTTAAATAATAAAACCGATAAACTTATAAAAATTGTATGACAAAATTTTCGATAAGATAGTGGATGATATCTGACTTATCATGTACTTGCAAGTTTAACAAGAAAAAAAAAGGATTTGGGCGGTAACTTTTTATTATAGAATTGATTTGATTTATTGAATCAATTTATACAGTTAGATAATCACGTATATGTTTTCAATTTGCCTAAATTGAATTATGCCAAAGCTACAAATTTTATAAATGTCCTTTTTTATGAAATTAACTGTCTCAACCCTTACTTTGTGGAATCTACTCATATTAGAGTTTTAAATGAAACTTACTGTTTCTAGTTAACTCCACAGTTTATTTCTTTAAATAAACTTTTTTATGCTAATTTTTTGGTCAAAAATTCATTCCTCTACCTACTAATAGCAAAGTAACATATCTCTATTATTAATTAACTCCGGTTACACACACAGCGTATTCTTGGGACGTTTGCCGTTATTGAGTCCTACATTAGTGAACAATTGACTTGTGTGAAAATGGAAGCTTTCTACCCCAATTTTTAGGATTTTTAATCAAAATTTGTTAAAACTCTCAAACACTTAGATTTTTTATTAAGAGGGGCAACCAAACTTCAACTTTTTTTTATTCTCATAGCTTTAACGTGGTAGCTGGCCGGGGGAAGGAGGGTAAACAACCCTCAAAATTTGAATGGGTAAAGGGGGTAGTACCGTACCTCTTTTTAAAGGTTTAATCGAGTTTTTTATGACCCTATAATGTAGAAATTAAATCGAAGGTTCTACATTAGTGACATATAGAAGATTCTATTTTGTACTATTTTTGTAGGTACGCATGTTTCACTATTTTGAGTCGCCTCCAAAAGGTTTCATGGTAGAAATGGTACACTCACAAAATATCCCCCAGGTCTCCTCCACACTCTGTCACATTCATAAGGTGATTTCAGACTAATTCGAGTTTCATCGCTGAACAAATACGTTTTTCCAGTCATCAACAGTCCAATGCCGATGATCCCTTGCAAACATCAACCTGCGGCGTTTGTGTTCTATTGTAAGCAAAGAACGACGGGATGGTCTTCCACTGGTCAATCCGAAAGTTTTTATCCTTCTTACCGTTTTAGATAAAATTCTAATATTTCTGACCATTTCAAGTTGACTGCTCAATTCTCTTCCTGTCATTTTTCAGTTTCTTAAAACCTGTTGTCGAAGAAAACGCTCATCAAGGTGGCTGGTAATATTTTTCCTATCCTGACCACTGACTCGATCGTGTGATCCAGTTTCCCTACATTTTCTAAACATTCGACTGATGGTTACTCGCTTAAATTAGCCACATAACGCAAACTTCTTTCCTCTTGAATCAAAGTTGTAGCATATGTTTCAATAATAATATTAAATATTATAATTCATCTAAACTCTTCAGTGTCCAGTAAAATCTATATATACTTGTAACACCCTCCCTAGACTGCTCCCTGGTAGGATGAAATCATAACTATCTTTGGTCATTACCGGAACGCAGGATCCATTCAGGATAGCTTCTCCCTCGTTGGGTAGATTGCGCATCTTATTAGAGCTATAGCCGGAACTCTAAAGATTCTCAGGGGCGAATCTTCACCTTAATTGGAATTATAGAACACCATCATCCTCGGGAAAAAAGGTAAAGAAAATAACTTCTGGGCGCCAACTTATTTTTTATTGACCTCTGAATAAGTAAATAGAGTATGGATTTACACTTTTTAGCAGATCATAGCAAAGCGGTATAAGGCTGCAAAAATTGGGCCAAGTTTTATAAATTTTTTTTCTTGCCAAATGATTTTTTAGATCAGCTTAAAATTAGTTGGAAAATAACTATGTATATATAAAAAATTTATCTGAATAAATTTCAGTCAATAAATTGAGAGTTATTTGGAAGAATGTTTCTTTGTAAGTATCAATTCAAAATAAAAAAAGGTGGATAAATTTAATATACGACATGGTATTTTACGTGATTTCAAAAAATTTTGTGATTTAAACTTGTTCAGGTACTTTAATTGTTAATTAAATGGAAATTTTATTCTTTCTAAACTTGAGACGTGTACATGGCGCAAAGTTTTACTGACATCCATAGATGGCAGTTTTGGTAGTATTTCAATTATTTTTGTAGTTTGTAGTTTAATATTCGTTCTATTGATCATTTAGTGATTCGTTTTCTCTACATGTGACAAGAATATATTCCTTAATCGAACATATTTTTTTCTATAAGACTAGACTATCTGCAAATCTACAAAATATTATATATACCTATATATATATGTATATACGAGATATGTATATATATATATATATATATATATATATATATATATATATAGTTGTAGTATGAATGGAGGCGTACATTGTGACCCAGTGTAATGTAGAAATAAAGAAACTAAGATCAAATTTTTTATATATAATAGTAATAATGACCATATCTGTCAATTATAGTTAAATTTTCAGCAATTTTTTTAGAATTCCAAAAGTTGAGATTATTTTAATAACGTTTATAAAACTAAATTTAGATAAAAACATATAAAGTCATATTATAATAATAATAAAACAAATAATCAAATATAAATGACAATGAAATAAATTAACTTAACGCAATATGTAACCTTAGACATAACCAAAATTTAATGGAGGAATATGAAGGACAAACTAATAACTTGAGAAATCAACGATATAGCTACAGTATCTAAATCATAAAAAAGAAAACAATTGTGAATTTTGTAATGGAAGATTCAATATTATTTATATAATACATATAAGTTTTAAAGATCTATTTTCATATAGGGAAGTACAAAAACCAGAAATGTCATATTATGTTGACATGCGTACCAACAAATCTGATTGAATACATGAGGGATGAATAAATAAAATTTGAAAATCATTAAGAGACTATATATGATAATTGAATGAACAAATAGTAGAATAAAAATGGAATAATTACATATATGATATATAATTGTTCATGTTGCCAAAATTATATAATTATAATTTAAGTTTCCACCAATCACAGGACTTTTGAAAATTAAAATAATTAACAAGACAATTTATAGAACTGATTGTGACATATTATGAAATTATAAACAATATAAAGTATAAATAATATAAAACAACAGGACATTTATGTGAATAATAGAGTGATTTTGGACAAATAAGAATGACAATCAATCGTTATAAAAAATTGTATATCTAGTAGTTTATGAACATCCGCTTGAAGCAAGTTTGTTGATAAAAAAACAATTGAGTGTGGCGAGGAAGGTAGAAGCATAAGCAACTCCATGTCGGGGCTCTTCAAATTTTTTGCGAAAAATTATTAAAATTAAGTATTTCGGCCATTCTACAAAGTAGTTTTACAACCAGAGATCTTACCAACAAATTAAAACAAATTCCCGATCCAAAACGAGTCTTCTCCAAGTAATATGAGAAATTTGGTGATCTACAGCAGTGAGAAAGGACGCTAAAAGGTGCGGACATTTTGAGACAATCGTTTTCTCAAATAACAGGTTAGTGAATTTATTTCTTTGGGTTCCAAAGACGAACAATAAATATAAATGATCATTCAATTAACTAATAAAATAAATATTAAAGTCCATAAATAAACAATACAAAGAACAATTTTGAAAAATAATTAATATATCGTTCAATTTTATAGAGTATAACAATGATTACTCACCTGTTTTTCAATCTATACATGTAGTTTATAAGAGATTTCTAAAAATACTTTTATAGTTTATAGTTGGTAATTTCATATATGTAATTAATCTGTTTCGTTGTTTATCACCATAGAATCTTTTAATCTTGTTTTATACAAGTTAAAATAACACACAGCCACACAAACCAATCATATATATTTCAATTTTCTCAACGTTTAGCGTTATTTAATACTGTGAGATGTGTAACAAAAGACTGATCTGCGCAAGCGTTGTATATTTTTGAAGGTTGACTATTAATTTCAGCATGCGATAGGAGCACACCATAGGCATCGCATAATTTTATTTCTATAATTAAATAAAAATGTGATACTAAATAAATAATTAATTATAAGTTGCAATCGGAACATTCTTATCCATATTTTCTTTGAAACAATTTATTCATTAATTAAATATATAAAAGCATATGGATAAACAAATAATAAGGTATAAATAGTAAAGTAATTATAAATAAACAATAAATAAATATGATTATTAATTCAATTGTCGGCCCAACGTAGGGCTATAATAAAAGAATTTGATATAATTGGCCCCAACGTGGGGCAAATAATAAATAAATAATAAAAAAGAAAAACCATATATATACATATATATATATATATATATATAAACTTTTTCTATGCTGTCAATAACAACATGGAACGTAAAGAAAATCTATTTATAATTGAGCTTTTGAACCAAATTATAGAAGGAAATGTATTAAGCTAACTAAAGATAATATAAACATACGAATTCGTTACGAGAAATCTACTGTGTGAGTGAAACGCGTCAAGTAGTTGAAATTGAAGATTAGTTCAAATATAATGAAGCAAATTATATTGTTTTATTTCATCGTTATATTTATTTATTTATTTAAACGGAAACCCCCCACTACAAAATACAACAGCATACAATATGGTTATGTTTACATTTAACTAACTTAACTAAGTAACAGTAACACAACATGATAATATCATAACAAGCATATATATATATATATATATATATATATATATATATAATATTGGAAATGTATATATATAATAACAAGATGTACGAATAGTACGTGACATATGAACAATAAGCAACGAATGATTAGTGGGTACTGCACGCAAATTTGCGTGCAATACCCACTAATCATTCGTTGCTTATTATATATATATATATATATATATATATATATATATATATATATATATATATACAATCACTTTAAAGGAACCTTAGTAAAGTACTCTTAAAGACTTGAAATGAGCCATTAAAAACATCCAATCTATCCTCTCTATTTAAAAATTCTGGAGATCTGTCTATGAATGAATGTCTACCATAATTAGTTCTGTGAAAACTAATGGAAAATAATTTACAATGCCGCAGCGCTCTTTGTGGAACTTCAAGATATATTTATATTTCAGGCAGCAAGGATGGACATGGTGCAATACCATTTAGTATTTAATAAATCAGAGAAATGTCAAACATAAGCTTTCTTTTATCCAGAGTAAGCAATTTTAGTTCATGTAAAATATGAGAATAGTCATGATCAATGAGATTCAAATTAAATCTATAATTACAATATCTCAAGAATTTGTTTTGTAATCTTTCGAGCAATAACTTATAAACAATATAAATATTGAGGCGTCCAAATAACTGTTCCATATTCCAGTTGAGATCTGACCAACCCAACATAAACAGACCTCACAGCTTCCAGAGATAGATCATTACAATTCCTCAAAGTAAATCCCAACATCCTTTGAGACCCAACCACCAATTGATTGATATGCTCATCAAAGCTTAAGTGAGAGTCAAAAAGTATTCCCAAATCCTTAGCCAATTCTTTACTTATCAGCAATTGACCATCTATTGAATACGAGAATGGGATCATAGTTTCCTTTTTCCTAAAAGAGATCTTGAAGCATTTTTCAACATTCAAATCCAACAAGTTTACCCGACACCATTCAGACAGATTATCTAGATTCCTTTGAATTAAACCAATATCGATGTCATTCCAAACCACTAAGAATAATTTGAGATCATCAGTGAACATTAAAAACTCACGCTCCTTTATATCATCTTTGAGATCATTATCAAACAGGCTAAACAACAACGGAGAACAGTGCCCCCCCCTCCGAGGGACCCCAGCGCTTACACCAATCACTCTTGACAAAAAATTCCAAATTTTTACCTTCAAACGTCCCCCACTAAGAAAACTAAACACCCAGTTCGCTAATTTGTCTGTAAAACCTAAATTTTTTAATTCCTCAATCAACACAAGAAAGAAAATAACTATAGATTTGCATGGATAAGTCGTGGGAAAATTTATATGCGCAAAGATGAACATAGCCCAGTTCAGCCAATCGAAGAAACCAGTAATCTAAAAAACTAGAAAAATCCAATGAATTTAGCAAACCAACAGCAGAAGCACAACTAAGAATTTTATATATAAATGCACAAAGTCTCAGAAACAAGTTGGAGGAACTACAGTGTCTCGTGAAAATGAAATATTATGATATATTAGTAATTGTGGAAATCTGGTTACATAAAAATGAAGTACACCAATTCGTAATTAATGGATATACAGCAGTGCATGCATGTAGAGATACTAGAGCCAGAGGAGTCGCAATATATATTAAAGAACACATCAAGTTCATTGAGATGAACAATGTTGGTGGGGACAGCCAATTCAACATGATTGGGATGAATCTACAGGTAAATAGTGTAAAAAATTATAGCCTTATACAGACCACCATCATTCAATATGAAGGAATTCCTGGAAATATTGGAAGAAATACTACAGCCTGAGAAAAAAACACTAATAATTGGTGATTTTAACATAAATTTATTAGATAATAATGAGACCACCAGTGACTATAGGAATTGTGTTATATTGAATGGTTTTGAAATCCGAAACAATATAGGCATATAATATGCAACCAGAATTACACAACACTCTCATACTATTATCGATCATGTTTTAGCAACAAGTAACATAGACTGTAAGGTAAACATTGAATATAGCACAGTTTCGGATCACAATATATTAGAAATATAATTATATACGAAAAATAAAAATTATAATTGTAAAGTTCAGAAAACATTTGAGAAACTAGATAACTCAAAATATGAAGACAATTTGAAAGATCTATTGCAAACCTCTATACCGGTTGATACATTCGAAACCTTGATCAAACTAATACAAGAAGCTAAAAATAAGGCTACAAAAACAATTAAAATGAAAATTAGGGGAAATAATGATTGGATAACCCCCCAGTTTTTAGAATTATTGAAAGGAAGAGAAGAATTATACAAACTAACAAAAAAATTCCCTCAAGATCAACGAATCTTAGGGGACTTCAGAAATGAAAAGAAGAAAGTTGAAAACGAAAAAAAAAATCTAAAAACTAACTTTTTCAGAAAAAAATGGAATGACGCCTATGGAAATCCAAAGAAACAATGGAATTTCATAAATAACCTAATAAAACATGAAAAGAAACAAACTAGTGTAGATACAATAGAGGTAGATAAAACATTCATAACTGATAAATTAGAAATTGGAAACAAATTTAACGAATATTTCTGTGATATAGGTCAATCAATCGTCAATAAAGTCAATGCAAAACTGTTAAGTAACCCACTTTCACACTGTTTCGAGGAAATCAATATAAAAAACTCCTTGTACCTATATGATACTAATATCAAAGAAGTAAGAGAAATTTTGAATGAAATGAATGAAAACTCTGCTCCGGGTAATGATAAAATTTTTGCAAAAGATTTATTAAGAGTACAGGAGGTAATAATACCAATTTTAGTCAACTTGGTTAATAGAATGTTTGAAACAGGGGAATTTCCGAAGGAGCTGAAAGTGGGTAAGGTTACCCCTATCCATAAAACAGGACCAAAAAACAATTTAGAAAACTATCGCCCAATTACTGTAGTTTGTGCATTTTCAAAATTTGTGGAAATTCTTTTCAAAAAACGTATCATGAACTTTCTTACTAGGTATGTTGAATTGGACAAGTATCAATATGGTTTTCAGAAACACTCGAACACCCAAAGCGATACAACAGACTTCCTGAACCATGTTGTATCCAACTTGGATGACAAAAAATTTGTCCTAACAATATTTATTGACTTACAAAAAGCATTCGATGTAGTGGATCATGAAATACTACTCGAGAAATTGTACCTATTAGGTATAAGAGGAAAAAGTGCAAGTATATTAAAATCATATCTAAAGGATCATCAACAGAGTATGTGTCTCTGCATAAAGTAAATAGTGAAATCGCAAATATAAACTGCGGAGTCCCACAAGGCTCAGTCCTTGGGCCGCTATTATATTCACTACACACCCTAAATCTGAAAAAGGCAAATCTTAAAGCTCGCTATTACATATTCTCAGATGATACCATCCTAGTATATGAGGGATCTAACTTGGGAGAACTGGAAGCCTTGGTAAATAGTGATCTACAACTATATGGTAAATGGCTCCTAGCTAACAAGCTGCAAATAAATGTGAGTAAAACAGTGTATATGCTCTTCAAAAATAAAAATAAAGAAAGCTGGGACCCAGATATCAAAATTGGGTATCAGGCCATTCAAAAGGTCGATTATACCAAATATCTAGGATTTGTAATCGATGACAAACTAAATTGGCACAAACATGCAGAGCACATGACAAAAAAAATTGTACCAATGATTGGAGCACTTTATAGATGTCAGAGCTACCTGAATCTACAGAATAAAATTATGATATATAATGCTATTTTCTTTCTATATTCCGATATCTGATAACAAACTGGAGGGTATGTTCTCAGACATTATTTAAAAAAATCAAAACTCTGCAAAATAAGGTGGTAAAAACTTTATTTGCCTATGGTTACAGGGCTAATACAGAAATGATCTACGATCAAACTAAAATATTACCGCTGGAAAAAATTCTACAGATAGAACAATGTAAATTTATCTACAAAATAACAAAAAATCAACAGAAATGCAACACATAATTGAATATAATTAATGAAATACATTCCTATGAAACTAGAAGTCAAGACCAAATTTATCTACCCCATGTGAGAACGAAAATTGCTCTAAATAATCCCTTTTCTAAACATCTGCAGTCATTCAATCTTTTGCCAAACTATATAAAAAATAAAGATAGTTATTCCTCGTTCAAAGCAGAAATGATGCAATTTGTAAATGGCCATGAAACTTAAAATATATAGGTTCCGGTGCCAGCATTTATTGCTGATTAGGAACAATGCTTCACAAAAATTATGATTATATACATACACTCTTTTGTTTTGTTGTTGTATGTATATGTGTGTGCGTGTATATGTGTATGTATGTATATGTATGTATGAAATTTTTTCGGGACTATTAATTGAGCTCGTCCTGAACATTGTAATTAGGTGTAATTAGTTTTAAGAATCCTTTATAGTCTGAACATGTGATAGGCTAAGAGATTAGTTTTTCATACATTGTACTGTGACTTTGTACACTTGTTGAAATAAAAGCATTTCTATTAAAAAAAACAAGTGATTAACTCTGTCGAAAGCTTAGGAAAAATCAGTATATATGGCATCAACCTGATCCCCTTTCTCTAAGGCAGCAGACAGCTTACCATTGTATGTAAGCATATTGGTTACCATAATCGACGCCCCCCCCCCCTAAAGTCGTGCTGCTCATTAATTATAATCTCTTAACACTGCCAATTCAAACAGTTATACATCAAACTATCAAAAACATTTGGGATTGAAGACTGTATAGATACACTGCGATAATTTTTAATATCACTTCTTGAACATTATTTAAATATCGGAGAAACAAAACTTTCCTTCCAACTATCAGGAAACATACCTGAAGATAAAGATAAATGAAATAGCTGACACAAAGGCAGCATTAAGGATATACTACCTTGTTTCGAGACCAAAGTTGGAATACCATCAGGACCAATCATTCAACGAAGAGATGCTTTGTTTCAATAATTTATCAGATTGTAATACTAGTAATTGTTACATCCTTCATTCTAAAACAAATGTAACTACTCTAACCTTACCTGCTAAATTTTGTATCAGTTATGAACCAAATTTTAGAGGCCTATTCTCTAATCAGTAACAATGTCGTTCATAGATGTTCGGAATTGCATTGAAAGAACCAATGGAATGCTCAAAGGTGTGCAATACGATCCTGCATTTGTGTCAAGAATTATATATGCTTGTGTTATGCTCCACAACATTATTATAAAAGGATTATACCTTCTTCATCTTCTTCGGCATTTTCCCATATTATGAGTTCGCTGTTATTCCATCCACAGTTCCCTTAAGTTCCAATCTCCTTCTTTTGGAATATACAAATTGATGTATATCTAATTTTATAGGAAGATGACAACAATTTTGTCGATGAAGATGATATTGGCCGATGCTCATTTATTAAATAGGGTCAATAATATAGTTTGGAATCAAATTATAAATAATCTCTTATGAGCAAGACTTTATTGTATATTTTAATACAATAATTGAAGAACAATTTTCTTAAGTTTTTTGTGTTATGGCTCTTACATGGTACCATTTATAAGAATCAAAATGAAAAATATCAATTATTAAAATAACAATTCCAGAAAATTTACAATGTCCATTTTAATACGATAATGTAGGTACTATAAATTCAAATTACCTCTTTTATAGGAAGAAAATTGAAATTGTTTTATTGAATTATTTTTTTTAAGTTATTTTACTAAACATAACGACAATGCAAGTTTTTTTAAACCTTACATAGGACAACTTTTTATTCGAAGTGATAGAGTAGTACTCCCTAAGGCAAAGTAGTAGAAAATAATTTAACTACTTAGGAAGTACTACTCTATCACTTTGAATAAAAAAATTGGTCTGTCGGGTTTTAAAGAACTTGCACTGTATACGATTTTTTCAATAACACTGATTAAAGTATAGGTAACTCAGGAACCTGGCCCAAGCAAAATTCCTACCTAAAGTATTGTACTAAACATAACATCACAATCCAACAAATATCTGAAAATATAGATTTTTTTTAATAAACTGATTATTCAGTGTATCCCGTTAAATTAACACCATATTAAAAACTATTGATTTTAGATAAAAAATTATTCTTTGTGAAAACTCTGCATAGTCTAACACATAAAATGCAATTACCTAATATAAAATTTTATAGCTAGTAACTTTTTTCGTAAAATTATTAATAAAACAGCTTGAAACAGAAAGTAAAATAATACTAGACTCAGGTAGCTGTAACTCTGCAAGTGAGTATTAAATTCAATTGCAAACAACTTTTTAAAGTGCAATTTTTTGATATTTTCAAAAATAAAAGTACTTTCCTCTTGAGCTAAATTGATATTTTTTGACAAATCTTCTTTACTACTAATAAATATTGATATTAGGTTATTGCGTTTTAGAATTTAGAACATGTAGTAATGAAGAATAACTTGATAACTAAAATCAATAACAAAAAACTTGACACCCACTTACGGACAGGGGGGCACACTGTGGGCAATTTAAGAATATGAATCCAAGTCCAACACAAAAACATAATCAGGATACTTGACTCGAAGATTGAATTAACGCAGGTTTAGCATTTTTTCCTTAATTACCCTCATTTCTTTGACATTTTTTGCAATTTATTTCAGGATTATTATTTTTTCACTTTCATCATTACAATTACATTATTTTAGAGTCTTGCACCCCAGTACTTGACGTTTTTCTTTCTTCGATGGTCTTTTAAGTGACTCTTCAACCGAGTGTTCAACTAGTTGATTCTTAGGAATCCTACTTTGATTTAGGGACACTTTCTCTGACTCTTCTCTAATTTCTTCATTATTTGGTATGTCTGCAATTTTGAAATATTAGTGGATATAACCAAATTTGAAAAATCACGTAATTCATACCTAATCCTATTTCATGAATATAGAATATGCCGTTGACTACCACCCAACCTGTAACAGCTAGTAATGGTTCTTCAGTATCTCATAAAGGTTTAATATGATACCCTATGTTTCCTGTTTCTTTTGTGATAATTCTATTCTTTCTTGTCTTTGCTTTAACTTGACACTTCCTGTCGGTGAATGTCTGAAATTGGTAAAAATTATAACAAAAAACATATGTAATTACTGCTTTTATGGATAATACTAATAAAAAAAGAAAATCAAGTATTGTACATACCCTTTTCTATTCTGCTGAATCGTTAATAGAACCACCTAGCTGTTTCCCTATGTTTTTAATAATAACAGGGCTTATAGCATCAAATTTGTTATTCCTAAACGGTTCATTTTTGTATTCAATTCATCCAAATACATTATACATTGTGCCTATATTGTCTTGGTGTTTTAACTTTGTCTTTATCCATAATAAAAATTACGTGAGTAAGTGAATAAAAAGCTTATTTAACCAAACATATATAAACAAATAAAACGGTAATCTTTTGCTACCTAGCATATGTCAAAAATATACCAACCCTTATAAAATTGTAAAAATATTATCGTTATGTTCTGTCTTTAGATTTTAACGCAACGATATTACAGAATCTACTCTGAAAAACCTTAACATAATAATCGTTACCGTAACGACAAGTTACAGAATAGACTTGTTTTTTTGCACTAAATACACTTCATTAAAATGTTCCAAATGAGTAAATTATTATTATTTGTGTATGCCTCTTTAATTTGGGTTTGTAGAATTCATTTTTATAGAAGAAATTGATAAACATATTTGAAAAGCTTGTTTTGTATTTATTTTTGGCATAACAAAATGACAAATGACATTTGTATTGTAACGTCAACTGACGCTGATGTGAGGGACGATACAATTCGATGATTTTAGGAACGGTGCTCAAGAATATCATTTTTAGGAACTATTCGCAAATACAGCATTCACAGCCTTGCGTATTCATGACGTTGAAAACGACTTCAAGAATAACGAGATTCAGGATATCAGGGTGAATGAAATTTAATCATCGACCACCACACCTGCAATTAATGAATCACCGGTAGCGACATTGATTTTTTAGCGAAGTATCGAAACCACACATGAAAAACCTTAAACTTTAGAAATATTATTACAAAAGTTACAACTTTTATTTTTTAGAACTGAATATCTTTTCAATAAATACATGGAAAATTATCATTGATGCTGCAAATGGAAGATCATATATGAATTATATGGGAAATATATGTATACTTTGCCTGTAGATAATATACTTTTTAATTAATTAAAAAATAGAATTGTGGGGAGAGGGAAAAGACGAAATTTTCGGTATAAGAGTGTCTGTCGTCTAGCGCAAAAATATTTAAAAGAGGGCGGAGTCGAGACGTGGCATGGCGCGAGTGACGGGCAGTCACTATTGATCTAAAAATTTACATATTACTGAATATAGACTATCTCAAGCTTTTTTTTGTGAAGTAAAGTGAAAAATATATTAATGTTACGAAAGCGCACACTGGTGTAGTCACTGAATCCGACTCTGCCTAAGCCATGTATGAAAGTTAAAATTTTGGCGAATGCGCAGGGATTCCTTCGAACTGTTTACCATTATTTTTTGTGACTATTCTTATCTAAACATTTCCAGTGAGGTACATTGTTTTTGTGACCAGTCTGTTCTAGAAAATTCCAGGAAGGCGATTGTTTTTATGAGCCGCAATACTAGAAGGTTCTGGAAACAAAGGGCACTTATATATAAAGAATAACGACCAGAGGGAGGAGTTTAGTTTATAATGTGATCTCGTGAGATAAACAGAAAACAAGTAAATATAGATTAAGTCTAAGTAAAGCTAAGTAGCCGTGAGGTGTTTATATAAATTCGTGTAAGTGAATATAGTATGTATCTAGTATAAATTAGTGAATAGTTTAATGAATAAATTGTAATGATGTTACTATTTTTTTTTCGTTCCGACATTCTATTATATATATTTTATTTCTCATTATTATTAAGTTACGTTATTATTTACTTATACATCCCTCTTTCATCAAAAGCTGTAAATTTATTTGTTCTTAATAATTTTTAAATATGTATATTGATACATCCGGTATATATTTAATATGTATTTCTTACTGCATCGTTCGCGAACGTCAGTCGACGCCGGTCTCAAGTAGGGAACCTCCTGAGTGGGGTCGAGAAAAGAATGTATAAAACCGGCAAACGGAACGATATAGGGCTCTTTTACTTTTGTGCTCCGTTAGCTCGATAGCTCTGACAGTTCCGCCGTTTTCCGCCGTAACCGAAACGCCGACTGACTTTCGCCAACGAGGTAAGCGAATTTAGCAATTACTTTATAAATCATTCTTCTGGTGTTGAAATTTATTTTGCTCCCAGCGTTTTTAGTAACTGTATTAATAGATTTTATTTTTGCTTATTGCTTTTTTAATTTGAGTGATTTTCCGCGTATTTGTGTACGATTCCGAAGTAAGAATTCACTGTGGGCTTTAACTTCAGGGGAAAAGAAATATAATTGGAAAACTCCCAAGCATTCTCGCTGCAAAGCAGGTAAATTCTTGGGGGATTTTCAAGATATTTCGGGAATCCCAATTCCGGTATACACCACTAGGGAAAGGAAATACCGTTGGGAAACCTTCAAGCATTCTCGCTGCAAAGCAGATAAATTCTTGAGGGATTCTCAAAGTATTTCGGGGTTTGTTCAATCTAGTACCATAGGCCTTGGTAGCGTAACTTTAAAATATTTGATAATAGGCAACTTGGAGGAATCTCGTCTGTGTTCGCAGCCATAGCAGGGACATCTTCGAGGGTTTTCCAAGGCGTGAAACGAAATAATCTCACGAGCGTTCGCTGCCATAGCAGGTTCGCCAGGAAGAGGTTTTCGGATTCTGCCGGCTAACTGTTTTTTGAGCGATTGATTTAGAACCAACGGCCGGGGTGAAATCCGCACAAAACCGAGGGAAATTTATTAGTTACCGCCGTTCTATTCTAGGCCTTGGTAGCGTGGCATTAAAATATTGGATAATAGGCAACTTGGAGGAGTCTCGTCTGTGTTCGCTGCCATAGCAGGGACATCTTCGAGGGTTTTCCAAGGCGTGAAACGAAATAATCTCACAAGCGTTCGCTGCCATAGCAGGTTCGCCAGGGAGAGGTTTTCGAATTCTGCCGATTAACTGATCTTTACACGATTGATTTTAGCACCAACGACCGAGGAATATCTGCATAAAAAACTGAGGAAATCTATTATTTACCGTTTCTTTTATCTTAAACCGTACACAAATGCCAAGAAACGCTCCCGTAGAACACTGCTAGTGCCTTGATAACGCTTTCTCTGTGTAATTCTCACCGTACTGCTAGTAAATTTTCGCTGATTTTCACCGGCGATTGCCGAAAATTATTAAAGCTTTGCACGTTAGGCTTGTAAGCGTAAAACATTTATTCTGTAATAAAGTGCTTTGGTCTGGGTTGTAATTTAGCATAAATCACAAATACTGAAGGGTTTTCATTAATATTTGGTTCATTTTAAATATATAGTTACGTGGTTCGTTTTATTTCATTTTCCCAAATTATTTCGAGGCCGAAATAAATTGTAAAATTCTAGAAAGCACAGGTAGTTTCATTTTCCGATAGTGATAAACAATTAAAGCCTGTTTCCCACTTCGCACGGCATAGAGGTCCCCTGGAATTACTTAACCTCCATCTGTTGCTACCCTGGTAACTCTTGATGCTACCATTTCCGAGAGTTCGGTGGAGTAAACCATCCCAAAAATCTGGCGCCCGAGAAAATCTGGTAGATAGTAAAGCCGCGGGAGTCATAGTGACGTCCGTAAGTCTTCTGAGGAAAGGAAGTACGTCACAAAATAAATTAAGTGAATAGACATACCATGTGTATAAATTTATCCCGGCCGTCGTAATAGGTAAGAACTTTTAAATAAATAAGAAAAAATTTCATTAAGTTACATGAGTAAACAATGGATCATTGTCTGGCGTGTAGGCGTGGTCACTGTCGGGTAAGTTTTTCTCAAGATCGGTAAAATCCTTTTTTAAATCAGATACATGGAAATTTCCCAAATCATTGCCATAGCAATCTTTTAAATTGTATACAAGTTTCGACAAAACTCTATTTACTACACAAGGAATATATTTCAGCGCAAATTTAGCGGAAAATCGTTAGATTTTGATGATAAAACTAAATTTCGTTTCCAGAGGCGGTCTCCGGCATGATATTGAATATCTCGTTTCCGGAGGTTATAATATTAGGCATTTTTGTAGTACGTATCTTTTAATTTTTTTCCTGACATAGACAAACATGAATACGTTGAGATGTCTCACTGATAGATATTTGATTATTCGCGTCCGCCGAAATTTTGCCGTAATAGTCTCTTGAAAGCGGAACGTTTCTTGCGAAATTTAAAAAGGAAGGTAAAGGTCCCAGTTTTTGTGATTTTCATGAATATAGCAACGTAAAGCGGTGACAATCACTTTGTTCATTCTTTCGGTATGATTATTTTGAGGGTGATAACTAGCATTATAAATGGTTTTTTTTAACTTTATATTTACTCATTAAATATTTAAATAATTTACTGACAAACTGATGACCGTTGTCGACTGACATTACATGAATAACTCCATGTATAAGTAACACCTTGTTTTTTCTAGAAATTTAACGATACTGGATGCCGTCGCGTTTTGCATAGGGTGGACCAAACAAAATTTAATAAATCACTCGGTTATGACTAAAGCATATTTATTTCCCATTTTGGATCTTGGGTAACATCCGATGATGTATGCTGAAATCCATTGGAAAGGAAAATCGATATTTTTATATTTACCCGTAACACCTGCTTTAGGTAAATTTGTACTGTTACATACGTCCAGACGAAGTCCAGTAATATAAATCTGAATTTAACCCTTTAACGGTTAATGGTACATATATGTACCACTTACATTTACTCTTTATACAGAGCACTTGATTTCATAAAATACCTAGCATTGTAGAAATATACATCTAAGTGGCAACTACGCCTCTTCTCCTACCTCTCAGACTGATTGGCGCCAAATAGTTGGCTGAATTGTCAAATGACGTCATAAAGTGGTACATATGTATACCAGTAAGCGTGTACAACAAATAAGGCGATTTGGTACTGTTCTTTTTAAGTTTCAGTGAGTTTTTGTGCGATTAAGGTAAGTTTTAATTAAAATCCTAATATTTACTTTATAACTGTATAACCCTATTTACACAATATGAGTACATATATTAAAAAATCGTAAAAAAATCGAAAAACTGGTTTTTAGGTTATATTTACCAATGTAACAAAACTCAAATATCTTAGAAGTCGTTTTAGTTTGACACATAATATTTTGAAATATTACATTTAGACAAGTAATTAGTCAAACCATGCCATGATTGTATTTGTATCTAGTCTGGAAAAGATAATATGTGACTTTGAAAAAGTGGTACATGTTTGTACCACTGTCCATTTGCAATACGCAATAATGTGGTACATATATGTACCACCGTCCACTACAAATATGGGTTTTGTGTTCTTTTCAATAAATAAGCCAATATAATGCATTAATATAACAGTTACAACTATTAATAAGTTATTACTGTAGTTTTTGACATAATATATATTTTTTAGATGGAACGTAAAAAAGTTTTTAACTTGAACAACCCGGATGAAGTTGAATATCTTCTAAATGATATTGAAGATGATATGGCAAATAATTCGGACGTTAACGGGGTTTCTGATGCAGACGATAACATCCCCATTACTCGATTATTAAATACTCCAGATCATGAAGAGTCCGATGATGAAGATATTTTAGAAACTACAACATCAACCATACAAACGGTCTCCGAAGAAACTCCTACAGCCAGAGAAGTTGATGAAGATTATTCTACAGAAGAATAGGAGGAGGAGGTAGAAGAGGTGGAGGAGGAGGTGACTGCGAAACCGACTGTGAAGACTTATAAATGGAAATGAAACTCTCAAACTCCTCAAAAGTATGTGAAGTATTCATTCAATGAACCTTTTGGTATAACTAAGTTAGCAAAATTTAATATCCAAAGCCCACTTAGTGTATTTCAAAATGTAATAACAGATTTGTTTCTTGGGTATGTTGTAGAGGAGTCAAACTTATATGGCGTCCAGTGTGGACAAAGACTTGATCTTACCTTAGAGGAAATTAAAGCATACATAGGTGTCCTTATTGTTATGGGATTGCATAAGCTACCAACAATGAGGCTGTACTGGAGCAATGACGAAAATTTTGAGGTACCTAGAATTAAAAGAGTCTTTACGTTAAAACGTTTTTTGAAAATTACACGCCTCCTACATTTAAATAATAATGTAACTATGCCAAAAAGAGGGGAAAGGGACTATGACAAAATATATAAAATTAGACCTTTTATTGAGTATCTTACTAAACGGTGTCAGCTATTATTTAATCCTTCAAGGTTTCTTTCCATAGATGAATCTATGATAAAATTTAAAGGTCGCAGTACATTAAAACAGTACATGCCAATGAAACCAATTAAAAGGGGGTTTAAAATGTGGGTTATTACCTGTTCGGTAACAGGATATTGTTTAGGCATGTCTATATATGAAGGAGCTGATCCAAAATCTGACACGAGTAAGAGTCTTGGTGAAAAAGTGGTTGAAAAGGCGTCTTCATTTTATTCGGGACGTGGATACTGCTTTTTTTTTTGACAATTTTTTCTCATCCGTGACATTAGCTGAGAGGCTTCTGGAAAATAATAGTTTTACTTGTGCCACTACTAGAACTGATAGAAAATATTTTCCCAAACATATTCTAAAATCTGACAAGGACCTAGTAAAGGGACAATGGGACGGAGTTACAGATGGAAATATATCAGTATCAAAGTGGAAAGATAGAGGAAAGAAATCGGTTAATGTTGTGAGTACTATGCATAATCCGTTACAAATCACGAAGGTACTGAGGACACAAAAAACAGGTGAGAGATTGTCTGTTGATTGCCCTGAATCAGTGGTAGACTACAACAAGTACATGGGCGGTGTTGACTATTTAGATCAACTTATATCAAATTACAATATTTCCTGGAAAAGCAGAAGATGGTGGATTAAAATATTTTACTACTGTTTAGAAGTTGCAATTACAAACTCATATATATTGTACAAGACCACCCTCAAACAAGCAAATTTAAATAAAAAAGTTAAACCTATGACACATCTACAGTTTAGGTCTTTACTAGCCAATGAACTCATTGGTGTTTATTCTGGACGATCTAAACCGGGACCATCCATCAGACTAGGTCGTGGCAAGAAAAGGAATAATCCATCTGGAAGATCCACTCTATTTAATTCAAAACGATTGTGCAATGTTGGAAAACATGTTCCGATCAAAGGAACAAGACGAAGGTGCTGTTATTGCAGCACTAAAAAAAATCAAAAGAGATCTGACCTTATTTGTTCAGAATGTGAGGTAGCATTATGTCTTGGTTGCTTTGCTCCTTTCCATAATTCTAAAAACACTGGAACATAAATTTTAGCGATAACATTTTTTTTTTCATTTTAAGATTTAATTACTTATTTTTATGTATATGTATGTGTTATGTTTCCTTTATTCTTCAATAAAAAGAATTGATAAATCGTTGTTTCTATCGTTTTCTATAAAAATAGTAACTTTATTTATGTGGTACAAATAGGTACCACTGAACAATACGAAACTTCTTTTTATTGGAACGCACAGTGGTACACATATGTACCACCCCAAAATACAATAAAATAAACTAAAAATTATGTAAAATGTATATATATTGACTAATTAATGCCCCTAAGAACGATTAATGCAATACTTAATTCAGTCTGACCACCCCTTCTATTCTGCCCGTTAAAGGGTTAATATGCAAATACATAGTCGAATTGTCCTATCTGCTCTGTACTGAGTCAGATTGTCGTAACTACTTGAACAATACATATACGACTTTTGAACTTAGGATTGACTACAACTGAAATATGACAAGTCCACAATCTGGCTGAAAATGTGACACTTACGTCTTTTAAATTTAGCAAAAGTGAGGTTAAGTGTGTCGTAACTATTCTTTGTTGCACCACGTGGTGAATGTGTTCTTTCATATTTCTTCAATTATAAATAGCGACTACTACCATTCAGTTGTTGAATATTGTTTTTGAAGGCGAAAAAATTGACGATTTCGCATTGGATCTGAAATTTGGTGAATATACTGAGGTGTTAATAACATATGTAAGGTAAGTGTTTACTTAGGTTAGGTACGTCCGAGAATAATTCTATTGTACCAATATTTTATTTTGCCAATAAGATTACTACTAAGAACCAATTTTAAGTTATTTCTGATGTTTTGCAGAAAAATATGTCCGACCGATCCAAAAAAATGTTACTTCTGGCAATGAATAAGCAGTTGGCCGACGAATTCAACATCAATAATAATCGGAAACGTAAAATAGAAACCATTGACAATGATGATGTTTCAACAGATCCAGATTATGAACCATATACAAAAAGCAGACAAGTATTAGGTAAGTATTATAAAAATATCTTCTCATTTATTATTATGAACATTTTGATATAGGAAACCCATTACTGTCACATGAAAATATTATTCGTTCAGCAGATTCAATATCTCCTACAATAATTGACAATGAACGAAATATAGTGAATTCTATAACGAATGACGTAAATTCATTGGAAATAGAAGAAATAACTTTCGGAAACAACAGTGAACCAGAAGGTTTGCATGTCTAATATTCAAGGTTCTTTTGTTCCAATAATTCAATATTTTTTAGGAAAAAAACAAGTGAATATAATAGATAATGTTTTGATTCGGGGGCCTACAACTTTAGAAGAGATAGTTAAAGACATAATTGTTGATATCGTTAATTCAGCTGTAGACCGAAGTGAAAAAAAATAAAGAAAAAAATTTCACTAAAAAAGGTACACTGAGAAAAAGAAAAAAATATGATACATCTGTAGAAGAAAGAAAAAGGGCTAAAGAAGCAGAAAAAATTTCTAAACATATTTTAAGGGAAACTTGTAATAATGGATGTTCTAGAAACTGTGTTCAAAATATCATCAAGGAAAGACAAATGAAAATCAATTCTGAATACTGGAAGCTACCATCAGAAAATCACCAACGCCAGTTCATATTCAGTGCTGCTAAGAATACCATTAAGAAGAAGAGTTGTGTAGGAGAAAATTCACGAAGACATAAGACCATAAAATATTATTTGAAAGACGATCAGGGTGTGGATTTCCAAGTATGTAAAAAGTTTTTCCTGGGAACCTTAGGATATCCTCTTCACAATGACAGGATTGTCAGGGATGTTCTTACGAAAACATCAGCTCATGGACTGATTGCTACTCCGACCAAAAAAGGTCATCCATCAGAAAAAAAAATTGATAGAGGGAGCATAAGAGACCATATCAGATCTTTTAACCCATCCATATCGCATTACCGACGTGAACACGCACCCGAGAGACTCTATCTGCCTAGCGATATAAATATCAATCTTATGTTTAAAAACTATTCGGAAAAAAATCCGAACAGAAGTATTTCATACGAATTATACAGAAAAGAAGTTAGAAACATGAACATATCTTTTGCTGTGCTTGGGCATGAAGAATGTTGGCAGTGTGAGTCATTTCAAAATCACAGTAAGAGTTCAAAACATAGCAAAGATAACATTCAAGCAAATTGTGAGCAATGTCTGTCATGGAAGGAACATTATGAAAGTGCAATTGCGGCACGACAGGAATATAAGAAGGATGTCTCCTCTGATAATGATCAAGACAGATTTTTTTATTCTGTGGATTTACAGAAGGTAAGTTGTAGGTTCGCTTATCGAAAGCAAAAACTATACCGTTTGATATATTTTTCAGGTTGTGATGTTGTCTAGATGCGACATGTTCAAGGAGATCTTATTTGTCCCAAGGATTGTATGTTTTAACGAGAGCTTTGTCCCGCTTGGGAAACAAACACAAAATAAAAAACCAATAGCCATTATATGGCATGAGGCTACTGCTGGAAGATCACAATCTGACATAATATCAACTTTAAATACATTTTTATTAATACACAGAGATGCCAAAGAAATTACAATTTGGATGGATAATTGTGCAGCCCAGAATAAAAACTGGGCTCTCTACTGTTTTTTGATCCACTTTATTAATTCTGATTACACTACAATAAATTCACTGAAACTCAAATATCTACAAACTGGTCACACGTTCATGAGCGCGGATTCGTTCCATCATCAAGTGGAAAAGTCATTAAAACAAAAGGGCAAAGTCATAGATTTTGACGACTACAAAACGTGTGTTCAAATATCAAATAGTGGACGTACGACCTGCATTGATATGGCTGTAAATGACTTTTTGGATGTTACCGACTGTTCATCTAGATTTAAACTGAATAAAACGGAGCCAAAACCATTATTATCCAAGTTTTGTGAAGTACATTTCGTGAGAGGTTTCAAAAAGCTATATTACAAAACAAAATTTGATAGAGAGCTTATTGAATTGTGTTTCCTGAATGCAAAAGCCTTGAAAGAAGGAATACCCCTGCCGCAAATGAGATCTTCTCCGAAGGGAATAAACCCAACGCGAAAACATAATTTGATTAAAAAATTACAAGATATGTCTGTACCCAAAAATAGAATGAAGTTTTGGGAGGAGTTGCCGGAAACCGAAGAAGAAACTGGATTGGGTTAAAGTTTTTCAACAGAATATTTTTCTTATCGATATTGTGAATACATGTTTTTTTTGAGTTCAATAAATCCTAATAAACCCTACTGATTTATTCGGTTAGTTCATTTCCCAAGTCAATATGTCCTATATGATACTTTCCAAGACAAAAAGTCGTATCTATCACAAAAAATATGACTTGAGCCCATTTCATAATGATGCGGTATAACTTAGTTCAAAAGTCGTATCTGTCAAAGTTATCAAATTTTCTTCGATGGTTGTATATAAAATGCCAAACTATTGTAATATAAACAACTTACCACACTATACGTCGATCCCCCAAAAAGTAAATTCTAATAATAATAAACCCTGAAATTCCAATTACATTTACTAATTCTCAAATAACTCGAAACTCTTGCAAAACTAGATACGACCTTTTGTCTTAGTACGGTGGTACGGTGGCCATAGTACGAGGAGCATTTTTTAGACCGAAACACATTCTTTTGAATTCGAAAGAGCCTAAATCGAATATGGAAAAAGCTGTCTTTTCCATAGACGATTCATTAAGTGGTACTTGCAAAAAAGCTTTTTATAAATCTATTAAAGATAAATACTTAGCATCTCTTAA
Source organism: Galeruca laticollis (assembly GCA_963921935.1). Taxonomy (NCBI): domain Eukaryota; kingdom Metazoa; phylum Arthropoda; class Insecta; order Coleoptera; family Chrysomelidae; genus Galeruca; species Galeruca laticollis. The sequence goes on from OY998176.1 coordinate 178,791,058, forward strand.
TTTATTTAAAATCGAATCAACTAAATGCATGGGATATGAATCTGATTTTGTAACGGAATTTAATTTTCTACCATCAAAACAAACTCTAAAATCACCGTCTTTCTTTGGTACCAACAAGGACTACACCACGCTGATTGCGAGGGTTGACACCTAATTTTAACATTTCGTATATTTGTTTTTTTAAGTGATTCTGCATTGCTGGAGATCACGGGTACTATCTTTGACAAATAGGTTTCGCATCGCCCGTATCGATATCGTGCGTCATTAAATGTGTTTTTGCTACAGACTCGGTAGGTGCTATTTCTGAATAAAGCGTTATAATTTCGTCTAAACTAGATTTTTGTTGTGGATTCGAAGAATACATATTTTGTAGGAAATTTTTGGCGCAAAGAGAAGACAACATTGAATAGGACAAATTATGAAAGTTGCCGTCTATTTTAAAAAGTTTAGAAAATCCATCCCTAATATTAGAGTATGTGCTATTTTCGGAATTATCAAAATTATTAACAAATTTGTAACGATATTCAAAGAAAATCGATGTGTCAATATAACCCAATATATTTTGTGATGTTCCATGAGCTGTTGTGACATCATATTTTATAGGAATATTTACAGAATGAAGCAATACTATACCTTTATTACCTAAACCACATGCAGTACTGCCTCTGTCTACCATCGCTAAAATTTCAACATTATTTATTTTTACATTTGAATATGGTCTGTTGTCGTTACATTTTTTATGAAATAAAGGCGCGAGATTATTGTTGAAAATAAAATTTGACCTAATATATTTTTAAATTAGGTAAAATATTTTCAGATCCTTTATCATTACACTTAAGGTATGAATTGTTACCATCCTTAAAGGTTAATTACTTGTTATTAGGAATTTTATCTGACTTAACATTTGTAGAAACATTAGAGGAAGGTGTTTTCAAAAAAAATTAACAAAATTCAAATATTGTTTTCACTCGTCCGGTGATGTTTTATTAAATATTTCTTTCGGCTGTTCGGTATTTTTGTGGACCGTGTGTAGATGTTTGTTTTCCAACGTGTTGCTTGACGAAGCTTGACTGCATACCTCCGCCGGATTTTTAGATATGAAGTCTTGTGGGTTTTTTCGTGCGCAAAAACTACATTTAGATTTTCATTCCACAACCGTAACAAAATATTTTTTTAGATCCGCGGCATTGGCTGTACCTGTGACCGGATCTATCACAGTTCCAACAAGATAAATTAGAGGTGGCCGAAATATTTGGAGATATTTTATTCTCGTTAACAGTAAAATTATTAAAATTTTTCGAAAATCTATCATAATTTCTACTTTGAGGATTTCCGCGAGCAAAATTCGGTGAGCAACAGCGATCACTCAAAGTTTGAGAGTTTTCGATCTTTTTGCACAGAGAGCCTAATTCATCAACAGTTTGCAGGCTATGTAATGCTAGCTGAGATACTAGAGAAGGCACCAAATTTCGCCGTATATTGCTGACGCGTGAATACTCGTCCGGAACATTTTCTAAGCGATTAAATAAACTTTCCATCTCCGCTATGTAAAGTGTCGCAGTCTCGTTTGGACCTTGCGCCCTATTCATTAATTGAATTTCTAAATCATACTGATAATTACATGGAAAAAATATATTTTTTTTTAATTTATTTACCAATTCGGTCCAAGAGTTTACTTTATTTTTATTCGTTAAAAACCATGCTAAAGCCAACAATGCACAGCTTTTTGTGAACCTCGAGAAATTTTCAACATTTCAATTTACTCTAAAAATTCCGATAATGAGCCATTTTCGTTAAAAATGTATTCCATTTATGAAGATATGTTACTATAATTCGTTGCCAACGGAACACTTGGTACAGTAATAGGTATCGGGCGGTATTTCGTTCATCAAACTCGGATTCTAGATATTAAATTTTTTATTTAAGCTCATTACATATTTCTACCTCGTCATCGCCGGTGGCTGTTAATTTCGAAATTCTCTTAGAAATGTGGTGTAACCGCGTAGTTATTTCATTGTAGTGTTTTATTGCCGGAAAAAGAATTTATTAAGAAGGTAACGTCATCGATACCTGCATTTACACCCGGCAAATCTTCTGCGAAAGGTACTTTATTTAATTGTTCTGAAAAGCTACGATTTGATCTTTCTTGTGCAAGCAGACCACTCAATATTTTGCGTTTTCTCTCTACGGTATCAGGAGGTTTGATGCCACGAATATGCAACTCCTAATTTAATTGTTCTGACTTTAAGTACGACGGATTCATGATTATAACAGAAAAATTACGATAGAAATTCTACTTTAAAGATAGTTTCAGAAATTTCAGGCACAAACGAAATCTTAGACCAAAACCCACAACTTTATAAGATACTCTACCCCCAATCAAGAATCTAACCTTAGTTTCTTTGTGTTTTCATAGCCAAAATCACAAAATTTTGTCTAATCATTGAGAGAAAAGACCACAAAAATATTCGAAAATTTTTTTCAAATTATTTTCCTTTTACAAAACATAAAATTCATAATTCCAAAGCAATCAAAAAATTCCTAGCGCACTGAAAACAGTTTACATAACTTCACAGATATTTTCGATAAATCAAAAAGAGAGTACGTTACCACTTTTTCCTTTTTATTCCTCGAAGATGCTGTTGTAATAAATGCGAATACCAAAGAGAAAAATTTAAGGTATTAAATTTTAGAACACACGGTAAAACATATATTATTTCAAATATAATTAAACGTAGAATGCGACATACTTTTTGTTTAGCAAAATAACACAAAACCATAACAGTCTTGAAACAAATAGAACATTTTACTAGGTCAAAATTAAATAATTGTTTTGTATACAAGAGTTAAAAACGAAAATTGAGGCCGCTTCAAAACAAAAAAATGGATTATTGCAATTCAACAGAAAACCCCCAACCTAATTTAGAGGGATAGTAAAAACCAAGTTCAGAGAGACAGAGAGGGAGTCGGGCGAAAGACGCAAAGGGGAAAAGTCCTCCCCTGTCACGGTAACAGGTATCAGTTTTTTTTGTGTTAGCGGCTTCATAGGAAAGAGTTTGTCTCCGTTGTGCCAGGGCGTAAAAGGGATACTTAGATATCCTTGACGGTGAACACTGTCCCCCTGCGGTGGCACAAACCGGAAAAAACTCGCCCTCTGGCCGAAATTCAGCATAGCTCGACACCGGTCACTAGCGTCGCACGCGGTTTCTAGAGAGGTAGTGAAAACAGGCAGTAAACAAAGATAGGAAAAATGGGAGTTCCCCTAGAGTGTGTATCACTATTGGATACGAGGCCGAACTGAGAGAACAATCCTGTCCTGGCGAAGGAAATCAACCGTTTTAAGTCCAGGCGTTCCCAGCCTACATCGGACTGGATTTGCCTTTTCACGCTCGGCTTCATAGTTAAAAAGAATTGGTGATAGCGGATCCGGTACCGAAGGGTCAAATCTAATACATTTGGGGGGCCAAAGTATTACACTAGGGTCACTTATTTATCACACACTGTTTATAGAAAAAATTTGCCCTCAAGTTTGTAGAGTTTATTACACTGGTGACAGGAGTTGGTAGCGGCTTCACCATAAGAGTGTACAATAAGGTAATGAAAGTATTACGTGGTCAAGTTATTACACTGTCCACTTTCAAAACCACGTTGGGCTGCCACTTTGTAACACCTTCCCTAGACTGCTCCCTGGTAGGTAGCATCTCCCTCGTTAGGTAGATTATTCCTCTCATAAGAGCTATAGCCGGAACTCTAAAGATTCTCAGGGGTGAATCTTCACCTTAACTGGAATTACAGAACACCATCCTCGGGAAAAAGGTAAAGAAAATAACTTCTGGGCTCCAACTTATTTTTTATTGACCTCTGAATAAGTAAACAGAGTATGGATTTACACTTTTTAGCAGATCATTTATAAGGCCTCTCAACTAATGCAGAACGATAGCAAAACTGCCCGAAAACTCCACAGATTAGATTAGTAACATTTTTACAAGCGCAAGTTAAGATTGAAGAACTCAGCCATAGTTCTACCGCAGGTAAATTAGTACTGAAGTAACTAAAGAAGAAAGTTGAGTCTACTGCATAGCAGACTCGCAACTATATGGAGTAGCTTCTCCGCCTAAAGAGCATAAACAATTTTTTATTCATACCAAAAGTGAGACTTTACTCACATCAAATTATACATGAGTACCTACTCAAGCAAAATATCTACTCCTAGTTTTTATTCATACAACGTGGAGTATCCACTCCAATACTTGGAGTATAAACTAAATCCTCATTTTTATTCATATCCCCAAATGTTAAATTGAACATGGTGATCTTCAATATTAACCAAAATGTCCTTTGCCACAGTGATAGGAAACATAGTAGAAAGAGAACAGGTAAACAGAACTTTACCGAATTGGTATAAACTGAAAAATAACAAACTATAATACAAAGTGGCAAGTTAGTATTGGTAGTTCCACGAATGCAAATCTGTAGATTTTGCCATGATAATGAAGGACATCTGGATGCTGGGAAAATTATAGCGCGATCAAAGAGAATTACTGGATCCAAAAATGAGAAAATTTGTTACTAAATACATGAAAGCTTGTTTCAACTGTGCTCACCTATTACGAAAAAACTGTGTAATAAGCACAAGAAATTTCATCCAATAGAAAAGACTGAAATACTTTTTCACACATTACATATATATCACGTTGGACCATTTGCCACTAGCAGCAAAGAAAACAAATTTGTATTGGTAATTATGGACGCTTTTACGAAGCTCTGTATTTTGGAGCCAGTACGTGCAAGGCATGTAGTAAAATCTCTAGTGAATTTAATTCATTTCTTTGGAGTGCCCAATCGTATTGTATAGCATTAAACACGTTTTTAATGCAGTAGCTACGCCAACAGCTAACGGCCAATGTGAAAGATACAATAAAACAATAGTCAGTGCATTATAGACTAGGAGATGGTGACAGAAAATGTTCTCCCATTTTGTCCTGCATGCCTTTTTAGGAATTGATAACTAACCCTAAAATATGAGAAAGATAGAGAGGTTACGAGACCTTGCGCGCTTGCACCCCTGTTTTTTTTGCAAGCCTTTTTGTACATTGTCTGTAAATATTATTTTAAACTTCAATAACAAATTTATTTCTTGAATTTTTGAAGGTACGTCCTCGCCCTCGAACCACTGGAAGGAATACATATCATCTTCGAGTTTCCAGCCGAATTCCAGAATATTTAGATTTTGATTGGGCACTGGAGAAAGGGTATTTCTCCACATGTGTCCAATGTATGAGGCTCGAAGTAATTGCTGCTTGAGTTCACGCTTACAAGGTGGTAGTGTGCAAGCGTCAAAGTCCTTTAATTTTTGTTTGAACTCGTCCGTGGGCTCGACGTTACTAGTATATGTCGAGGAGAATATTTTTAATCGAGCTTCATCGACATTCGAGCATTTTTTACCCCATTTTTTATTGTAGCGTACATTTTGCAGACAAAATCTTCGAGCGTGTCAAAAGCATTTTCATAATTGTCGCTTCGTGGATCTTGTAAAACTGCAAATGCTTGTTGATATTTTACATTTTCTGAGTACAGCGCCCACGGTTTTCTATTTCCCTTTTGATCAAATGCTGGGTTGTAATCGCAGCCCGTTAGTGCGTGGAACGCTGGTAAACCAGAGCATTTGACGCTTCCCAATGTGTCATAAATTTTATTGACATTTATGTACCGCCGATTGTTGCCCGTACCATACAACATCCAAATTGTGAGGGGCGCTGACAATTGTTCCATGATTCCAAGAACTATGACGAAGTTTTGTTAACTTTATAATTTCGTATACTTTGAATTCAAAATATTTTTTTTCAAAATTTATACCTTTTTAATAATTTTGATTTCTAAATATTACAATTCAGCATATTTCAATTTGTAATTTTTTTCATTCATAATTTTATTTTTCAAAAATTTTTCGCCCACTCAAAATGCAGATACTATTGAAAGCAGATACTAGTAATTTATAGACTCGGAACAACAATTTTTTTACAATATTTCCCAAGTAAAAATTTTTATACAGCATGTATACAACTGTCTTTATACAATTTTCGTTCTATAAAGTCTCTATAAAATCAAATAATTTTTTATTTAGTTGTCTAGACAACAACGGTCAGCAAGCGCCGTTGTTTAGGTAACTAAATAAAAAATTCTTCAATTTTATACAGATTTAATACGACCAAAATTGTATGAAGACAGTTGTATACAGGCTGTATAAATGTTTTACACTTGGGTTATTTCATTAACAAATTAACCAAAAACTTACACTTTGCTTCCCGAAGGTTTGTTTAAATCAACTTTAAATTGAGCTTTCAAAACATTAAAATTGTTTCGACATTTTGAATGATACACAAAACTATCATCGATTTCATTGGGCAGTTCTATATCACTATATTTTAGCGAATGCTTTTTTTCTCTGCTCTAAAATCGCTATAGAAGATGCTAAGGTATCGGCAGTAAAAGAAATAATTGGTGCTGTAATAGCACAATCCAAAAAACATCTTTTTGTAACGGTTTCTTCTGGCTCATCATTGTCAGACATATTTGAGAAGTAGTATCTAAAGAGTAATAAGAATAAAAGATGTTGTGTTAGTTTACAAAAAAAAAGTACTTTTTGATACGGTGTGCGTGCGTAAAATACGATCGTGATATTTAATACGCATGCCATTTTCGGTATATACTTAAAATAATATGCTTTTATGAAATACAAAACGGCATGCAAATAAAAAACGCGAAAATGTTTATTAAATTTTTTGCAACTTTTGTTATTATTTATAATATAATGATCATGTGCAACATTCATGCCATTTGTGTTTCAGAATTATTTGGTCATAAAATTAATATTTATCTTTATTAGAAGTAGTTTGAAATCACGGAATAGTTGTAATGAATTTTCACAACATTTTCCTATTTTCCACCCTTGGTCATTACGAGGGGTGCATGCCAATTTTCGTAGAGTATTTTTGAGATAAAAAACTAATTTTTTACAACGGCATGCAATTTGTAAACAAGGAAATGTTCTATTTTTTTTTCATTTCTACGTAACCCTTTGAGCCCCGTCGGCCGTTGTGAGTTGCATGCCATCAATGATTATAGCTTAAATTTGTTCCAACTACGTTATATTACAAAGGCATGCAATATAATGTCACGGAAAAATACTAAAATTCTTCACACAAAGAGAAGCCATTTTATTTATGACGTGCAAGCGCGCAAGGGCTCGTAACCCCTCTATCTTTCATATTTTAGGGTTAGTTATCAATTCCTAAAAAGGCATGCAGGAGATAATGGGAGAACATTTTCTGTCACCATCTCCTAGTCTATTAGCAACTTCAGCTGTAGAGAAGGAATCTGAAAAATGGGATAATGTTGTTAAACAGATTCAATGTTCGTTAAATACCAGTGGCAACAAAGCTATCAGTGCAACGCCAACGGAAGCTTTAATAGGCAGCAAATCCAAGAATGTATCCGAAGCATGAATGTTTTTTGAGATCCAGATTGAGAGATTAGACCTAGATTATCTACATAAGCACATCTACTCATATTGCAGAGGACCAACGAAGACAGAAATTAATATTATACGACAAACCTAGGAAACAAGCTACGAAGTACGTTGAATGCGAACTCGTTTTGGTATGCATCACGAGTGAAAGTATAACTGAATCTGGCAAGAAGTTATTACCGAAGTAAAATTCTCATTAATCATCGTTACGAACTAGATGACCGTTAAAAAGTTAGTAAACGAAGTAGATGAATGGTGGTCTCCACAGTTCGCATAAATAGATGGATCAATTTATGCGAAGAGGAGATCAAGAGATCAACGGATGTCTGACCGGCGGGTCAATTTTTGCAAAAGGGAGATCAACGGATCCGTGAGAAACGGGTCAATTTTTGCAAAAAGGAAATCCACAAATCTCAGACTGACGCCGACAGGTTAACTTTTGCAAAAGAGATCAAGGGATTTCTGGGTTGACAAGCTTCACGAGACGAAGTGCCACCTACCGTTATTCTCTCTAAGATTCTTCAACCTCAAACTCGGTGCATATTTGCGCTTTTAGGCGGAGAAATAAAAGTCAGATGTCACTTACCCAAGTTTGTCAAGAAAATCTCACAAAGTCAAGATAGTACAACTACTACGTACAAGTGTATCATAAAATTACAAAAGTTACAAGAAATTCCCCCAAATGTCCTAAAATCTCATAAATCCTAACCACAATTTTTCATAGGTAAGTGAAATCCCCCCTCGATTGAATGATATGCAAAAAATATATTTACAAATATATATACAAATATCCCAAGCAAAAATATATATCCCGTACCTTTAAAACCAATGTATCCCTCCCCAGTAGTAACTCAATCCCTGAGTACCACAATTTGTTCGAAAGAGTTATGACAGGCCTCAAGTACCCAATGGCACTTTAAAATCCAATAAATTCCTCTATTAAAACCCTATATAACCCCCCTAGTAAAATCCTTTGAATCCCCCCAAGTAAAATCCTATAATACCCCCCAACTAAAATCAAATAATTCCCCCCAAATGAAATCCTAAGTAACAGCCTGGATTGTTCATTAGGTATAAATATGTACAAACCAGTATTTACATACAAATGAAATTTCTCAAAGGAGTACTCAATTACCTGATAAAAATGAGAAAACTGTATACTTGAGTCTCGAATACACTATAGGGTTAAATCAATAGAGTATACCATACGTATCTATAGCACAGAATAACGTTTACGCAATTAAATATGAAATTATAATATGGCGCAATAATATCAATGAGCTCATACGCTTACTACCACCAACTCGAATAAATAAAAATATTAAAATTGAATAGCCACAGTAACGTTTACATAACCTTATAATGGTTGTAGTCATCACCAATCCACATTCGCAAATTGTAAATGATATGACAGCTACAATCTGATATTATATGTTGATCATAGTGATTAATACTTGATTAACGTATGGTCATAAACTGACTACCACAAGTTGCTTACAGTAACGGACAAATCAATGATGTACAACATACACCGACTGATATTATAGGCAAAATGTACTTTACATAAACAAGTCAAGTTTAAAACTTGCGTGAAATCCACAATGTGTTGTTTGATGACTGCTAACGGTGGCTACCAACTCCTACTCCTGTAGAAAGCTGTACGAAACCATATCGTACTCATCAAGTCCACGTTCAAAATCCAAATTTTCTCCCATATGAGTTGATCTAACTTAAAGTTGACCCATACAGTATCCCACGTTGGAGATATTTGAAATAATAACCAAAGCCCAAAACCAGGAGAGAATATAGAAGAGAACAGCAGAAGAAAAAGAACCTTAAAACGAGAAATATGTTAATATTCTATACACTTCCTGACAGTATCAATACTCAAAATGAAATATCTATCTATAATAATAATACTCCCCTAATCGATTAATAGTCATCTACCCTGTACGAGTAATTTCCATTAATGATCCCTAAACTGAAATATCTAATAAACTCGTACGAGTAAGACTGCTATTAATTATAAAGCTAAATCGACTAATATTAATATTACTTAATATTGCTGGCAAAAGTTAACGAATGAACTACTACATTTCATATTTTATTGGAAAATTATAATGTCAATTGAGCTTAATATATTACCTATTTTTTTTTAAATTTAACAAAAAAAAATACCAACTTGAAGTCTAAGAGCTAAGTACCCAAGCTATAAAACTAGTTGACCTCCAACCAACAAAAAATAGTACATTAGCCAAAGAAAATATGGTCAAAATTACTACGATATTCAACACTATACATAAAAAAAATCGAGTCCTAATATAGAGCTCTGTTATCACCCTAGATGTGGTAATTAAGGTCTACTTAAATGATGTTTTCCCCCTGACAAGTTTTTGTATGCACTATAAAAAATCACTTCATCAGATAAGGGGACAAATTCTCTAGACATAATTGGGAACAATTTAGTTAATGAAACGATTACTTACAATTAACATACGACTGGAATTACACCATAAAAAACACCTATTGCGTTGAAATATCTGTTCCCTAAAAATTGGTATTTCCACGGGTCTATAATCTCCAACAACTCGAAAAAATCTTCAGCGATACTCGGGAAATATGTTTCACACGTCGGTCATCCCTTAATATAAGGTGAAATATTTAATTATTTCATCCGAAAAAGTGATATAAAATTAAACGGCTTACGCCATTAAATACCCAACGACAATGGATGTCCACCGACAAAACTAGAACCATCGTCACAGCCTAATAAACACCTAGACACAGCCTAATAAACACACAGCCCAGACGTCGGCACTTTGATATTATTTATTGAAAATCTGTGACCTCGAGGAAGCCATTTGGGTGTAAATCTCAGAGTTGGCTATGGGTTTATTTTAGTAACGCTGGCAGGGCCGTACTTAGAAATTTAAAGTAAACATGAGAGTATTATGTTTATTTGAATTTACATACATAATTATAAAAATAGAATAAAGACAAGCTGTTCTTGTTACGTGAAATATTCATATTTATTATTTAGCTTTATCACCGCGTTGGGAAGTAGGTAGTTCGATTAGAAAGAAAATCAAATAACTTGAGAGATCACACGTTAATAGACCACATACAATCAAAAAGTTAGAATGCTAGAATTATATGTGCTTTTAGAAGCATTTGATAAAATTAGCCTACCTATAATAGTTTAGAAGATAAATAAGATCGATATATACATACACCGTCAGAGATAATTGAAGGGCTTTTTATAGATAAGTATAGTGTCAAAAGATAATCCATATGTGACAATTTTAAATGAAAATTATGAGTGTTATAATCAAAATTAACGATATGCAATTATTAAATTCAGATTAATTTAATACGTATAACATAAAAAGTGAAACGATCAACCCGGAAACAGAATTAAAAAATACATAAGATCTAGATACGTGTTCATATGTGAAAAACGATTTATTAAAATTGTGCGATACTTTCGCAAATATTTTTACAATTAATAATAGTTTCACTCAGGGTGTAATGAGATTAGTAAAAAAATGAAATGCGTCCAATGATGACGTTAAATAAACAATAACTAACATTACAAATACAAAACGTAAATACAATAACACAAACTTACATTTAAACAATAATTGTTCTATGTGACTTAATAAATTTGTAACTTGAAGTATTTACACAAATATATACTTCCACCTATTGATTACGCCATATAATCAATTTATTACGAATATTTTTTTGATCTTTAAAATTATTATTAATATGTTTTAAAGTATAATAAAGTCGTATGCGTAAGTACAATTTTAATACAAACTCTTTGGGAAATTTCTCATAAACATGCGCAAGATATTGCCTGTGTACAACTTGGAAAAGATTATTGCAAATGTTGGTCCTTGCTATTAGACAGTGGAAATTTGTCTGTAAAATTTCTTCAACATTCGTAATAAAATCCACAAAAATGTCTGCTGGATTTTTTAAATATCCAAAGATAGTTTTTTCGGAATTTTCGTATGTCCTAAAATAGATATATAATCAAGAATCATCTAATTCTTGTCGATGGTTTGAAAATGTTATGCACACGTCGCAACTATGTATATTAAGGGCTTTTTTAACAGATAGCCACAGATATACCGTACAAAATTCTTGTGTAGCATCTCATCTTGCTGATAATCTGTACCTATAAATTGAGTGGTAATTTCTATTGGCATTTTTTTTGTAGACAGTACCGCATGTGCAGGTACATCTGTCAACTTCACAAGGATGGAATCTGGATCTGCTTCACAATTTTCGGCCCTTGAGTGAAATATTTTTAAATACATTAATTTTATAAATGTTCTTTTAAATTGAATTGGAGTAGGATTTCTGCAGTTGCCATTTTGTTGTCTGACAGAACCGAAAAAATTCTCCAGACAATCTGAATTTAAACGCCTAGTTATAATCAATTTTTTTCTCATTGAAGTTATTCCATAAGCTCTGAATGCTATTTATACTAATCCTAATACATTTAAAGCTTTTGATCCTATTCGTCACATTTTTGTTTTGTTCGTTTATAATTTTAATTTTGTTAAAAAGGGCAGTGCATTCATTTAATAATTCAACCTGATGGGGTAAATTCTTGTAAGCTCTATTATATAATTTTGCGGAAGAGGTACTGGATGAATTGAGCATATCAAATAGTTTGTCCATTTTGGATACAAATTCTGAAGTGTGATATGATTCAGGCGGCAATTGTCCAAATCTGATATAAACATTCATGCCACTAGAAACTGTTGTGCTAAATACTTGTAGACCAACGACAGCATCAGTTCCTCGATTATAAAATAAATGTGCTTTGATCGACATTTCGTCTATACATAAAACACAATATTTACTTTTGTCATCGAAGCAATCGGCTTTCATTTTTAACATGGCAAATACTTGGGGATTATTCAAGCCAGAATTTATTTGCACATTTTGTAAAATCCTTAACATGGTTGTAGGTGATGGCAGACAATATTTTTTTACGAGTACATGTCCGTAAGTTTTCGAACCAGTAAAATATAGTGCTAAGCACTCCATTTTAAATTCAAGTGAATATCTTCGTCCCTTAGGTTTTTTTTTGATTGACTAATTTGGCAATTAACTAGACGAGCTACTTCATCGTTGCTACAAAATTTATAAGTCAGTCCATAAAATTGTTCCAAACTTATTTCACTTTCAATATTTTCGAATCTATGTTCTAAGTCCACAACTCTTTTCTTTAAAGCTATAATCTCATTCTTGAGATTTGTAACACAACTAAGATATTTCCTCTTTCGTGGACTATTATGGGACAGATCACTGCTAGTTTGTGTGGATGAAGTAGAACGTGGAGTTTGGCAGTTTACATTGGCAATAAAACTTTGATCTGAGATTGCACCTAAAATAAAACAATAATAGCGCTCAAATAAAGTTCTTAATACCTGAATAAGTTAACTAACTGACAGCGATCTAATTATTTGTATTGTATTACAAATTAACAAGTTATTCAAAATTATCAAGATCATGAAGCACTTACGTATATATAAAGCTCGGATTTACAGCAACAAAAATTGAAGAGAAATGCGCTTATATAGGCAAAGATTTTTACTGAAAAAGACAAAAAAACTTAACATATATAAAATAAAGTTTAAAAGAGGCAAAAAGATGGATGTTACGAAAAAAAGTAAAATATGCAAAAAAACAATTAAAATAGACAAAAAGGGTAATTTGCCTATAATCCGAGCGTTATTTAGGTTCCTACTAGGCGATTTTGAGTAATTTTTATTCATAAAAAGCCTTAAATTATTCATTTTAAATTCCAAGTATTATACACTGTATTGAACTTAGGCATATCCGAGAAAAGTAAAAAGTATAATCACGTTGTAGGTACAATATATTATTTACCTGGAGTAATAATTATATCTTGCAAAATGTTTATCCGTGGCATATTTTTCTCTGATTTATCTAGAGATTTCAAGTCATACAAAGGTGTGTATGTATGATCAAAATTAGGTCCCCTAGAAGATCCCTCTTGTAATGGGAATAATGTTGGAACCGCATTCGGATTTAACCGATTGCATTAATCATTTGTGAACATTTTCAGTTCAAAGTGGTCCTGACAAATCCTGTGACTTTTATTTAAAGTGTTTACTACACCTAACAAATCTTCCCTATTACAAGCGACAACCCAAGTTCTGGCTCTAAAATAACAAAATATGATTCGAATATTAGTTTCAGTTTTGAATAGGCCGGACCTAAGACGATAAAGTTATGTATTTGTGAGAACTATTTCCATACGTCAAGTAAGGCGTTCCCTTGTGATTCTAGTTCAATGGTGAGATTTAGCAGGGCCGACAACAACTATTTATATTTAAGTGACATAAATATGTGTAATTTACCTTATGGGATCTACAGGAAATTTAAAAAAACTTTTTTTGCATATATAACTTTTGTTTTTGCAAAATTTCGCGGCACAAGAACAGCCCATTATAGTCAGTTTAACAAAACAACGGTACTTCAGAATTAATATAAAAATCTCAACGACACTAACTAACTAAAATAAGAAAAATAACCGTTTTAACACTCAAAAATCAAATACTAAGTCAAACTTATCTGTATTTTTATAACTACCGATTAAAAGACACCCAAGTACGTACGACAATGGTTACGACTAGCTCCTTCTGCATTCTCGTCACTGATCTGAGAGGTTTTACCCCGAAGGGCGTGTATGCGCGAATAGCTGCGCATTCTGTTCCCGCCAAGTAAGAGTCTCTGCTGTGTGTTCTATATGCTGTGCCATCGTGTTTACTCCAGCCAGCCAATCAGAATGTCAAAGCGTACATTAGCCAATGGCGTTGCGACAATCAAATACGCCATAGATCAACATATGCATAGACGCACTGGGAATCTCGTTACAAATATATGTATCAGAGGTAGTGCGTTCGAAGTAACACCAGGGGGACATGCTTCACAATAACAAAATAAATACTTTGACGTATAGTTAATTCAGAAAGAAAATAAAAATTGCTCGCATACTCTCAATATTAACTAATTGAAACCATAAACCCAACTCTATCGCCTGAATCAACCAACAGTAACTCCAACGTGTTGACTGTCGACGACAAACAATAATTCTCGGAAGTTCCAACTCTACCCTCATGCAGTTTCAAGTTAGCGACTGCATGGAGGAATCATAACTCCCTTTTCCGAGTAATTCGGTACGCGAAAAACCGTCCATCAATTGTCAACAACGATTCCTTAATCCCAATTCAGAATCGTCTCATCGAACGCAAGTCTGTAGTGAGTGAAACTAACACAGACATCAGATCTGTCACAAATGTTAACATAATCATACACGGTGGTACAAATTCATGGGTTTCGTATACAACAAAATAATGTTATAACTCTCTTATTACCTATCGCTTATTGTTTGTAGTTGTATGATATTATAAATGATTCCCAAAAATTAATGACACTGGATTTCCTAATATACATTTAAAGTCAAAATAATGTTAAATTGAACGAAGAATTATATTTTAAAGTAACTAAATACGCACAACGACAAAATTGATACGTATCAAAGTATGGATCAACGGATACAAGTGCTGGCAACATATTTTGATTTTGTTACAGGTGCGTATCCGCCAAGGACATATTGGAGCTCAGAATGGCCGAATGTATAAAATAAATCGAAGGTTCTACTTGATAGACAGTAACAGGTCCTTGCGATGCCGGGTTGTATTGCTTTCAGGAGAAGGGACGATTTCAATTACTTTTAACGTTAGTGAAATAGAAGAGGTTCTATGCAGAAATTTTAGGAAAACGAGTTTAGTTGTTAGTCAGACTTTGCAATGTTAATGTTTTTAAACAGAAAATAAAATTTGGGACTAGATAATTTAAATTTAAGACGACTACTAACCGTGTAACTAGCGCCCTCTATGAGAGGTAAATTTAAAAACAAATGTATGCGATGTGTAAGCTTCCAAAACATCTTGATACAAAATTTCATTGCAAAGTTGCCTGTAGTTTCGACATAATTGTAAAAAATGTATATATTTTTTTTAATACCCTGTATCTTGAAACCGGATGCCGGAACGACAATTTTTTACTGAACAAACCAAACCTATTTTGCAGTATTGTATGTACCTATCTTAGCAACGGTTCCACCCTTTTTTGAAAGACCCTTTATAGTCCTGAATAAATCAAATAACATTAATTACCCAATTAATCCCAAGAAATCGCTCCAAAATTGTGTAAGTACTGAGGTGGAAAAATAATTTGGAAAAATGCGAAACCCCTTAAAAATTCGTCTAATAGGTAAAGTAAACTTTTGCTAATGAACAAAAATAAAGGGCCTGTAGAAAATCCAATAAAGAACTGAAATTGTTAAATACATGGTCAGAAAGACCGTGATCATCATTTAAATTTATCAAAATATTGTCTATGCAAGATTTTGATTTACCAAAAACTAGTAAATTTGCTAATTATGGCATATAATCTGAAAGATGAGATAACACAGACCAAATTCTCCAGTCGCATAGAAAGTCAGTGTAAAGACCCCTTTAAAATGAAATTTTTATATTTTGCTGATATGTCACAAAAGTTTCAAACTTCTGGATGAAATCTTCAAAAATTACCATTGTATGCAGTGTATAATCAGTACCAATGTTTGGGAGTGTCTGTTGTAGACACCACAGTATTCGGCCAGAAAACCAATATTATTCTTGCTCACATCGATAAACACAAAATCCTCAAGAAACATATCTACATCTCCATGGTTGTTGATGTCACTACAAAAATAAGTTTATAATTGGGTACAGTATTCAATCTAATTTTCCGTTTATCTTAGACTACAGTAAAATACACCCAGGGGATAGAACATGCAAATTGTATAAGTGACGTGTCTTAGTCACGGAACTAATTGTCACATGCCATTCATGTCAATATAACCTAAATTCTAAATTTTCGTTTTAGTTTTGATGATTATTTCTATTTTACTTTAAATAGCGAATGGTTAGTGATGTTTTAAATTTGTATATATTTGTATTTGGTTTAAAATTTAATTATATGCCTATTGTTATTTAAAATACACCTAACATATTAAACATAGTGTGAAATTAATTGCCTACATAACTTTTTCGTTCATAAATTAGACTTTGAAACAGTATTTAAATACATTGAGTTAAGGTAAATCTCGAAGTTTGTTTTTTCAAAGAATGAAGTGATAAATCAAGATATCAATTTTAATATTAAACAAGTTTGAAAAATGAACTTTTAAACATTTGAATCAAAATTAGTTATATTTATGCAATTCTCACATTGCATATAGGTAGATCATGTCCAATATTACAAAATTTAGAGAAATGAATACACAAAATATGAACAGAAACACTTTTAATAACACAAAGGAAAAAGATACACCCATTTGCTATTTAATAATTTCTACAATATTAAACAATATTTAAATGCATATACTTATGAAATTTAAAAAAATATTTATAATGTCATATACTGCTTGGTGCTGATGGGCCAATCACTTCGTTTCTGTAATAAAAAGAAAATAATTAAAATGTGTTACTCAATTGCCATGGTTGAAAACTATATATTATGAGTAGACATTGCTTCTGTTCCCAGTATTTAGAAAATTCTCAGCACTGGAGGTATTTGACGCCCAGACCCATTATCAACTCCACACTTTAATCTTTTAGCCATGCACTTCCCATTTTGTACTATTACATCAAAAGTAGGGATGGGTACCTTAACTGGTTAGGGCTTGGAATGTTTGGAAAACATATCAGCAAGGTAAGAATTTGTTAGTTATTTAAAAATGGCTAAGTACTAAGTCTAGACAATTGGATTTGTGTATCCAAACTGATAATCCCACCAGACGATATTGTTATTGATAAGATTAAAATTAATTACATTACCACCCTCTTCTTTATTCATTATTGGGTTCTAATTCAATTCTGTTACTAAAGTGGTAAAGGAAAACAGTAATAAAGCCTGTACAGAATACACATTCATTAAATAATATATAAAATTAAATAGTACTGTTGCAAACAGACTGGCCTGCACATTCATTAAAAGATGAGCAAGAATGTAACAATAATTTGTATTTAGGTACCTTCTGATGTTTGCTTGAAGGAAAATAATCCCGTTTCTCCATTTTGCACTGTGTTGTCTCTATTTTTGTAAGGTCATCGGTTTTCTTCATAATTCCTAATGTATTAACCCAATTGCAAAAGCTAGTTCTCTGAATTAGAAGTTTATTTTCATCCTGAACCTGTTCTACATCTTCTGTTTTTTCTTCCAAATTTTTTTTATTTCTATGTCATGTCTATGTTGGGTCAATGAATTTTCTTCTAAATTTTTAAGTATCATATAAAACAGAATTAGTATGCATCGCTCCTCATACATTCGTACCAATTGTACATGCTTACACAAGGTATTTCTTACTGTGTACTCAGGACAATCACATATGTAGAGATGAATACAAATTTTACATACCCTACAATATAATAGAGAGAACTAATGCCAATAATTATGAAGATAGAATTATAATAAAAGCACATAAAAGAGCAGAAACAATGAAGAGGGAGGTAGAAGTAGTAAAAAGTTTAGGAGTATTAAGAAAATTTCAGGAAAAATCTACAAGATAGGAAAGTTTATAACATAAGGTTTAACAAAGTTTGTGAGAGTGAATGTAGGACATGTCTAAAATCCTCTTCCACATTTTAATATCCCCCAAGTCTTCTACAGCATCAAGCACCTTCTCAATTGTAACCCTAGCATTCCTTTTTAACTGGTTCGTTTTTAGTATGTTGTTTAAAGTTTCTATTGCCATATTTGTGTTTATTCCAGCATTCTTTCTATAACAATGGGCCCACATGTTTATTCGTTTTTCATTTTGAAAATAATAACTAAAGCATAAATGTTAATATTATAATAAACATTCTTATACTTGTACATTCTAGTAGATATACTTTAACAAATATGTGACAAAATCTGTTTCATTTGCTTCTTGTAGTTTAAGCAAGTAGGCATTTGTTAGGGATAAACATTTGTCTTCATCAGTTTCATTTAAAATCTTCTTCATCTCAGTTTTCATGTTACTTTTTAAAATGGCATCTTTGATTTTTTTCCCTGAATATTCCAATTCTTCACTACGTGCCTTTCCCACAAAGGTCACACAATCCTTGAAGTGTTTCTGGTTCTAAATGATCCATTGCCTTCTCCCACTAAAAATAACCTAAAAAGAATTAATAAAATACAAAATAGTATCTTAATGTTATCTGAGTAAAATCTAAATAAAGATCTGTAAAATAGGAATATATTATTATATAGCTTTATAATTTTTCTAATTTCTCAATGCGATTTCAGAGTCAATCAATCGTTTAAAAAATTACCAAAAAAACGGCAAACGAACAAAAGTTTCCCACTATTTCTAAACGTCGAACGGTCAAAACATAGCTGTTCCATTAGAAAGGCATGTCACTTCTGCAATTTGCATGTCTGTCTCCTGGGCGTATTTTACTGTAGTCTGTTTATCTTGCCAATGTTCAGTGGTTCAAATAACTCCAAATTTATTAAACTGAAGGAAAATAAAAAGTACTGATGATTTATTTCCAGTACACTGCATGTTAATGTGATACAGAGTTTTTGTTTTTATTGTCCATTCGTTAGTTATTATTGGGATACAATCAAAATATACAATGTTCGAACATGTTCCACGTTTCTGAATATATCTGGTTAATTAATTTTTTTCAGTTTTTTATTCCTTCGCCCTTTTTCCGCTTGGATATATGTTTAATTATACTTTCAACATTTTCTTCCATAAGGTATTCAATTTTTAGTGGTCTTTTTCTTACAGCATTTTTGGGACCAACTACAATTTGCTTTTCATTGTGCTCAGCAGTCTGGAGTTCTGAGAATATCATTACACCAGCTTTTGTCGAAAATTTGTGGTTGTCATAAAAAAATAAAATTAATAAATAACTAAATAATATTTTCGTATCAAAAATAAAGTGAAAGTTAAAATTACTGAAGCTTGGAGCACTTTCATCCAAGTACATGAGAGTTAGCTGAATCAATGCCAAGATATATGTATACTAACTGATAATCAAACTTTTCAACTTTTTGTTTGTGTGGTATCGGTATCAACTATTTGATGTATTAACCTTTGTCGATGTTTTATCTTCCGATTTTCTTACTTCATACGTAATTATATATCTTCCTCTCTATGCTGGAACTACCACCAAAATTCATGGCTGTCAATGCCAAGTGAACAAATATTATACACACCCAACATAGGTTACACTGATAACACATAACAGTTTGATGTTTATACACTAGTGAAGTAGCTGTATTGTGTCAAAAATGGCTGCCTCCAATATTGTTTGATATTTAGATGAAATTTTACTTCCTTCATTTCTCATTGTGCCTTCAAGCATAATTAACTCTGTATTTTCAAATCTAATGCAATCTGCTTATTAGATAGAGATAAAACCATTAGCAGTTTACACACCTCTCGATTCAGCTATCAAACAGTTAAAGGTCATTTTTTCTGGAATGGCAACCATTATTATATAATACAAAATCAATACCTACATAATTCAAATTAACACTTTATTTTTGGTTAACTATAATGTTGTAAGGCCATTTGTGTGATGGTATGAAAGTAGTCGATTTTCCGAAAAAAAAGAAAACGATCCATTTTCGACGGGTGTTACACTCCAACTCACGTTTTCAACAATGGAGATGTTTAAATTTGCGATTGAATAACAATATTATCATTGTCTTCTCTTTTGATTAAATTAATCAGTCCATTTTGAAATTTAAAATTATTTTTGTGAAAGAATAAGAGTATTAGTAACGTTTTCACATAATTATTTACTACAACTACTAGAGGGATGAAATAGATGGTGCATTTTTCTTTAAACTAAATAAAATAATAGAGAAAAACGTTAAGAAGAAATGTAAAATGATTAGTGTTTTTAAATGAAACTCAAGGTCTCTAGTTAATTCCACAATATAATACAAGTTATTGAAAATTCTAACTTGTATTATATTGTGGAATTAACTAGAGACCTTGAGTTTCATTTAAAAACACTAATATGAGCATATTCCACGAAGTAAGGGTCGTGACAGTCAATTTCAGTAAAATGATTAGTTCTACAAATTGGCGTTTGGTGACAGGATAAAAAATTTCAAAAGAAATAAAACACTTGCAGCATTTATACATTTTAATTTTACGGCCATCTAAATAATAGCTTTAGCAATAACACATCAGTCTTACATTTACATAAATATTTAAGCATTTCTTAGCATATTAACACACTTTTAAATGGTACGTGTATATCAAAT
Organism: Galeruca laticollis; assembly: GCA_963921935.1. Taxonomy (NCBI): domain Eukaryota; kingdom Metazoa; phylum Arthropoda; class Insecta; order Coleoptera; family Chrysomelidae; genus Galeruca; species Galeruca laticollis. Next base: position 178,811,954 of record OY998176.1, read on the forward strand.
TGGCAAATTCAATTTAGAACCAATCTAATTTGAATGTTTCCAAAGACTTAACATAATATAAAAACATTCTTAAAACAAAACACAATTATATATAAAAATATATTTGGACAATTAATATTTAAAAAAATAATCTCATAAGCAACTGCTCTACCATTAAAATATACAAATTAACGAATATAAAATATGTGAAAATTTTACTCATTTTCTGCGTTTTGATATGCATAGAAAACGTTCATAACGGCTTAAATAGCAAAAATACCGGACAACACTACTTTTTTACATTTTATTTGTCCTTTTCTAGAACTATGATAAAAAGTGATTTAGCATGGAAAAATAATTTGTTACAAAAATGCTACATATTTTTTTGGTCTTGTACACAGATATGTGTCTTCAAAAGCTGGATCAAAAAGATTTCTCAAATCTACTGGAAAAATGAGCACCATTTTTATGTGGAAACAATTATAGTAATAATTGATATAGTTATTATTGGTCTCAGACATGATTCTCAAGATAAAAATAACACAGTTTTTTTCTTAGAAGTACAGTTTAAACTCGATAATGTAACATATTTGAGATCTTCTGTTTGTCCGTCGCATTCAATGTTCTCATAATAAAAATTATAAACTATAGATAAAACATTTCAAAAATGTAAGCATATATTTAATTCGAAGATAGCTTCTGTGTATAAGTGGCAAATTCAACTTGAAGGTTCCTTTTTGGATTCTGGAAATAAACAACAATACATTTATTAGCATTAGCAAAATCTATAAGAATTCATTAAATGATAACGCAAATAAACTTTTTCCACAATTAAGTTGATTACAGAGAAAACAAGAACCGAAACATATTAATTTCAAAGCTGCAGTTAAAAATACCCACCCACAAAATATTATAGCGACATTCTTAACAAGTAGTAGACTAAATTTATAATTAAATTTTAACACCAGCTCCAATTTTTTGGATGTATGTGTGAATGGACGAATGGTTTTATTTTTAATGTAAATATATGAATTTGCTTTGAGTGGTTATCGAATTATTCAAATACTGTATAAAGTTATAATCTGTTATTTGTCGAATGGCCGAATTTGGAAAATAAAGATAGAAATTGTTTAATTCTTGTCTTTTTATTCATAATTTGACTTTATCTAAATTATATATAGTATAACACTCATATATTATGGTAAGTTTTACCCAAAAGAACTAATCGAGGTCAATTTTTGCTTTCAAAGTATGAATAACCATAGCAAAAATAGTTGGCTTACACATTTTGTACCAAATACAAGGATATTAGTAGTTGCAGCATCCATTATGACAAAAAAGATAATATTTTAATTGTTGAATATTATGGTGAAAATGTAATTCCTTTCTTTAAATCTGATTAAGCATAGGTATTAACATTACCATCAAAAGTTCAACACTGCATAATATTTACTGCTAATGCACCTTCCCAGAGCTATTACAATGTACAAAACTTATTTTATTTTTCTATGGACCAGAATGGTGAGAATGGTTAATGTCAATTCGGAGAAGTTAAAGGACTTTGTTCAAGTACCATAATAAATTATAACCAGAGAGCTAATCAAAGAGAAGCAACAATCCATTGGCGTACAAAATTTTTAGGTGGGAATAGCACAACAGAATAGACAGAGAAAAGTTTTCTACACTTACACTGCAATAAAACGTGTGTATACACATCAACATGGTCTGGGGATATTTTTAAAAACAAATTTTGTAAAAGGTAAATTTTTGGATAGTTTTTCTTTAAATGTTTACAGGATGTTTAATCAAGTACTAATTTAAATTTGGTTACTTAATAAACATGTTTAATGGTAAAAACAATATAAAATTAACACTTATAAAAAAATCCAAAAAGTAGTATATGTAATCTAATAATTGAATAAAAAAAGCCGGATTATGCCGTTTAATATGCTGTCTGAGCTCCTCTAGCGTTTATGACAGCTCTACATCTTTTTCCCATACTAAAAATTTGCACGATTGACACGTGGAACTCTTAGAGGTCTTCTGACATGTAAATTGGCTTCATGCAAACGTCTTCTTACAGTTTGGGCACTTATTAAAATATTATAAACACCTTGGAGATCATAAACCACATCAGAAAATGTTACATTTCTTCGCGCACGTATATTTGAAAAACGGTCTTGATTTGGGGTTGCTTAACATTGTTGGCCCAAATGTTCACTTACACCATCCGAGTCATGATATTTTTGACTAATGACACTGAGTCGTATCTAAGAGCTCTGACACAGCAAGTTGAGTAGCACCACCTTGTAACATTCCTACAGCCCTATCATTTTCCCTTCTGTTAAATGTCTTCTCTCCATGTTTAATTGAATTTAACTAAGCAATAAATGCTTTTTACTCTAAAGAAACATTTAAAAAATATATTCAATTTGAAAAACTTTACAAGGACATGTTTTTAATATTATTATTTTAGTTTTATTATAATCGCGTTTTTATTAACAATTTGAACTAGAGCATTGGCGGGTAAAGTATTGTACCCAGTGTATATAAAGTAAAGGCGAGATATCGATAAACAAATAAATTGTATAAAATTTATTGAATATCCCTAGACCATGTTGATGCCAAGGCGAAGGCGCGAAGAAATATTACATTAAAACAAATATTGACCAATATTTCGTCTTAAAGTGTTAAATGAAGTGGAAATATGAATATGAAAGGATATTTTTGTGCTTTTCACGACCGTCATCATTTATTCTCTTTCTTAAAGAATCTGAGCGACAAGTAAGAATATATTTTTATATACATTAAACCTGGCACCTGACATTTCCAATAAACTTTTAAGCAAAATAGAGAAAATAAAGTAGGTTCAACCTTGTCCCGATTTTCCCAAAAATTTTATTCAAAAATTATTTATTATGCATAAAATATTCTAAATCCTCAAATATACCAATCACGATTTATTTAAATTCACCTTTTGTATATTTATGATGTTAAAATGATGATAAAAACTTGTGTTTAATATATATTATGCATGTAACATTTTTCTTTCTTTTAAATCACAACTGCAATTGTAAAAGTGATTATTTGAAATATATTTTATTACAGAAATACTTTTTTATTTAAATTATAGACAGAATGTCGAAAAAGTTTAATCTCATACTTTTATGAAATAACATATATTGATTTTTATCAGTGCAGTCATTCGAGCTTGTTCTGGAAGTGTATTCTTTATGTCAAATGAAGTCACGACTTCGAAACCCATTTACCCAATGCTTTTCAAAGCAAGTTGTATGCTTCCGAATCGGTTGCTTCTGTGTGTGGTATTTCTGGGTTATTACACCAAAAAAAATCCCAATGGCACAGGACCATTTGGACAGGCTTATTTCAGTAACAGTTTTGCAAAAACCCAAAATAAAAAATTAGATACAAAAGTAATAGAATGTTTTGAGATGTACAAAAAACCAAAGTAACATTTTTGGCATTAAATCAAAAACACAAACAAAATCTGGTAAATTTGTGAATTTTCTTAAATAAATGTTTTAATGTACGATTTAGAGTACAAAAGTTGTAGAACGTGTTAAGGTTTATTCAAAAGCTTAGTAACTTTTTTGCGTCAAATGAAAAACAATAGAAATACGATTTTTTTCAACTTTGACAGGCCGCCATTTTGTTTTTACTGGACCGATTTGGCTCATTAACGAACTCGTTCAAGATTTTGGCCTAACCGATTTTTGTAGCAAGTTTTCTATCGATCCGTCAAAAAATACGCCCTCTATTGTGCTTACAAATTCCGTTATAACACATACATACATTAGTGTTTTTAAATGAAACTCACGGTCTCTAGTTAATTCCACAATATAATACAAGTTATTGGAAATTCTAAAAAAATTTCAATTGTTTCGATAAATCAATATCATCGTCAGAATGACAGAAGTTACATTTCATTTTATGCCTACCTGATGTTTAGTAGTTATTTTTGGCTAGACCAAGAAGTAACCTAACTTGTGATTGGCTTAATATGAGCATATTCCACGAAGTAAGGGTCGAGACAGTCAATTTCATTAAAAAATCTTCGAGAGAAGATTTAACCCGACTGTACCAGAAGTTATTAAAAAACGTTACAAAGCATCACAAAACATTTGGTTTAACCAAGAATGCCTTAGGAAAAAGGTAATACCAAATTATGTGAATATAAAATGTCACACTAAAACACCATAAGCACAAAAAGCTATAAAATGTGCTCAACGAGTTTGGATAAAATCAGAATGTAAGAAATGGTTCAAAGTTAGAGACTCCTTAGACAACTACATAAAAGTTGTACATTCAGAACTCACATTCCAATTACATCCAGTAGAATTTGACTGTTTGGTTGACAAAATTAGAGAAAATGTCAGCACGATGAAGCATATGAAATTTAAGAAACAAGAAAAGAAGCTACAGAATCTTGATCACACACAACATAAAATTCAATACTCAAAACATCATGAAACTGTAAGTACCTACATACCAACACACTTTGCACCACGATTTGAAAACCTTTCAGACACTAATTTTACAAATAGTGAAATAGAATTTTTAAATAAAGGTTTAAAGTACAGCATACCACCTAAATTTACGAATAATATTAAACAAATTATAGCTACAGAGTCAGAAATAGCTTTAAAATCTAATTCAAATAATTTTCTTTATGAGAAATTAAAAATTGCCAATTTAATCAAAAATATTGAACCTTCAAAAGTTAAACGTCAAACAAAAAATGACATTACAGTTTTAAATGCAATAAAAAAGAAGATAGAGAATAATAACCTAACAGTTACAAAATCTGATAAGGGGAACGCTACTGTCATTTTGACAACTGAAAATTACAATTCCAAAGTATATAACTTTATAGAATCCAGCGATGTAAAAGTGCTTAAAGCAGACCCAACAAAGAAGTTTTCTAATAATGTAAGGGATATTGTTAATAATTCAAATTATCTTTTAAATTATTACGAAAAGAGGTCTATCATACATAAGAATCCTCATTGTCCACAATTATATGGAACAGTTAAATTACATAAAATAACGAAACCAATTAGACCTGTAGTCTCTTATGTTAATGCTCCTAATAATATATTGGCAAAGAAGCTCAACAATATACTCAATACTTACGGATATGAATCTCAGTACTCAATTAGAAATTCAATAGAACTAATCAAAAAGTTGAAAGCAATCCACTTGCAAGATAACTATAAACTCATTTCGTTCGATGTAACTAATATGTTTACTAAAATTCCTCCTAAAGAATGTTTAATACTTATAAGAAAATTACTAGAAGATAAAAATATTAATCCAGGAATAATATCAGATATACTTAATTTATTTGATGTATGCATTAATCAGAATTATTTCACTTTTGACAATAAGATATATATTCAAAATGAAGGTTTACCAATGGGAAGCCCTATATCACCTATTTTAGCAAACATTTTTATAGACAATTTAGAAAGAAAGATCTTTGAAAGTAATATTTCGAAAAATATTTTATTTTGGTATAGATATGTAGATGACATATTAGCTTGTTTTATGGGTAGTGAACGACAATTAGATGTATTTTTCAACCACATCAATAATTTACACCCGAAAATTAAATTTACATTAGAAATTGAAGAAAATAGCTCAATCAATTTTCTTGATTTAAAAATTCAAAGAGTTAACAATGTACTTGATTATTCAATCTACCGAAAACCAACACAGACTGATGTGTTAATTCCATTCAATTCTAACCACCCTGTGTCACACAGACTAGCAGCATATAATTCAATGATACATAGAGCTTTTTCAGTTCCTATGAACAAATGTAATTTTGATAGAGAGATTAATACAATTAGACAAATAGCAACATCTAACGGTTATCCATTACATATGCAGGAAATATTTCTAATAATATTTCAAAGATAATATCTTCAGCAACGAATACAACAATTTCTTTTAAAACAGAAAGTAACGTTAGTACAAAATTGTTAAATGTAAAAACAAAAATACCACTATTAAAGAAGTCAGGTATATATAAACTCAAATGTCCAGAATGTAATGCTGTCTATTTGGGTCAGACCCTTAGGAATTTTGAAATACGATACAGTGAGCACTTACGAGCATACAGATTAAAACAACCAGATGAATCCCACTATGCAAAACATCTACTTGACACCAATCATTCATTGACACCTAACACAGAGTGCTGCATATTTGTGAAAAGAAACAAGAACTGGATTTCCTTGAAGAACTGGAAATTAGAAGACATTTAAGAAACCCACAATATGAAGTTGTCAATGAACAGTTAAATCTAGGGAATTCTCCACTAATAAACTGTCTTCTTAAGTGATAATTGTAAAGATCAGCAGATATAGTTTTCCTGGTTTTCTATATCATTGCACAGTTATACTGATCTTAATTGGAAAAATGATATCCAGGATATCACCATAGGGCTAATAATATCTAAGCTTCAATATTTGTAATATCACATCTTCTTCTTTTTTCTATAAACATATATTAAGCCAATCACAAGTTAGGTTACTTCTTGGTCTAGCCAAAAATAACTACTAACATCAGATAGGCATAAAATGAAATGTAACTTCTGTCATTCTGACGATGATATTGATTTATCGAAACAATTGTCAATTTTTTAGAATTTTCAATAACTTGTATTATATTGTGGAATTAACTAGAGACCGTGAGTTTCATTTAAAAACACTAATATGAGCATATTCCACGAAGTAAGGGTCGAGACAGTCAATTACATACATACATATATACATACATACATACATATATACATACATACATATATATATATATATATATATATATATATATATATATATATATATATATATACATGTTATATATGTGTTAACCTAGACACATTGGTTCGGTAAAAAAGAAGAAGAGCATTCCGCGGAGAGGGATGACAGAGGTCACGTCAATTTCTAGAGAATCAAAAGAATGTTTTGTTAAATTCTACTATAAAACCAATAAAGGATTAAATCAGTTAATTGTTTTAACAATCCTATACATGGTGTCAGGTGTGAAACAATAGTGGTACTCGCCAGTGAGTAAAATTAGAAGTAAGGCAGTAGGCACACTGCACCAGTCCGAACATAACCTGAACAATTATGGAAGCCAAACCGCCAAATATTTAGAGGAGTGCTCCAACATGCAGGATGCATGGAGAAAATGGAAACAGAGATTTCAGATATATATGAAAGAGTCTGTAAAAGACAAAGAACAGGATGAAGGTGTTAAAATTGCAATATTTTTCAATGCTATTGGAGATTCTGGTATTGAAATATTTAACACTTTTCCAAGTACTGCAGTTACGAAATTAGCAGATGTAATTACAAAGTTTGAAGATTATTATGTACCCAAAAAGAATGTGGTGATGGAATCATTTAAATTTAACAGCCTGAAACAGGACCCAGACCAAGGCATCGATTCATTTATTACAATACTTAGAACTCAAGCAGGGTTATGTGAGTTCAGATGCGACTCTTGCCAGGCATCGTATGAAACTCGAATGATACGAGGTAAACTTGTTCTAAGTATCTCAGATCGAGAAGTTCAGGAACGGTTATTGAGAGAACCAGAGTTGAAACTTGATAAAGTGCAGTCTTACTGCAAATAATGTGGATGTACATACTCTGAAAAATAAAAATAAAAAGGACAAATTCTGTGGTTACGAACATGAAAAAGCTAAATGCCCAGCATATAATAAAACATGTATGAAATGTAAGAGGAGAGGCCATTATGCAAAAATGTGTAAAACAGAAGTTAACAATATTCAAGCGGCAATACAAGAAGATGATGATCCTGAAGGTCACAATACATTGGAAAACATTTGTGAGGACATCAATGAAGTAGAGTTAGGGTTTGACACAAGTTGGCTAGAGGAACTAACAGTTGAAGGTAAGAACGTGAACTTTAAACTGGATACAGGAGCTGAGAGAAATTATAAGGTAAAACCTTTGGGTCAAATTTCATTAAAATGTTCATACAAAAATATGTCCTTTAAAGTAAATTTCATTGTTGTTAATTTTGCTAGCAAACTCCTTTTAGGGCTAAAAGATTGTGTTAAGTTTGGCTTAGTATCTAGAGTATACGAACTATGTAAGAAAAACATTTTGCCTAATTCAAAAGATGATTTAAAAAAATGTACGGTCAATTATTTGAAGGTTTGGGTGAAATTCCAGGTTTATGTAATATAATGTTGAGCGATAAAGCGCAACCTGTAGTACAATGTAATCGGAGGATTCCCTTATCTTTAAGACCAAAATTAAAAAGTACTATGAATAATTTCTAAAGCAAAAATGTTATAAGCAAGGTAAAGTATCCAACACCGTGGGTAAATAGTTTGATGCTGGTTGAAAAAACAGATGGATCATTACGATTGTGTTTGGATCCGAAACCTCTTAATAAGTATATAATGCGAGAACATTTTATGATACCCACGGCAGAGGATATTTTGTCTCGTCTCGTTGGAAAGATTATATTTTCAGTCATAGATATGAAGAAGGGCTTCTGGCAATTAAAACTTGATGAGCCTAGCTCACAATTGTGTACTTTCAACACGCCATTTGGCCGCTACAAATTTAATCGGCTACCTTTTGGCATTTGCTCTGCGCCTGAGATATTTCAGTCGAAAAATTTTGAAATGTTTGGGGATATTGTAAATGTAGATATTTATTTTGACGATATAATAGTTTACGGTCAAACTGAAGAAGAGCATGATAGTGCATTGAAAGCAGTCCTTGACAGAGCTGTACGATATAACATTAAATTTAACTTCTCGAAATTACAATATAAGATACCGTAAGTTAAATTTTTGGGACAAGTAGTGTCTAAAGATGGTGTTTCTGTTCATGGATCGAATATAGAGGCAATAAAAAGTCTTGAAAGTCCAACGGATAAACAAGGGGTAATGAGGGTTTTGGGGTTATTAAAATACTTTAATAAATACATACCCGATTTTTCAAAACTTACCTATAAAATTAGACAGTTAATTAAAAACAATGTTAAGTTTAATTGGAATAATGATTGTGAAAAAGACTTCATATTATTAAAGAACATTATTTCTAATGCTCCCACCTTGGCAATATTTGACCCCAAAAATAAAATCATTATTCAGACTGATGCATCTAGTGAGGGTCTTGGTTGTTGTTTGTTGCAGGAAGGGGCTCCAGTTGCATTTGCCTCTAGAGCTCTGACTAATTCTGAACAAAGATACGCTCCAATAGAAAAGGAGCTGTTAGCGGTCTTATTTTCATGTGAAAAATTTCACAACTTTATTTATGGTTATAATGTTAATATACAGAGTGACCATCGCCTATTAATCCCGATATTTAATAAAAATTTGGATAAGGTTTCTAATAGGCTCCAGAGAATGTTGTTAAGACTCTTGAAATATAATATTAATATTACATATGTTCCAGGTAAGGAAATGTATGTGGCTGACACTCTCTCTAAGGCATTTCTAAAAAATAAAGTGGATGATAATCCAGAGATGTCATACAATATTCAATCACTGTATAATAATGTACAAATGAGTGATAAAAGAAAAAATCAGTTTCAAATATACACAGCAGAGGACAAAATTTTGTCCCAAGTAATGAAATATGTAGAATCAGGTTGGCCTGTTTTTAAAAAGTTAGACCATAGCTTAGAACACTTTTTCAAAATCAAAGATAATCTTTTTATTTCTAATAATTTGTTATTTTATGACGAAAAAATTGTCGTTCCAAAGCACTTAAGGTCAGAAATGCTGAAAATTATTCACGAAGGCCATCTTGGTATTACAAAATCAAAATCGAGAGCAAGACAAATTTTCAATTGGGAGAATATATCTGTGGATGTTGAGAACTATCTTTCTAGGTGTCAGCCATGTCAAATTAACAGAAAATCAAATTGCAGAGAACCTTTATTCAATCGTGAAATACCTGACAGGTGTTGGTAAAATGTCAGTAGTGACATTTTTGAGTTTAAACAAAAATGTTATATTCTTCTGGTAGACTCTTACTCAAACTGGATTGAAGTTAAGAAAATACCAAATAAATCTGCGGAGGAGGTTAAATTATTTTTTCAGGAGACCTTCCTACGATTTGGTTTTCCCAACAAAGTTATAGCAGCTAATGTCCCATATAATAGCAAGTCTCTTTTGAAATATGCTCAAGACTCTGATTTTGTTTTAGAGTTCTCAAGCCCTTACAACAGTCAATCAAATGGACTTGCAGAGAAAGCAGTGGGTATAATAAAGTCAATGCTGAAAAAGGCTGAAAACAAACTAGAATTTATAGGGGCATTAATGGAATACAGGAATACAATCTTACGAAATTTAGGGTATTCACCTGCTCAATTACTGTTGAATAAAGAAATAAAAACTAAATTACCAGTAATGAAAGAAAATCTGGAGCCTATATCTATTGATAAAAACAAAATAAAAGATTTGCTTGAACGAAAACAGGAATCACAAAAAAGATATTACGACAAAGGGACTAGAGAATTACCCAAATTAAATATAGATGACAAAGTATTATTACAAGAAGGGGAAGGGTGGAAAAAAGGAATAATAAAAGAAATATTGAGTGATAGATCTTATCTTGTAGAATGTGAAGGGAAACTGTTTAGGAGAAATCGTAGGTCTAAATAAAACAGCGATTGATTTTAAACAGTTTAATGAAAATAGGCTAATATATGATGATAACCTCTGTTTTAATGAACCATCTGTAAATATCACAGGTCCAGGTGATTTGAATAATACTAATGAATCCGGTAATGCAGAGGAGTTTCTTCAGAATGATCCTGAAGAACAATGTACTGATGCTCCAGTTACTGTGTCACGTTCACAGAGGAACCGAAGGCCTCCTCCATATTTAATAGATTATGATGTAAATGTTGGTTAAGAAATGAATAATTCGTTTTATATAAATGCTAATAATTCTATTGATCAAAGTTGTTGTAAGGTATGATTTGTTTTAGTTTACTGATGAAAGTTATTGTAAGGTACCTATTATTTGTTTGTGTTTTGTCTTAGTTGGCATTTATTGCCTTTGTTGAAAAGTGGCGTATCAAACAAAAACAATATTACAAAGCAATCACTATCCATCCAAACATACTGACAGAATTATTAAACAACGCACACATAAATATTACAATAGTCAAATCCAATCAACACAAACCAATACACTATCCCCTCTTACATACATCGCAATGCCATACACAAATCAACTATCAGAAAAACTGAATTATATATTATCTAAACATAACATAAAAGTTTGTCATAGGGCACAAAATACTCTATCACCATTGTTCTCCAAATTAAAAAGTCAAATAAATGCTTCAAAAAAATCTAACGTCATATATTCTATACCATGTTTAGACTGTCCCAAAAAATAAATAGGTATGACAACCCAACATCTTGAAAATAGACTTAATGGCCATAAATATACAAAAAACGCCTCCGCTGCGCTTCATAAACATGAGAAAAATGAAAAACATAAATTTGACTTTAATAATACTAAAATAATAAACCAAGATTCAAATTACAAAAAACTAACAATAAAAGAAATGATACATATAAAAAAGAGAGCAATGCAGTAAACGATAAACAAGATATCAAAAATCTAAGCCAGATATATTATAATTTATTGTAATAATAACATCAACTTATTGAATGTCCCTTGTATATTGTAAAGAGTTGTTTCTAAGGCAGGTACTTTCGATTTTATTGTTTTTGAAATTATTTTATTAGTTACCAGTTTTTGTCGTCTGTGTGTGTACATTCAATTTTAATCTTTCAATCGTTTTCAATTTATTGCTAAACATCAATGTATAAAATTTTTGAAAATGCTCCGAATTAGAGAGCGAAACGTCAAATAAAAACATAAATTAATACAGAATTTACGATTAACCTGATGCCCAAAAAAAATGAAATAGAGTGGTAACCGCGGACATGCATGTTTCTGGCTCATTTGCCTCTTCAACACGGTATAATCAAATAAGGATGTGAAATTTGGGAGCAAAGATGTTAATCAAAACATGGGAAAACACAAAACAACGGATTTCAGCAGGGAAACCAAACGCTCATTTGTGCCTTCAATTGGAAGATCCCGAGTTTTCAGGACAACAACCAAGATCGACACGGAGGCGCATATAGCCCACCCGCCATGAACCTTCCGACCCATAGTAAATAACAAAGAAGATGTAGGAATATCGCGTGATATGTTAACAACAACAACAAAGAGCTTCATGGGTAATTCACGCAAAATAAAGGGCCACTGAAACAGAGTGGTAACCGCGGACATTACCCATGAAGCTCTTTGTTGTTGTTGTTAACATATCACGCGATATTCCTACAACTTCTTTATATATGTATATATATATATATATATATATATATATATATATATATATATATATATAACCTTCGGAACGGGAACGGGGGGTGATTTTGGCAACACCAAAACGAAAAACTTCATTGAAATTTTTCCGAAGTCGCGTCATGCTACTCTCTACAATAGCCCTATTTCATTCTGAAATAAGCCTAAAAAACAATAATAATTGCAAAAACGAATTGAAAGCTTAGTTTCATTTTTGAGACAGTGTTTGAAATAGGATGACTTGATAAAGCATATGTCATTATAAAATGTTTTTGAAGTATAACATAATCATTAATAAGAGATGAAGCTCTGAAACATTTTCTTTGATGTGATAAATAATTAACCTAATTAATTCAAATAATGTATTATAATTTTTTTTTAAATTATTTACACTATATTCACGACAATTTGTCAAAAGTTGAAAGGGAATGCCATTGTTTTGAAGATCAAAGCATGTTTCATTTACTGGTTGCAAACATATTTTAGAGACATATTTTTACCTGCAGAATCCCCTTCTGAATCAACGTTAGTAACAGGTTCCTCTTTTTCTTCCTTCTTTTCCTCCTTGGCTGGTTCCTCCTTGACCGGTTCCTCCTTCTTCTCTTCTGGTTCTTTCTTTTCTTCAGAAGATTGTTTCTTTTTGTCCTCTTTACTTTTACCTTTGGCAGGAGTTGCTGGTTTCGGCTTTGGCTCCATACTTGGATCCAGGATGACCTTTCCTACGTTTTTACGATCGTGCATTTTCTGCATAGCCTCAGCAACCTATATAATATTTAACAAAGTTTAAAATTATCTCCTTATTGTGACTTTCAATTAATTGTTACTATTTGACACACTAATGTATCCTTAATAGTTATTTGTAATTTTTAGTCCGAATACCTACATCATACAGAAACCTACAGTATAGGTATGAATTTCTTTGTACAAAAGTTAATCATAATATTTAATTTGATTGATAGCAGTAGTTAAATCAATAAATTATAAAGTAGTGTTGGACGAACTGAAGAGTAGTGACATGGTGTATCAATTTGTCTTGAGATTAAGGTAAAGTAAAATTGTAATAATATATTTGTATATTTACTTTATTGTTTTAACTTATAACTGGTTACTTTGATTATACAAACCGAATTTTCCCACCTACTGGCCTGTTTAAATAACAAATTAGGAAAGAAATTAATTACTCGTCGATCACAGAAATTAAGTGTTTTCATAAAATAGCTGATTATTTTCCGTTTCTAATTGGATGTTATTTCCCCATTTTATTTGAACACAAAAGTCTGTATTCTCGTACAAATATATATAAATTTCTCATTACCACATAATTCAGATAAAGAAAAGAAGAATAAGCATATGATAGGGCCATTCTTTTGGTTATAATCAATCAAAAACGAATAAATTAATAAAGTATTTGTACATAACATTGCCGCTTTAGAGATATTAATGAAGATATTTTAAAATAAAGATAATATACTCCAATATTAGGAATCTGTTGTACAAAGAAAATACATTCATTATCATGCGTCTATGAGATGTAAATAATAATTGATCAGTGTTTTCTAAAACCTGTGTAATTCCTGAGATGAGTAAAATAAAAATTAAAACATTTCTTTCAAATATACGTCTGTTATCTATACACACACACACACACACACATATAATATATATATATATATATATATATATATATATATATATATATATATATATATATATATATATATGAGAGAGGGGGAATTATCTTACTATCATTTCTGCATCCGATAGAATGACTTTTGCATTTAATCCTGCATCCTCTGTAAACATACGTCCGTATATCGGACGCAAGACTACATCTTTCGTTTTTGGCAATTTCTGATGAATATTTGTCCCATAGAACATATGGAAAAGATAGACCACCTAAAGTACTATGGTTAGCCACGGGTGTCAAACGGCCATCTTTTGCAGATACTTCTATATTTAAGTGTTATCCAAAGTCAAATGGACGCAAAGTTGATAGGAAACGTACGAAAAAGGTATAGTTTTAGTTCAACGAATTTCTGCTGGTGGCGGACCAGAATATACTTTAATATACATAAAATTACAATTTCGTAACATTCTGACGTCCAGTAGATTTGGCAACGTAGTGTCTGGTATTTATAACAATACATTTTAAACTAAAGTCATTTCTTTAGTTTGCGTTACGTCCGTAATATTAGTAGTGATTTGTAAAAAGTTTGAATATCAGCCTGACTTTATTTACAATTTATGGTTAGTTAGCTGATGTGTTATATAAAAGGCGGGAAGCGTATGTACGAAAAACTAAACCGCAAATTACCAATACTTCTATAATAGCATGGGTAGTTTAGTGTCAAATAAACATTAATGAACTTCTTAACCGTGCAATATGAAAAAAAATGGAAAACTTTGTAAGTTTTGGGCCGCGTCCTATTATCTGTACAGGTTGATCCATTTTCGATGGTTTTTTAGGGTCTCTTAGAAACCAGTGGTATTAGAGGGAAACTGATACTATACTCTCAGGCCAATTTTTTTGAGACAAATTCAACGGTGGAAAAGCAATAAACTTGTATTTTTTAAAATAGAATATATAGTTGGCTTTAATTCTATTAAGTTGCTGATTTTTTAAGCTTTTCAAGAATATATAGTTATTTCTTTTCGAAAACAAATGAATAACAGGCATTCTGTATAAGTATGGAATAAATAAATAAACAAAGGCTTTGAAATAGTTTAATAGTATCTGTAAATAATTCAGTTCGTATGGACTGCGATAATCGGACATCGGACGAACACATATGATCTCTCGTAAAAATCTCACATCTCCAGCTATACTTTTTTTGCCTACACGACCTTCACTCCACCATTCACAATCGTTTCTCGGCCGTGCAGTGGAAATTGGTACTGGGTTTTAAATATTTTATTTTATTTTGAATACATAGGTACACAGGAGGCTGGCGGCTACAGTTCAAATATACGAATTTATCATTTTGTTTTTTATTTATTTTTTAATATTAATATTATTTTACAATAAATATTCGAACGTTTTTAAATGTTTCCGAGTCTTGTGAAAATAGTTGGTTTAGGTTGAAAACGATGGGAGTACCTTTGCAAATATGATTCAGATGCAGCTTCTAAATTTTGTCGGCGTCAGTCGATGAATGCGTACATCATATCCCACTTCATAAAAAATCCAAATCTTGGTATTTGTAAAATAATGAATTTTTTTAAGACCGAGAATACAAATCAACTTCTCTGATGTCAAAATCGTGACAGAAGTGGCAAATTAATCTCTAGGTAAATAATGTTCCAAAAATGTTTATTATGCATCAAGCTGTTTCTTAAAACTTTCTCTAATTTTATTGTAGTAAATCGACTACCGCAGTATTTGATACTTCAATAATTAAGCAACGGAAAATGCGAGAACTTGCACAAATGTTATTGGAAGTCATGCAACTAGAACCATCTATTCGGTCTATGTTTGATGCTCTACAGCATTTTAATTTGTTCGTGGAGGCAACTCAAAATATTGCAAAGTACAATAAGGACAAATATGTCTTTGAGTCCCCTACGTTTGCAATGAATATTGCCACTACCCTAAAGCAGTTTTGCAATTAATTTTGCTTTAAAGAAGCGAGGCCATTATGCCAATGTTTCTTCGGCCGAGGCAGAAGCCAATTTAAAAACTATGATTCATCTTTTTACCGCAAACTGGAAATTTCAAATTTCTAGCCATGCTGCAAGTAATCTTAATTTACATATATAAGGTCACTATCATACCCTTAGCGAGTGACTTAAGGATATTAAAAGAGTATCTGTCTCAAAAGGCTTCGGTATCTGTGTCAATTCTTTCCGCAGATGATTCAAACAAAGCTGCATACTTAACATTGCTAGAAACAAGTTTTTGTCGCGTTATCTTATTTAATAGAAAACGTCCAGGAGAACTGCAGCGATGGTATCTTTACACATACGAAAATACAAACAGCGAACAAGCTACATAGCAGGAATTTGATGATGTAATTTCATATACAGAAAGAATTTTGCTGAAGAAATTTAAAAAAGTCGTTACAAGAGGTAAACGTGGCCGTGGTTTTCCTGTTTTGTTTAGTTCGGAGGTACAAGATCTTATAAAAATATTAAACACAGCCCGAACGCATGTTGTTCCTAAAGACGACCCTTTCTCATTTGCTCTTACAATTATTCCATTAACCGATTAATCAATAAATCGAATAGTAGACTAACTAGTCGATTACTCAAATAGTCAAACTTCCATTTGTAACATTTAAAGAAGTCCTTTACAGTTAAGAGGCACGCGCTTGGGTAAAGCAGACATAATATCATACAAGAGCAGCAGTTTATTCAAAGTTGCTGTGCTGGTAAGGAGATATTAAAACAGTTAACAAATCGATTAGGCGACTAACTGATTAATCGACTATTCTATCAATCCAATAACGGTTTAATGGACTATTCTTTTAGTCAACTAATCGAATTTTCGACTATTTGGTTAATTGATTTTAAAAACCCGCGAATTACGGTTAATCGATTTTTTTTTTGTCAGACTCTTAAATCCTTTTCTACAAGCTATAACACAAGATTGTTGCCAGGCAATAAGACGTCGTAAAATAGTTATTAAACTATTTTAAAGTACCCTTAATAATCAGCCTACGAAAAATCTAATTACATATATTTCGTAAATGATCTTGTTCTTCCGACTGAATGATTTCGACGAAACCGTTACACATATCGTATTCGACTTTTATATACACGTTCTGCATCTTCTTTGTAAGAACGCTATATGGTTTTTCAGTACAACCAAGAAGAGGTTTAATAATAACTAATAAATCGACGTTGAAGATGGGATTTATTTACTATTATAAACTCCTCCCCATAAAGACACATTAGACACGACATTATGCTATGAGTAATGCTTAATAAAAGCACTGTTTTCATGAGCGATTCGAAAGCTACAGCATTTCCTGAAAAGAACATAATATCATACCTAAAGAGATACTTAGCGTTTTCAAGTGAAATTTCTTGTAATAGCTAATTTTGAAAGTGAATAAAAAGTAAAATAAAAAAAATTTATAACATAATAAAATAGCCAGTATATAAAACTTAAATAAACTCATGGACAAAATTATCGAATATTTTTTGTAATCATTATTATTTCAAAATAAATTTAAATAATCGTTGTAAACTTAGATGCGCTGATATTAGTTATCTAGTAGGCTGACTACTCATTTGATTCAACATATTTTGACGTTTATTTGACATTAATGGTGCATATTATTGTCTCTTGTGCATTTGATCAAAAACAATTAATTACATATTTTATGATTTACAGTGAATTAGGCTTGGAATTATGTTACTGTAGTCTAATTAACTAAGTAATAGAAAATAGTGTTTGTGTTTGTTGCTATTGAAAACATCAGTATGCCACCAGTTAGACACTGCAATGAAGTTGAAGCGGTGCAAATTGTAACTCTATATAACGAAGGATATAAACAAAAGAATATCGCACGACGTCTCAGGAGAGGTCAATCTACAGTATCGAATATTTTAGAAAGTTATGAAGAGACTGGAAATTCCATACGTGGAACTAGTCAATGGCACAAGAGATGTACAACAGCAATTGATTGTCCATTTTTGATACTTAATTCTACACGAAATCGCACATTGACATCGACGCATCTCAAAAATGACTTACTAAATGTAAGACTAATTAATGTAAGTTCAAAAACAGTTAGGCGAAGATTAAAAGAAGCAGGTTTAAAGCCAAGACGGCCCTCCAAAGTTCCACGTCTTCTCCAAAATTACAAAGCCCGACGATTACAATTTGCTAGAAGATATATTCAGGAAAAAATTGGAAAAATGTTCTCTTTATGAGACTAGAATTCAGTTATGGAAACCAGATGGACGAAACCACGTCTACAGAAGAGTTGGAGAACGATATGCTGCCTGCAATCTCACAGAGACTGGTAGTTTTTGGCAGTGGTGGTATAATGCTATGGGGCGGTATTTCTGGGGAGGGACGCACCGATCTCGTGGAAGTGATAGGGCGAATGACAAGTGACTTATATATTGAAAACATCCTGTAAGATCATGTTTTGCCTTATGTCGGCTATATTGGATATGAAGAACTCATATTAATGCACGATAATGCTGAACCGCATGCAGCTGACGTAGTGATTAATTACCTTGATGTGGTCCAAATTCAAAGATTAGATTGGCCACCATATAGCCCCGGCTTAAACCCAATAGAACATACTTGGGACTATCTTAAATACCACATACGAGAAAGAAATCCTGTTCCAAGTACAATAGACCAACTTCGGATTGCTGCACAAGAAGAGTGGAATGCAATTCCTCAACAATTTATCCAGAACCTCCTTAGCAGCATGCCGAGAGAAATGGAAGCAGTAATTAGAGCTCGAGGGGGGAATACTCTTTACTAACTTTGCTCTAATTTTAATCAAAAGACTTGTAATTGCCCTCCAATTAGTATTTAAATATGATGTAAATATCCTTAATTTTCATAACATTTAGCATTAATTATTTTCACGATTTTCTCTGATCATAACTTAAGATTGTAGACTGAAATATTTTAAAATAAATAGTTTCTCGTAAATGATATTATTTAAATGACTTGATTCATCAGAATTTATTTTTTCAACAAGAAATTATGAAAAATTAAAAATATTCGATAATTTTGTCCATGAGTGTATATTAATGAATAGAACTTTTTGGAACGAGATACCTGAGAAAGTAACGTAAAAAATATCTAAAACCATTTTAGAATTATTCCGCAGTAAAAGTAGGTATCCAAAAAAGAATCATTATCTGTAGAAAGTATGATGTTATTTACATCTCACTTTTTCGACAAGGTTCGCCGTTATTCTGTCTTTGGCCGTTATGCAGTAAATATGGCAACACTGCAGGACGTCACATTGATAGAAAAATTAACAGCAGTTTGAAAGTGAAACTATACAAGGGACGCAACATTAACTCACATTTAAAAGGTCGTAAAAATGATAGTACAATGTAAAAATAACGTATATGGTTATTTAAAAGATAATTGAAAATTAAATCCATTGCCGCGATCGGGGTGAAGTGAGCAACAATATATTTGTACTTCCAGTTCTCTATTTGGCTTCTTTCTCGTGGTGGACGCTAAAATGTATGAGTTACGAAAGGATGCAGAAATGATAGTAAGATGTATATGTAATTTAGAATCTGTATTTACAATTTGTCATATATATATATATATATATATATATATATATATATATATATATATATATATATATATTTAGAATTATATCTTCTTGGGTTCAAAGGTTGTGGAATGAAACAAATATATTAGTTAAAATATATTTTCGAATAAAGACTTATCAAACTTCTTGACGTTTCGCTCTTATTTTAGGAGCATTTTCAAAAGAATATGTATAAATATTAAAATTAAATTACATAAAATACAGTTATTGCATCCACAGCGCTACACAAACATGAACATAACGAAAATCATGAATTCGATTTCAAAAACACAAAAATTTTAACACAAGACACAAATTATCAAAAACTCAAAATCAAGGAAATGATATATATAAAACAAGATAAATTATCAGTAAATGACAAACAAGACATAAAAAACTTGAGTCAAATTTATTACAAATTAATTAATTAATTTATTTTTATCACTCCCAACATAATATCGTTGCGTAAATATCTAAGGCAGGTATTCTATTACTATTGACACTTCATTCATGACATTTTATTGACTTTTTCAAAATAATTTTTACAATAACTGTATTTTATGTAATTTAATTTTAATATTTATACATATTCTTTTGAAAATGCTCCTAAAATAAGAGCGAAACGTCAAGAAGTTTGATAAGTCTTTATTCGAAAATATATTTTAACTAATATATTTGTTTCATTCCACAACCTTTGAACCCAAGAAGATATAATTCTAAATATTATCGGAAGGTTGAAGAACATAAGTGAATTTATATATATATATATATATATATATATATATATATATATATATATATATATATATAACAAAGTGTAAATACAGATTCTAAATTCATCAATATGTACTTAAATAATCAAGTACTATGCATGTTTAAGGAAAAAGGACTTTATAAACAAATATATTATACTTTTCCTTTGACAATATCAAAATTATCGTTAAATTCTAATAATCAAAGTAAAATAATTAACTAACGATACCGCCGAACTTTGTGATAATATAAAAATTTATCACATTACAATAATATTTCGCAATTACTTACATCTTCTAAAGCCCAAGTGGAATCTAACAGAGGCTTGATCTTTTTTTCCTTAAACAGTTCAAATACTTTTTGTACAGTCTGATGTACATGCTGATATCCATGTTGGTTATACATTAAACGTCTTAAATTGAAACCTGAGAGAGTACGATTCTCATCGAAGAGTTTCAATGGGGATATTTTGTCTACTTGCCACCACTGAAAGAAAAAGATTAAATTTATTTTGAGAACATTCGAATAACCACAAAATAAAAGATTTACAATTTATATTTACATGGCTGAATTTCATTCTGCTTCAGCGCTAAGGCTCTAACAAAAAATATACCCTACAATCAAAAAATATACCCTACAATAACCTGCTTTTCTCTGAAGAATGACACATTTTCTCATAATTTTTTCCTAACTCTTCATTCTTTCAAAATAATACGAACTTAGAGATATTGTTTAAACATATGTATATATGTGAATACCACCTTTACATGTTTGAAAGTAAATATTTTTCTAGAAATGCCTGTGGATATGGTGTACACACTAGATGTAAATTGAGTGAATGAAAACGACGAATACTCAGTGTGTATTAGTTTATTACTTTCAGGCTAAGCGCTTTCGGCTGTTAAGCCATTATCAAAGCCGTCCTATGAAAAATTACAAAGATTGTGAAATTTTGAAAAACAATTTAAAAAAGGTTGAACTTACGTCATTTAAAAAAGTAGTTGTCAAAGCCATCAAGTTGATCAAAAACAATACTCAAGATAGAATCATCGTTATGATTGAGTCATTGGAACAAAACATTAAAATACCCTATTGTAAGGGTGTAAAATTATAATTCACATGATGTAAATTCACTCAAAATTAAAAAACTGAATTAAAACAGATGACAAGTTTGACATTAGAATTACGGTGGCTAATAAGCCAGCGCGCCGTAAAAACAAGTGCATGACAATACGTCGTGTAAATATGTTGTATTGTCATGCACTTGTTTTTACGGCGCGCTGGCTTATTAGCCACCGTAATTCTAATGTCAAACTTGTCATCTGTTTTAATTCAGTTTTTTAATTTTGAGTGAATTTACATCATGTGAATTATAATTTTACACCCTTACAATAGGGTATTTTAATGTTTTGTTCCAATGACTCAATCATAACGATGATTCTATCTTGAGTATTGTTTTTGATCAACTTGATGGCTTTGACAACTACTTTTTTAAATGACGTAAGTTCAACCTTTTTTAAATTGTTTTTCAAAATTTCACAATCTTTGTAATTTTTCATAGGACGGCTTTGATAATGGCTTAACAGCCGAAAGCGCTTAGCCTGAAAGTAATAAACTAATACACACTGAGTATTCGTCGTTTTCATTCACTCAAATATTTTTCTAGTCAAATTTTGAGCGTTACGGAAAAGAAGAACTATTTCTCTTGCTATGACGAATATTGAATTAAAACATCTCTAAATTATTCTTCAACATGAGCAATTGAACATGTTTTTAACTCAAATATCATGTGATTTATATAGAGCCAACTTTGTTGTAAAACTACAAGAATGGATCAAATCCGGAATTAACAAACAAAGGATGTAACAGGACTTAGCTCCATTATAACGCATGACATTTTTTGTCTGTTGGAGCAAATAATACGAGAAGTAGTTGTTATTGATTACATTTTTCTCTCTTATTAGTCAACTCTTTGCTTAGTAATCAGAATTAAAGATTGGGATTGGGTGTCTTCTGAGACTGACTAACGTCAGTAACGAAATGTAGTCATAATAGTATATTACGTAACGTGTGTTGTAAGAAGCATTTTACGCACGAACGGAAAAGTTACGCACGATGCCGCGTAGCGGCGAGTGCGTAATTCCGTGAGTGCGTAAAATGCGTTACAACACGAGTTACATACTATACTTTACCTACGACCCACTTGTACTTGTGTTTATAATCTTATTAAGGTTTTTAAAGTACAAGTAAAAACGTACATCCTCGATGCCCAGCCAAGTTTTATAAAAGTCGCTCCTCGATGCCTAGCCAAGCATCTTAGAAGTTCACCCTCGATGCCCAGCCAAGTTTCGTAAAAGTCCGTCCTGAGTAGTATTTATATTTATTAAACATGTATGTAGAATTGCCGGAATTGCATAAAATAGCGTATACACCTCCCGACTAAAGTGACATTAATTAGGTGGATACTTCCCGCAGGAATCAAACACCACCCGCGGGATTAAATGGGCCACTTTAGTCGCTTGGTGTTTACTAATATGAGATACATTCAGACAGCTAAAAGATGCGGATCGAATGAAACGGAACCAATAATCATATAATTGCAAATAACTCTTAGTATTAAATGCAATCTCATATCTAATAAATGTTATCTACCATTTATATATAGAATAAAATTTGAATAAAATGGCTACGTCTGTTGACAGTTGCTAAGTGGTTGCTACGGAAGCCGTACGATTTACTTTACAGCCGCGCGTTTTGTTTTACCGTGCGTAATAGGCGTCTTACATTGATTGCCGACTGTGTGTATGTAAAGTTCCTTTTTCCGTTTAGAAAAAAATTACAGGGTACTTGTATTATGCAATATTCTAACGGAATGGGACGTTTCATCGCCGCCGGTTCAGCACCAGGCTAATTCACCAACGGCCGGTTCGTCGCCAGTAGGGTTCCCGGTTTTCGGAAATCGAAACATTCAAAATATTAATACATCACATATTTGATCTATTATCAAAGATTTAAAATGGATTTCATAATCTTCATACGCAACTTTTAAAATTATTTCTTAAAAACGTAATAATTAAGTTGAATATAACGAGATTTTTAGGTTATTATAATATAAACATATTTATTTTCACATGATTACTCTGTATACAAATAAAAAAGTCAATTAATTTCAACACGTATTGTTGTAAGGAAGAACAAATATAATACAAACGAACGTACTTAATGTCAGTTAGTAACAGCGAGAAAATTAAGGTTATGTATGGGAGGTGGTTGGAGCAAAAATAATATTGTAGATGTATCTTGTTCTTACTGTTCTTAAAAAGTTAACATCAAGTTAAAGTGTATCAATATAGAATATACAACAGTTTTGGCGACGAGAAACTAATAAAGAACCTGTAAAGAAGTCAAGTCCATTAAAACTTTGTTAATAAGTCATTGCCATTGACAGTCAGAAGTATGTCGTTTATAGGCTCAATAGAACATTTCAAGCTTAGAGAAACTGAAGTTACAACCTATATCGAACGGATGGAGCAATTGTTTCTATGTAATGACGTTAGTGAAAATAAAAAAGTGCCCACTTTTCTGACATTAATAGGAGGTGAAGCTTCCGGCGTACTTGAAGACCTGTCCCCTGACCTACCCATCAGTCGAACATATGTTCAGTTGAAAAATATGTTAATTAGTAATTTTAGTCCGAAGAGGTTAGTAAAGTATAACTGAATACTTAGAAAAACTTAAAAATTATTCCAAACATTGTCAGTTTGGACAATTTTTAGATGATGTTCTAAGAGATAAGTTTGTCTGTGGACTTCAATCTGAAAACATTAAATTAAAGTTATTAGATACAGAAAACTTAACTTATGCTGATGCCTGTAAAACTGCACTAAGAATAGAACTTGCTGAAGGTCAAACTAGATCGATTAATCAAGAGAACATAAATAAAACAGTAAAGAACCGCAGTCAAAGATATAGTACGAGTCAGAATACTACTACTAGTCAAAAATCTAGTAGTGCTGGTAACAAATGTAGCAGATGTGGAAGGTGGCCTGAGTCGTCTAAAGCCTGTCCAGCCGTTAATTGGGAATGTTTCATTTGTAGAAAGAGAGGCCATACTTCGAAAGTTTGTCGATTTAATAAAAATAAAATAAAGTCGTTAGATACAGAAGAAACAAGAGTGAATAAGATGAAGAATTAAATGAAATGAGTATTTTTTTTCGGGCTGAGATGGGAAACTCATGTTCGAATGGGTCCTTCTCAGGACCCAGACAGTGTTGGACTCATCCCCAAAGGGATGTCTACCAACCAAACCCACATCTGTCTCGCCGTTACTCCCGCCTCGGAATCACTACCCTAGCATACTTCAAGGCAAATGAAATGAGTATAAAACAAGTAATTTTGCAAAGTAATAATATGTCAGTAAGTCTAGTAAATAAAAATAGATCAGTCAAAGAATATAAAAGTCCAGTCCAAGAATATTTTGATAGTTCAGTCAAGGAATTTAATAGTTCTGTCCAAGAAGATAGTTTAGTCAAAGAAGAACAAGATAACCCCATTGAAATAAAAAGTTTATAGGCCAGCAACAAATATGTCGAGTCAAAAAAGGTAGGAGAGGGTGTCATTTCTAACATTGTCTGTAAGGTCGGTACCCGTTTCTATAAATGGTTTTATAGAAAAAGTTCAATTTAATATGGGAGTTGATACGGGTGCGTAAGTCTTATGTCAAATGTAGATTTCTAAAAATACTTAAATCACATTCAATTAGTAACTCCAGTTGTCAAAATTAAAACTGTCACAGGTGAAAGTATTAAAGTAGTTGGAAAAGCGGTAGTAAATGTCAGTTTAAATAATAGTATTAATACTTGTGTTAAGTTATTTTTAGTTATAGATGGTTCAGGTAATAAATTTTGTCCATTATTAGGTAGGGATTGGCTAGATGTACTATTACCAATGTGGAGAGTTAATTTGAATTGTATCCCTGTTACTTCTGTATCCTCAACCATAAATGTCCTCCACCCATCTAATATTGATGAAATGAAATTGAAATTTCCTAATGTTTTTAATAAAGATCGGACTCAACCAATTGAAGATTATACAGCACAGCTGGTATTGAAAGAAAACGCTTCGATGATCTTTCATAGTCCATATTCGGTGCAATATAAAGTCAGAGATGAAGTAGAAAAGGAATTAAAGCTTATGGAAAAAGATGTAATCTTAGTACCCGCAGAGACAGCAGAAATGGTTAGTCCTATAGTATGCGTGCCTAAGAAAAAAAGAGGAATCTGCATATGTGGAGACTTCAAGAAAACTCTTAATCCAAATATGAGAACAGATTACTACCTACGTTCGATGATCTTTTTAACAAACTCAGAGGTGGGAGTATTTTTACTATTTTAGATTTAAGTAATGATTACTTACAGTAAAGGGTAGAAAAAAAAAGTTAACATCAAGTTAAAGTGTTTCAATATAGAATATACATCATGTATATTTAAAAAATCAAATGTATTTCATATTAAATCGAATTAAATACAATTATTTCAGTAGAAACGTAATAAAATACCATTTATTGAGTCATTTGGTAATTGGGTGCTAGATCATGTAAATACTCCAAACGGTCTCTATTTCCATAATCCAAAACAATTCTTAAAATACGCTCATAAATAAATAATCGCTGCTTATATAAGGCGTTATCGCCGATGATTACCCGTGCTAAATAAGAGAATTACAGTGATTTAACTATATCTGGAGAAAAATAATTAAGAACTATAACTCAGGGAATAATATGGGGTTTTTTGTATTATTGTTTCCTTGGTCATATATTTAAGTCAAATTCGTGAATAGGCGCCACCGAATTTTAGAAACTATAATGCTGAAGGCGATCGTAAGAAAAAACGTTATAGAAGTAGCCAAAACGCGGAAAAATATATGTACACAACTAACGTATAAGTAAATAAATAAATAGTCAAACTAGTACAGGCCAATCGTTTATTGCGAATAAGGAAATCGGCAATACGAAGCTCCTGTTACAAGTAAATACAAGAGAAAATAAGTCAAATATCAATTACCAATACAAAAATATTGTCGGTATAAAACAAAAAAGTAATCGATTTAGTAGGTGTTATAGCGTGGTATGAATACGAGCTTTACATGTCTGTACCCTGTATCTATAAGTACCACAAGCCGAATAATTATCTAAAACATTGTAAATACCACACTTATCAATGCTTTGATGTGGGATTCCAGCCCAAATCAAGCCGCAAATGTTCAATTGTACTAATATATAAATTAATATTAGTAGATATAACTAATATGAAATCACTTAATAATTACGAGTGATAATGAGAATCATAAAACGATAATATAAGTCTTCATTGAGAGGTGATTCAGCAAAACGAAATTGTCTGTTATACTTAGCTGGGTGGCACGTTTTGGTTCCAACCAAACGTCCACAAGGTCACAATCGGGAGTAGATATCTGGTAAATCTTCAGGGATCGTCTCGGCCGGGAATAATTCTGGCTAGTATATAGCAGGTCGAACCAGGTGTGAAATCGAGTACAAAATCCAATCTCGATAATCAAGAGACTCCAAAATACATCCCAAAATAGACGAGAATATATAACGTAGAAGTAGGAAACCAAAAATAAAAACCCTACAACAAGGAGAGAAAATAATCAATCTCACCATCTACAAAGTTGTAATTTGTGAAAACTAAAAATAACTCACCTCAATTTATCAATGAGGGTTCTCAAAATTCCAATATCCAGACACGTGGAATTAATCAATCAAAAGCCTTCACCAATAGGCTTACAAAATGGCGAATTCTTGCAGGTGTTGAAAGAAGTTGATTCGATCTTAGTGAATTGTGGTTCCAGTGCAAAATAATATCCCTTAACGGCGGAAAATCGACTTCCAAACGAATTGCTTCCTCAAAATAGTCGGATTTCCAAACAATTTGTGCAAATTCTATCCCCCAATTAGGGTAAATGAGAATGAAACCAAGAAAATAACTCGCACAAAGCACCGAACCCTTTTCGTTCCTCAAACCATACAATACACACCTTCCTTCTCGTCGTTTCCAAAGAAAAGATGGCTTCAAAACCAATGATACAAACCATATCAAAAGTTTTTAAAATTCGAAATATCCAAAAGTCCGTTAATAATAGTATATTAAGTAGCAAGTGTCAAAACGGTTACTTTAGTCACGAGTGAAGCGAAGCGGAACGAGTTCCTTGTGAAACGAGTGACTAAAGACGTTTTTAACACGAGGTGCTTACTATACTTTTTCTTCGCCCGCGGGAAGGAAAACATTATATTATATTTGAATTATATTCATTACATGACGGACGATGACTGACAGCTGACTGATAAATCAAATGACGCAGAATAACAAACTTATCAAGGAGCATGGAAATTTAACATACAAAAGATACACTTGATTTGACGTTTAAAAAACAAAAGATAAACGAGATGTGACTTTTCGCATTTTAAACACTAGTGTTTAAAGAGTCGTTTTGTGCATGTCAAACCCGTGTTCAAAGTGCGGTTTTAGTAGCGGAAGTAGAAAAAAACTATTAAAATCTAGGCTTCAAATTATTCCAGTTGGTAAACATGTATTTCTCGAGCACAATGGAGAAACAAAAGAAGTAGGTCCAAATTTCCTACATTCTCCTTCCTTATTGTCGCTTTAATAAATAATTATACATGTTGTGAAAAGCAAAACCGTTCTTGTAGCGAAGTAATTTCGGCGAGTCGGAGATTAATACCAGCCGTGTAGAAGGGATACGAGTTTTACCGATCACCGAAGCATTATTAGATTTATTAACTATACCGAGTGTCCAAAAATATTAAATAGTCCACAACAGTCAATAAAAGAATGCATATTAAGAAAAAAAAAGTTAAGACGAACTATAATTACCTACAGGAAATAAATGTGCAATGTTATTTTTATTATCCACTGGGATTTATTAAAATACCAATTTAAAATTTGTTTAATTATTCTTAAATTATTGAGTATTTTTAAGAAATAATGTAAGTAAAAATTTTATTCTTAATTCAGACCATAACACGTTTCTATGAATAAATTCAATAATACTTTATATACTAGCGGCGAACCGGCCGGTGCTGAAACGGCCGGTGGTGAACTGGCCTGGCGCTGAAACGGCGGTGATGATTCGGAGGTGATGAATCGGCGGCGCTGAACCGTACCAGACCTAGATTCTAGATGTACCTACATGTCAACTGTCTCTATTTATACAGTCATGACGATAGATGCTCATCAGACAAAGTGTAAATAAATAATTATTTGGAATTTTTATTTTTTACTTTCATCAACTTATAGCTCGACCTCGCGTAATACAAACACGTTTCAATAGTTGACTAACGATGATAGTAGTCCAATTGAAACTGCAATCTCTTCAAGTTGAAACATTGATTTTTGCCGTTGTCGGTTCTTTTGTATGAAACGAATTTGCTATTTTATAAAATTTTGTTTAGAAAATTGTTTTAAGAAGCATCTACCAAAATCGTTACAATACTGTGTTTGAAATATAAAGAGTAGATATAGAGTATATTGAGATTAAACAAATGTTGATACCATCTAAAAGTCCATAATAATTAGTTTATCAACAAAATTTTTAGCGCCTCTATTAACTGAGAATAACATCTAATTTGTGTATTCAACTAGAATAATTATATGTTAAACTGATTTTATACTGAATTTTTTTTTGGCTTCGGGAGGTGGATCCCATTAAGCCTTGCATAAAGACGGAAAATTTATATCTCGATAATAACATATTTCCACGCATATTATTTGTAATATTTTTACTTACCGATCTAGCAGCGCTAAAGAAGCTTTTTGTCTCTCCCGTGACAACGTTGGACGATCCATAGAGAATGTATCTACCCATAGGCTTGAGCAAATTGTAGCCCTTGTTGCATTCTTCTCCACATAAACAATCCAAAACAATATCTACACCTTCGGGCGATATTTTTCTGATTTCACTAGTATAATCGGATCCTCTTTCTAACAGATGATCGATGGGTGATTCGGCGGCTTTCAAAGCTTCGTGTTTACCTTTGGAGCATACTCCGAAAATTGTTACATCTGGAACGGTCTTTGCTAGTTGGACAATCGCTTGACCCTAAAGTAAAAAATAAGCCTCAAAAACATGTATTATGTTAAAAAATATGTGGGCTTTGCAGTGACGTCATATAATTTGTAGACAAATCTCTGACATAACCTCAAGACATAACTGTCAGTAAAACAGACACGTGAAAAATATTAGATTTTTTAATAAATAACTATGATTTCGAATGTATTAGAAAAAAATATAGTAATTATAATTACTGTAGAATGTAAAAATACATTTATCAAGACACCAAAAAAGTTGTGGATTAGAATACCCAGCCAAGTAAATATGCGGAACACATGGCTAAAAGGATCCTTTATTTTTATCTAGTAAAGCTCCAATGTATTTTTGTGAAGATCATTTCAATGTAAGTACTTATTGAATTAATTTATAATAACAATGATTTCTTCATTCTTAGAATTTTATACAAAAACATATGGGTTATAATAATATAAACACAAATGATATTGACATACGACTATTGACGGGATACTCGAATTACAAAGAGTCGTAAAGTAGTCGATTCTATCTGTGTTCGAATATCCTCAGTGTTCACTACTTACGTTGTCAGCGGCTATTTGCCCCATAACAATACAACATATACAATAAATTAAGATTATTGGAAATTCAAAAATAAAATATCGTACATATTTCAATAAAATTTTGTGATATACTGTTTAAAAAGTATTTCTTTCTTGTGCTATTCGACATCAGAGTAATTGATTCTCAATATCATTCGATTCTGTCAATACAACGTACGAAATACGTTCATTTGTTTACTATTTTTATGACGTCACGATCATAGCAGATATCGTTTTCGGCGGTTTGAATAAATGATTAAAAATGATATTTTCAAATTAAATTTCTATAGCAGTTACCCACTTTTATAAATTTTTACCGATATATTTAGGTTCCTTTGGACAAATATTTTATGAATTCAACATTTTTTAAATATATTTTGATATGAGTCAAATAGCCTATTGTCGATACTAAAGATTAAATTCATTCATCTGTAGACAGTTATTCAGTATTCGTTAAAGTAATAACATAAATAAGATGTTTGATGGTGACTTCAACCAAAATTGAAGCAATATATAAATAATTAAAACAGAAATTTTCGTATAGATTAGATTTAATATGTTAAACTTTATTTACCTATCAGTATTTAATCATTAAACATTTTTTACATAATAAATATTCAATAAACTTTCATTTCAATTGTAATTTAAAATATTCAGTTCCTTACGATAGAGAAGTTATTACACATAAAATAAATGAAAAGTTAAAATATTTTATTAGTTTCATTTCGACAAAAGACATACATGATACTTGAAACAGACGAACTAATCAAATATTAACATTTAGCATAAAGTAATATTGTTTTCCAATGTGTATTCTCAATACTGAATTTATTACTTTTTGCAGCTGCTGGCAACAGTACATCAAAAATGTCAATATTATATATTATTTTCAACTTAATAGTGCAGGTGCAATATACTCGTTTTTATTACTCGGTTTACTTTTTCTGTAAAATTTGGGGATGGATGATAATTTGGGTTAAAGAGAATTCTTACACCATACTTAGATTTTAAATTGGAGAAATCCAAACTTCTAAATTGAGGACCACTATCTATCCGAATTAATTCAGGTACACCAAAGCAAAGAAAGTTTATTTCTTCTAACAACTGAATTATAGTCTTGGAATTAGATTTTCGGATCGGAAATAACAAATTAAATTAATAAAGGTGTCAGTGACGACAAATTTATACATATTACCATTTTGTAATGTAAGGGACTAAATAAATCCATGCTGATAAACTGCAATCGACGAGTCGCAATAATCGCATTTCCCATAAGACCAGCCGTTCTGGTTTGACCTGCTGACACACAACACAACTTTTAACAAACTTAGATGAAATAACTTCTCTGCGTTTCTCTTTTGGAACAACTAACTTCCAGAAGTCATCATCAGTATGTAATTCGGGACAATCAAGGTTATCCTGTTTATAAAGCTTATTTTGAGAAGTACGCCAAGAACGAAATGGAAGTGTATCATATTCTACTTTATCTAACATATTTTAATACCATTTATCTTTAATTTCGTCAACTTCTATTTCTGTAGTTTCAAGATCTGAATCGATGAAATTTGGATTATCCTTAACAGCGCGCGAGAGCGCGTCAGTAACGTAATGTTCTTTACCCTTTTTGTGAATACCTTCGAAGTCAAATTGTTGAAGTCTAAGGCACCAACGACCTAATCGACCTTGAGGATTTTTAAGATTATTTAGCCATTTCAAACTATAATGGTCCGTTATTACTTTAAATCTTGTACCTTCAAGAACATCTCAATTTTTCGGTACTCCAAATTACAGCAAAAAGTTCTCTTTCTGTTGCACTATAAACCCGTTCTGTGCAACTAAGAGTTCTCGATACGTAACGTACAACACTCTGACGACCATCAAAAATTGTGATAGTACAGCTCCAATACCGAAGGATGAACTATCAGTTTGTAACAAAAATTCATAATCGAAATTAAGACAATTAAGGATAGGGGCCGAAATAAGAGCATTTTTGATATTTTGAAAAGCTTAGTGACATTCATTATCCCAATCAAACTTTACACCCTTGTGAAGAAGACGCGTTAAAGGAGCAGTTAACTTTGGAAACGAAGGTATAAACTTTCCATAATTTAACACCATGCCAAATATTCTTCTAATATCTCGTACATTTTTAGGAACTGTAAAATTTGAAATGGAACTAACTTTCTCAGGTCTACTGAGATTCCTAAGCGATTTACAAGGTATCCAATATATTTATGTTCACCACCGCAAAATTTACTTTTATCACGATTCAAAGTAAGACCATTAGAGTATAGGCGATCGAAAACTGTACGAAGTACGTTAATATAAGACTCGAAATATTTAGTTACAACAACTATGTCATCCAAATAACAAAATACATAGTTATATAAATTGCTCATAATAGTCTATCAATCTTTGGAAAATCGCTGGTGCGTTGTGGAGACCGAATGGAAGGCGTGTAAATTGAAATAAACCACGTCCAGGCACTGTAAACGTAATGTATTGTTTACTATCCTCATCTAAAACCACTTGCCAATAGCCACTTTTTAAATCTAACGAAGACATACTGGGCACCTCCTAACTTATCTAGAATGTTTTAAATGTGAGGTAACGGAAAAGCATCGCATTCAGTAACGGCATTAAGGCATCGAAAGTCAACACAGAAACTTTGCTGACCATTTGCTTTAGGTACGAGAATTACTTGAAAAGACCAAGCTGACTTTGAAAGTTACACGATACCAGCATTAAACATTTCATCTAGTTGCTCATTAGTAAGCTTTTGTTTGAAAGGGGAAACCGGATAATATATCTTAAGTTTAACTGCAGTGGTGCACCCAAGTTTGTCACCTATCTTATCGAAATATTCTGATACAACTTCATTTATTTGATTTAATTGAGCTGGTTTTAAATCTTCTATGCCTATGATGAATGTGATTTATTTGAGGAGAACTTAGCACCTCTGATGAAAAGAACCATTCGCGATGACGCATATATCAGGTACAATACCCATAGTGCGCCAAAAATCTATTCCTAAAACTATTTCTTGGCGAAGTGTAGACACAACAAAAATATCAAAAAACTTCACAAAATCTCGACATGGATTAGAGCTTATACTACACCAATGCACTCACAGGTATCGTTAGATGCAACTGTGCAAACATTTTTTCTATTTTCATCTAGTCTTAATCCTAAGTTTCACATTTTTGCCAGCCTACAGAACCAACAAAAGTTTTATTTGCACCAGAGTCCAATAAACCAAAATATTAACTTTTAAATAAGGACATTCACGAGGACCTACATGATAAAGGATATAATCTAAAACCATATTTTCTTATCTACAGAATATGCAGTATTTACATTATTGATGGGTTTAGGGTAAGAAGTCAAACTCCCACCTACGAATGACGTATTCGGGAGTTTTCCGAAATATTAGAACAATCAGGGCAAGCGCGTTAGGTAAAGCCTTCTTTTTTACGGGAAAAACATCTGATAACACGATATGTGCAATGTTTCGCCGATTATGCTTTATGTGTATTATTTTATATGAGTTTTCGGGAGATCTGCTGTTACATCTTGTGCGTTTCTCTGCCCCGTTTCTTCCATCGTAATGTTAATGATATTTGATTCCATCGAATGACTCCTGCACCAACACTGTTTATAATTAGCTGATGTTGTAACGTAACTTTTAAATTCAACTTTATAAACATGCAGTGATAGCGATAATACAGCTTATGTATCTGTAAACAGAATTCCATTATTTAAGATGATCTATAAGTATACGAAAAAAGAGGTATAGGATGTGAAAACGGCACACACATCATTTCAAGATAAATAAAATATAAAAAACATCATTTTTGACTTCATCTGAAAATTTCATTCAAATAGTTAATTTTTGAGTATGCATTCTATATCCACTTTTTGAGGAGCCCATTGCATAGTAGACTAGTCGAAGCATAATTATTGTCTCACAAATATAAGAATATTCAAATAAATAATATGTTCCTTTACCAGTCATTGGAAAATACGTCGTACGTCACTGATTTATTACCATGTGCTATGCGATCAATATCACTTCCGATTGATCTGTCATCAACATTGCTTTTCTGGTTTCGTCTCTTGCCTTTTGGAAGAAACTAACAGAAAAAGTATTCCCGAATTTGGGTG
Organism: Galeruca laticollis; assembly: GCA_963921935.1. Taxonomy (NCBI): domain Eukaryota; kingdom Metazoa; phylum Arthropoda; class Insecta; order Coleoptera; family Chrysomelidae; genus Galeruca; species Galeruca laticollis. The sequence continues at coordinate 178,846,214 of OY998176.1, forward strand.
TGACTTCTAACATGTGTTCAACATTTTCAATGTGAAAAGAGGTAGATATTATTTTTTAATTGAATATTTAAATTACCAATTATTATACACATCAGGCATTAGTGGTAGATGGTCAAATATGATGATTCGATTCAAATGAATATCAAGAGTCCCTATCATGAATAAAGAAGCTTTGACTTCAAAATAGATAATTATGAGATTTGAACATTTACATTAATACAACTGAAATCATCTGAAGCACGGTTCTCAAACTTTTTTGGTGAGGGAACCCTTTTAGAAATCGAAATTCTTGACGGAACCCTACAATAAAACAATTGTTTTTAAAAATGTATTCTTTATTAATAAGCATAATAAAAGTGCAATGTGACAGTTACTACTTATTTTACTTAGTAAATTACTATATAACCAGTATAATAATAGAAGATATTAAAAAAGAAAAAAATCTAACTAATGGGAGGTATGAAACGGTTTTTTTTATTTTTCATCAACTGGTTGATGTTAGGTTTGATATAAGACAGTTGAAGTCTCATATCAGGTTCGGCGTCCATTCTATTGCGGTAGTTTGTTTTCGCGGCTGCATAGGTTGAGAATTCTGTTTCGCACAAATATGTTGTTGGGAACGGGAGAAGAATATCCAGAGCAATTTGGCAAGCATTGAAAATTTATCACGAATTCTGCACCAAAAATCGTTGAGAGGTGTCGTTTTGAACAGTGACTCCATACTTGTGCCTGACGACATTTCTAAAAGAGATTCATATATCTCCTTTGACATACTAGCGGCCTTTTGCAAGTTGGGTTAACAAAGGATTATGTATCTATGAATTCAGTTTCCTTTTTGTTTTCTGTTCTTCGGGAAAATACGTCTCAAAAGATCCGCGCATCGAAGTGAGATATTGGACCAATTCTTCAAATACATCATCTTGAAACATTTTGCTTTCTATGTTCCTCTTACCAACGCAAATAATCCAAAAATTTAATTTTCTTTTGAAGGCAGTTATTTTGTTACAGGCCTGGAACACTGTAGTCTACCTTGCAATGATAAATTTAATTCGTTCAGTTTTTGAAAGATATCCGCCATAAAAGACAGTCGGAACAACCAAGCATTATCATACAAAAGATCTTTCAAATTAAAAGATGTGTCTGAAAGAAACATTTGTAACTCGGCTCTCAGTTCAAATAGCCTTGTTAAAGTTTTACCTCGAGATAACCATCGCACTTCTGTATGGAGCAGCAGTGTTTTATGTTTGCTGCCATAATCTTCCCACAATAATGAGAACAATCGGGATTGCAGAGGTCGTGATTAGATAAAATTAATTATGTTTACCGCTTCATCCATAACTAATTTTAAATTTGACGGCATTTGCTTCATCGCAAGTATACGTAGGATACAATAGCTGGAAGTACAATTAGGCGCTTTATTTTTTATTAGTGACACTGCTCCTGCTGTTTGACTCGTCATCGCCTTGACCCTATCTGTACAAATGTCAATGCAATCGTTCCAACTGAGATTATTTTCTTCAAAAAACATATTTATTTTATTAGAAATTTCTTCTCCGGTAGTGTTTGTGGGCAGCGATGAACACATAATCATGTCTTCTTCAAAATAACTTTCATATGGATATCTCACGATAACCAGCAAGATAGCCAGACCAGCGACATCAGTCGACTCATCCATTTGCAAGACGAATCGTGTTTTTTGTAGACGTGTAACTAGTTCTTGTTTGACGTAGCTTGCCAGATCATGAAAGCACCGTGAAACAGTATCGTTTGATAGCGGCACAGTAGAAAGATGCTTTGCAGATTTTTCAGCAAGCATACATTTTATTATGTCTTAACATACCTACATGGCTTTATTAAATTCTCAGCGATAGTGTGTGCTTCACCTGCTTGTGCAATGCGATAGCTAACTAAATATGATGCCTCCGTGTCCTTTTCATTATTAGTTTGTTACAAGAATCATAGTTTTTTGACTTTCCAATCATTGTTCTTTTTTACGTACAAAAAATTCTTTATTCTTGTCTTTAGAGTTTCGAAATGTCGGCGCAACTTGGCAGATGCCATGGAACTATTAGGAAGCAGTTTACTACATGACATGCAGAGAGGTGAACCGTTGGAATCAACAAATCCGAAACTGATATATGATTCATCATACTTAATTTTTTTCGCCTTTGAAACCGTGGAGCTTAACGTCGTTGCATCATCGTCTGGATCGGTAACTACTGTATACTCCGCGCGTACTGCTTTTGAACATTCGGCTTCGTTAGAAGATTTGGTTGCAATACGTTTAACGCCTTTAAGCCAACGTTCCATTCTTCTTTATTAATAATGTTACTGCGTAGAAGAGTTTAGTCCAAAGAAGAAATGTACAAAACAATCAGAATACAGCAATCGAACAATACCTAAACACTTCGTTTAAAATTCACAATTCGCTAGCTAGCTTGTAAGTAGGTAGGTACTTATCGCTCCGAACGCTAATCGTCGACTGATGAGGCGCGATCGTCACTTTTATAGTCCTAACCTCGATCTTGAACATTCTCAAAAATACTCGAGTCGGCGCCTTTCATAAATGAAAAGCCGACATAAAAATAGAAATACAAAAAATGCGGTGTAAACAGTTTCGACTTTGTGAGCGCGCATAAGTAGATATTGGCGGTGGCGGCATAGTAAAATTGTACTGTTGTGGGTGGCGACTAAGTTCGGTTGCGCCTCGTGATACGCCCGCGTCAAAACGTTCGACCAGAGAGAGGTGTTTTGATTTTAATTCTGAATTCTTGCTGAACCCCTACGAGGGTATCGCGGAACCCTAGGTTCCGCGAAACACGCTTGAGAATGGCTGATCTAAAGTATTTTATTGTAATGTTAATTCTACTCAACAGTTTTTTATAAAGTCTTCAACAACAACAGGTTATTACACAATATACTGATTAAGCAATTTATTTAATATGTAGTAAGCAATTTAAGGTATATAACACCTCCCCCATTAGATCGACGCACCCCCTGGAAGATGAATTTTCTTTTCTTGTAATTCCATTGGAGTTTCTTCTTTTTTGAGTTTTCTTCAAGAGTAGCCAAATAATTATCAATACTCCGCTAGAATATAGAAATATAGTCCATATGTTAGGAATATGGAGATTTAATTGTTCTTCATGAATTGCTGTCAATCCCTGTGAAGATATTTCTTTTAAATTTAATTTTTTCAAATTTATTTCCAAAGGCTTGATTTTAATTTCATTAAAATGTGTCCTGAAGTTTATTCAGTACCAGTGGTTGACCAAAAGTTCTGTCTTGAAATATTAGTTCTTGATTTTTAAAAGTTATTTTACATGGTGAATTTTTGATTAGGAAAATTCCTTTTAAAATTTTATTTCTGTGTCTTCTGAATATTTAATTTTTCTTCTTCTGGAAATACTACTAGGTATTGCTTTATTCCTGGTATAATTTCCAAATGATTTTCAATAATTTTAATTTTAGTGTATTCGCAGTTAGTAGAGTTCTCCATTAATAATATTTGTTCTTCACATAACTGTTTATTATTGTTTTGAAGGTGTGAAGCACATTGAAAAGTTTCGCTTCTTGTACAAATATCGTTTAGAGGTTTTATCTGTGTATCAGATGTTAGCAAATACTTTGTATTTGGTATTATTATTACGAATTCTGATTCTAACTTAGTAGGTATTGGTAATAAATAAAATAATTCATCCATTAATAATATTTGTTCTTCACATAACTGTTTATTATTGTTTTGAAGGTGTGAAGCACATTGAAAAGTTTCGCTTCTTGTACAAATATCGTTTAGAGGTTTTATCTGTGTATCAGATGTTAGCAAATACTTTGAATTTGGTATTATTATTACGAATTCTGATTCTAACTTAGTAGGTATTGGTAATAAATAAAATAATTCATACTCAATATTAAAATCTATGGGAATTGATAAAAAAATATTCTATTCTATTTTTTCTTACTCTACATGTTATATCTAAAATTGATTCGAAGTTTAAAATATTCTCGTATTTCCATTCCAACGGTAATTGTAATTTATAATACGAAGATATTTTTTGCAACTCTGTAAATAATTCCTTCGATTTAATTATACTAGGGTGCAATGTCCTTAGTTTGCAGAATGTCCAGGAATTCTCTACAGTTTCTATTACATCTAGTATAACATTATAAATAATTAAAACTTCATTCAACATATCTTTGAGATAAATAAGATTCTCATATTGCACTTGAAGGTCAAGCATATCATATGTCTAATAATTTTGATTTGAGTAATACTTCGTTATTTTGAATATCTTGAATAGTTTTATTGAAATTATTATTTGTTCGCTAACGCTGTACTGCATTTGAATTTGACTTTGAAGATTAGCTTGATTTTGTTTTAAATGCTCTAAGATTATATTTATTTTTTCTTCGTCTTGAGAATCAAGGTTATGGCTTTTATTATAGACCCAAGTCCATTTATTAAGCCTCTTTTGTTTCCGTTTGTTATTGAATGAATATTTAAATTTTCAAATTTTTCTTCTATATTACTCTTAACATTATAAATAAGATTAACTATATTTTCTGTCTGTTGTACGAAATATGTATTATTTGATATCTCAACTGTGATATTTGCAAAGTGATTATTTAAGGAATTATAATCTTCCAGTAACGGACTTAAGTTATAGAAATGTACAAATGTATGACTTGATTTTTGTAGTTTTGCCGGTCCAAGATTTATTGTTAAAATTCCTAGGTTATTAGTGATGTCTTTTATTTCTACTCTTGCTTGTCCGAATGAGAAGAATCTGTAATAAAAGTATAAGGTTTCTTCTTAGGTCGTTTTATATTTGAAATATGAATATCTTCAGCGGTATTAAAATGACGTGTTAAAATTTTCGCAGTTTCATTTTTTCTGTTTACAGATTTAATTTTTTCAGGTTGATATTTATTTTTTGTCTTACTTTTAATCTGCTTACTTTTACTTTTGTAGGTAGAGGATCTGGAAGGTCTTCTCTACTTTTATTAGTTTTTGAAATAACTTTATCTATGGTTTCTTGCAATGGTTTATTTATTTTAGAATAAAGTAATTTAATTTTTTCTTTGTGATTATGAATATAATTATTTACTACTTGTCGATCAATGTCTAAATCAAAAGAAGAGTTATTCTCTAAATGACCTGTAATAATTTCGTATGGTTTTAGTTTCGTTACTTAGTGAATACTATTATTATATGCCAAAAGAGCATAATTTACTTTTATTTCAATAGGTTCTTTCTTAAATTCGGTCTGATTATTCAAAAGTCTAATATGTTCAATAATCGTTGAATGAAATCGTTCGGCAATGCCGATTGCTTCAGGATGTTGTGAACTGATAAAATGAATTTGAATTTTATGAGTTTCTAATAAATCTTTGACTAAACTATTTTTTAATTCTGCTCCGTTATCGGATATTATTTGTTCCGGTATACAATGATGGGTGAAATATCTAATTAAATTATTAACTATCTCTATACCTTGGACTGAGTTCAATTTATACAACTGCCCGTATTTTGAAAATGAGTCTATAATAGTTAGAAATTTCATATTTTCTAAAGTAATAGTGTCTAAATGTATTATTTGAAATGGTTTAATAGCTGTTAGGGTAATATTAAAATATGGTTTAACGGGTTTCCGATCATATTTTGTTATTTGTCATATTTCGCATTCGTTAATGTACATTTGAATAGAAGATCTTTGATTAGGCCAATAGTATCGAGATTATATATTATTTTCGGATTCATCTAATCCTCTATGATTCCGTTTACTTTCATGATGGTTTTGTATTACTTCTTTGATTTCATTTAGAGGGATGTCAATTAATTTTTTATTACATTTGATAAATGAAATGTGTGAATTTTTGAAATATGTTTGTATAACAGTGCTGAATTTTTCGTATAAGGGATCTTCAAAATAAATATGATATTTTGCTTTTGGTGTTACATATTCTTTCACAAAATTTATTACGTCTTGTTCAAAGTTATTTTTAGAAAATTGTACTAGAATTCTTTGCTTAGTTTCATATAATTTAATTATAGTTGGTATAGCTGGTTCAAAATTAACTTCAGAGATTAAAATTTGATTTTTTCCCACATTTACTGCAGATTCCAAAATAGGTATTCCTGCAATAGGATTTTCTATGTTAGTGTGAATAGTATTATTATCGTCATCGATTTCGTCATTAAAATCTTCAGCTTCTACAATAAGTGATTCGGTTTCTACATTTTTATTTTTTGTATTATTTGAAAGTGAGTCATTAAATCTTTCCATATAAACTAATAATTTTTTGGGAGGATTTCCCGAAGAATTCACTTCATTCATATTTAGCTGGATTCGTGATAAACAGTCACTATTAGTGTTCAATGCACCTTTCTTGTACATTATATCACAGTCGTATTCTTCGAGTTTCAACCGCCATCTAACTAATTTAGAATTGGGTTCTTTCAAAGAAAATAACCATTGAAGTGGTTTATGATCTGTTACTATAGTGAATTTTCTTCTGAAAAGATATGGGCGGAAATATTTTACAGCCCAAACAATTGCAAGGAGTTCCTTTTCAATTGTTGAATAATTTACTTCAGAATCATTAAGTGTTCTGCTAGCATATGCCACAGGTAAATCGGTTCCGATTTTTCCTTGGCTAAGAACAGCGCCTAGAGCAAAATTGCTTGCGTCTGTTGTGAGATTAAATGGACGAGAAAAGTCCGGGTATTGTAAAATAGGATCATTTGATAACATATTTTTACAAGTATCAAAACAATTAATATAATCAGGATCTTTCATGTTAATTACTGCATTTTTCTTAAGACGATTAGTTAAAGGTTTAGTCATTTTTGAAAAATCTTTAATGACTTTCTATAATATCCAAGAAGTCCGACAAAAGCTTTAATTTCTTTACTAGTTTTTGGTATGGGATATTTTTGAATAGCACTTATTTTATCAGTATTTGGTTTTACACCTTCAGGGGTAACAATATGTCCTAAATAAGCTACTTCTTTCCTCAAAAATTCGGATTTGTCAATTTGTATTTTAAAATTCGATTCGCGTAACCTTTTGAATACTTCTTTTAAATTATGTGTTCTTGTAAGCTAGTACTAAATATAATGATATCGTCAAGATAAACTAATCATTTTTCGTTTTGGATACCTCTTAAAATGTTATCCATCACTCTTTGAAAAGTTGCTAGAGCTCCCTTTAGTCCGAATGGCATTCTCAAAAATTCTCAGTGGTAGTAAAAGCTGTTTTGGGTATATCTTCTTCAGCCATCTCAATTTGGTGAAATCCGGAGGCAAGATCCAAGGTAGTGAAGTATTGGCAACGTCCTAATTTATCCAATAGATCAGTTATGTTTGGTAATGTATATCTATCTCCAATAGTTATTTCGTTAAGCTTGCGGTAGAGTCTAATTAATTTGGAACAAACCAAATACTACTCGACCACGGCGAGGATGAGGCTCTTATGATATTTTGATCTAACATACTCTGTATTTGATTTTGGACTTCTTTTTTATATACTTCTGGATATCTGTACTATTTAGTATAAATAGGTACATCATTTGTAGTTTTTATTTGATGCTTGATTTTACTAATAAAAGTTAGTTGATTACTATCAACATGAAAAATGTCAGAATATTATTTAATTAATTTAAGAATAGCATTGCGTTCTTCAGAATTTATATGTTCTGTTCGAACTTTATTAATATCAAATTTGAATTTTTCTGCATAAATAGCATTAAAATTAGGGCTCAAGGTTTGTTCGTATTCGTCGAACTGTTCAACCGCTAAAGGAGCACTTAAATCTACCTTAAAATATGACTCAGACGGATTTAAAATAGTGCATACAGCTTGACTATTTTCCGCTTTTGTAAGACATTCGGGAATTTCTAATTTTCCTATTTTTGTATAAGGTATAATTATATCGCCATTATTAATATTATCAATATTCATTTTAATTTTTTGTTCAGTTCGCGCACTACTATACAATTCGTGTTCTCGCGTCTGATTTTAAAATAATTTATTTTTATTTCACTCTAAGGCGTAATTAAAACATTATTTACTAAATCAATAGTTGCATTCAATTTTTTCAGTTTATCTAAACCTAATAAGCAATCAAAATGATGTGAAATTTAAATATACAATATTCTAAGTTCATTTTATTTTTTATTTTAAATATCTTTGAAGTTGGAATTACTGTACAATAATTTTGTTGACTTTAGCCTAAAGCAGAAGTTACTTTGAAAGATTTTGAAAAATATTTCTTTGCAATTTCAGGTGTTACAATAGTTATTTGTAAAACAAGTGTCACAATGACTCGTTTTGTAGTACGAGTGAAGATTGCACAACGAACCGCGAAGCGGTGAGTTGTGCAGATCACGAGTACTACAGAAAGTCATTGTGGCACAAGTTTTACACAATATTTTTTATAATTCACATTTATTTAATTATTTAAATAAAATAGAATTTTATACAATCCCTGTTTTTAAACTAGGGTGGTTTGAATTTAAGTTGGCAATTCTGTAGATTCTTAATTGGTCAGATCACAGATGGTTTTATTCAGCACTTCTGACTTTTGACATATTATAACCGAATAATTGTGTAAATTGTAAACAAACCTTTATTTAAGCAAAAAGAGGATGATTGTTTAAAAAAGAGCTTCTTCGTATATGCTCTTGCGATCTATTTATATTATATCATGAACAGAATTATTTCTGTAATACTTCTTCACAAAGATATCTGGTAATTTATCCCAAAAATCGAACGTTTTGTATACCTATACAGGGTGTCCCGGGACTAATGGGAAAAAAGTCAGGAGCGTATAATCTGAGCCAAAATAATGTTAGTACTTCATATAAACTTTTTCTATGTAGGCCCTCGTTTTCGAGTTATAGGCCTCCAAAGTTTTAATTTTGAATTTGGTTTTTATTTTTATTTTTTTTACTAGTTATTTGATCTTTGTAAAATTTACGGTAAAGCTTTAATGTACATGTATGTTTATTTTGGAAAGGTAAACAGATTTACAGTAGTGCCTTGAAGCCAGGGACGGACTACTCGCAATGGTTAGTGATCCATAAATTTGCAGGGATGGCACACCCTGTATGAAATTATCGAAATTGACTTCCCCACACATTAGGCTAACGAAAAGGTTACTCTTGCTGGAATTCGATAAAATGAGCCGTTTGGCTAATATTTACAGTTTTATTAATGCACTACGTACAAATTTACCTAACTAACTTATTAATACGATGTACTACAAAAAAATAATTTGAAGATAGCAGATGATAAAAACATTAAGAACTTATTTAATGGGAATTAAAAAGGTACGCAGACAACGTAATTAGTTGCTTTTAATCAAAATTACGAACACAACATTATTAAACCATTAAGAAAACCTCATAAAACACAAGTTATAAAACAATCGACTGAAACTAATTCCTAAACAACAAAAACTAACGTTTTTCTAATAAATGTTCAATATGAGCTCCTCCCACTTCCACGCACATTCTAAGTCTACGAGGTTGTTTCTTTGCACTTCTAATAACATTGCAGTGTAACACATTTCTGTCTATTAAATCTTGCCTTGTTTGCACAGGTGTTGCGTATACCTTACTTTTGAGATAACCCTAGAGGAAGAAATCCATAGGATTAACATCTCCTGATCGCGGTGGTCATTGAAAAGGGTCTCCACGACCAATCCATCTATTAGGAAACCTTGTGTGTAAATGCTATCGTACATCTAAACTGAAATGAGGATGGGCCCCATCATGCATGAACCATAAATTCCTACGAGTTTGTAGTAGCACATCATCAAACAGGTTCCATAACTCATTTTGCAAAAACTCCAAATATCTCTGACCGGTCAAAGTATCGTCAATAAAGTATGGCCCTATCAAATGATTGCCAACTATTCCTGCCCAAACATTAACCATGAATCTATGCTGGCTCCTAGTTTGACTAATGCCATGTGGATTCACATCATCCCATAAATGCATATTATGAGAATGTATGACTACATCTCTGTTGAAACCGGATTCGTTCGTAAAGAGAACGTTACTAATAAATGTATTGTCTGTTTGTTGTTGTCGCAGAAACCACTGGCTATACTCAAGTCGTGAAGGATAATCAGCCACTGTCATACTGTGTACTTTTTTCATGTGAAAAGGATATAACAGCTGTTCTTTTAGAACGCGATGCAAAACTGATTTCGAGACGTTATGTTCTCTTGATAATTTTCGTAAACTCGTTGATGGTTCATTATCAACTGCATTTAACAAGTCTTGTTCAACTGCCACAGTACGTACGCTTCGTACTGGACCTTCTCCACCTTTTTTGGCAAAAAACGTCCTAAAATTTAAAACTTTGTTTTGTATACATGGAAAATTACATTTACTTATTCATACCAGTTTCTCGTAACCTGAGATCAATACGCTCAAACATTCGTCTGTCTGGCAATGCTCTGTTTGCAAAATGTTCTGCATAAAGCCTACTGGCCTCTAAACAGTTTCGAGAAACCAGTCCATACATTAAATTCATATCTGCGTACTCAATAAAAGTGAATTCTGCCATTGTAACTGTTAAATTAAGGACTTATGAATTATTGACAAGTACTGACTACGAACTATTCTACACAATGCTTGACAACTAATCCTATGGTTACTTGATAAACGGTAAAAACACTTTTAAAAAGTTTTTACCAACTTTCCAATTAATGAGTCGTTAATGATTTTTATCTTCTGCTATCGTTCAATTATTTTTTTGTAGTACTGAAGGTAAATCTTGGACATCGTATTAATAAGTTAGTTTTACCTCGTTGTGTACTTATAAAAATGGTGAATGTACGTAGTGCATTAATAAAACTGTCAATATTAGCCGAACGGCTTATTTTATCGAATTCTAACAAGAGTACCTTTTCGTTAGCTTAATGTGTGGGGAAGTGAATTTCGATAATTTCATACAGGGTGTGCCATCCCTGCTAATTATTTGGATCACTAACCATTGCGAGTAGTCCGTCCCTGGCTTCAAGACACTACTGTAAATCTATTTACCTTACCAAAATAAACATACACGTACATTATAGCTTTGCCGTGAATTTTATAAAGAGCAAATAACTAGTACAAAAAATAAAAATAAAAACTAAATTCAAAATTAAAACTTTGGAGGCCTATAACTCGAAAACGAGGGCCTGAATAGAAAAAGTTTATATGAAGTGCTAACATTATTTTGACTCAGATTATACGCTCCTGACTTTTTTCCCATTAGTCCCGATCCTATACAATATAAAAATGAACAATTGACAAATCATTGATAAATAAACGTTGGCGTACTTTATTCATTAATATTTTTAATATATAAATCATTCTAATTTACCTTTAATATGATAATTTGCTAGCTAGAACAACGCTAGACCATTTTATTTATAATTTGTGTCAAGGTCAAAGGCAAATGTCAAATAAAAATATAACTAAATACAATAACCAACTGTACCCTAAAAATTACTATAACAGTGTTCAAATAGCTTCATTGCGACCCTGTAAACAATGTTATAATGAAGTCTCTTTTATACGCGAATTTTAAAAAAGATTTTGTACTACCTGTGTCAATCATTACTTTCAAATTTTGTTCAGGAAATATTATGTAGGGTAATTCACTTTCATATTTCGTAAAATTAAATATTTCTACTTGTCTGTCTCTTCCGAGGCAATTTCGTCTAAAGAACAATCTTGAACATCAGTGGGACGTTCAGTATCGTCCATGTTATGCAATTCTTCCGAAATAAACTTTTTTCTATTACCTAAGAAATGCGATTAATTTTGGCCATTATTTTTATTCTGTACATTGGGTTTATTGTACGTATTAGAAGTAGATATACTCATCGGAGTAGGTTTTTGAATTTGATAATTTCTATTAGGTTTGAAAACATTAGTATTTCTATTCTGAAAATTTGTATCTCTACTACTAGGTAAATTATTTTCATTGTTGAAATTTCTATTAAACTGTGGTTGATAATTATGTTGTAAATTTGGTCAGCTTACCGTTTGATTATTATTAGGATAATTATTTTTATGTGATGTAACATTAAACTGAGACTTAGGCTTATTAAATGAATTTTTTGGATGTGTATTGTTATTATTATTACTTAAATAAACTTGAAAGTCATTCGTTAGAACATTTAAAGCTGAATTTAGATCGCTAGGATTCTTGGTACGCGGCATTAGTGTACCGAGAGGTTCCTTTAAACCGCGCAATAGTACTCTTAGTGCTAAATTCCTGAAATAGTTGCCTAAAATGGCTTGTTCATTTGCATTAGAGCGTGTCATTAATAATGATGTTTATAGATTTAAAAGATGCTGTATCCTATTGTAAAAGTCAAAAGGTGATTCATTTCCTTGCTTTAATTCCGATATTTCAATACTTAACGTGTAAATGTCTCGTTTATCTGCATATGTGTTTAATAAAGCATCTTTCAAATTCTGCCAATTTGTTATACTACAAGCTGAAATGTTTATGGCGGCTTGACCTTTAATTTTAGATAAAATACTAGACATCAAATATTCATTTTGAAAGTCTGTTAAATCTACTGTATTATTTACTAATTTTTCAGAAATTTCTATGAATCTAGGTAATAAAGCATTTTCATGGAATTCTGGAATCATGTCCAGATATTTCTTTTTCAATTGCGGTACCACTTGATCTACTGGCATTTTGTATAATGTATTTTAATCTAGGTTTTGATAACTCAATATTTATTTTACGGTTACGATATGTTTGTGAGCCAGAATCTAAATCATAATCAGAATCGGAGTTGTCAGAGCTTTCTGAATTAAATAAACAATTATTTCCTCTATACGACATAAAGTACTTACATCAAGAGCTGGACTGCTTTCGCCATCTAGTTGTACTTGTAGCTGGAATTGCCAATGTTCTCTTGAAATTCCTCTTCGTACGAGCCAACTGTCTTCGAGTTAAGCTACTTAATTCACTTAACCAAGAGTCCCAATAATTCACTTTAGGTATGTTAATAAATCGTTGATACGAACCGGTAATTATATTCACTAACGCCAGTTTAACATATCCTACAATAACTTTTCACACACGGAAAAAGGTTTTTTAAAAAATTATTTATTTAACAATATTTACAAGTTCCAAGATTCGATTAAATTCTAGACTGACAATATACACTAAACAAGTCAAAAGGTAAAATTTGCAATGTAAGCTAAAATAAGTGGGTAAGAAAGGGGTTGAAATTCCACTTCTCCAGAACTGCTAGGCCTAGAAGAATGGAATTTGGTAGAGGGGTTCCTCAAGTGACGTAAGTGAGCACTAAGAAAGGATTTTGGGAAATTATAAAGGTAAATAATTGTAAGTGTATTGAAGCTTTAAAGACAAGACATAAGGAATCTCAAAACTTTATTGGGTGGTATGACAGTATTATTTGCTGGAGACTTTCGTCAAACTTTACCAGTAGTGCCGATGAAATTAAGGCGTGCATTAAAAGATCATTTCTATGACCTTCAATTAAAACCTTAAAATTAACTAAAAACATGGAAGTTTATCTAAAAGGAGAAGAGTCTGCGGAACAATTTTCAGAACTTCTACTTTAGTTTGGAACGAGTACCCAGAATCAGAAGCCACGTTAGTTATACCTGATGAGTTATGCACAGCAGTTCCTACAGTGAAAGAGCTCGTAGAAAACAATTATCCCGCACTGATAAGTGACAACAACGGTTTTGTTTTGTTTTAACTCCAACAAATGCTAAATTCATTTCAAAAAGGAAATTTTATCTGTCTTGTGCAAATATGATAATAACAGTATCTGAAATAATGGAGTTCCAGTCAAGGTAACCTACCTAAAGTATCAATATTTGAAATTTAAATTTTTTGCATTACCAACAGACGGTAGCAGGAAAAATGGAAGAAAATCTGACAAGTCATATTTATACTCAATATCTCATCGCAGCGAGATGTATTTGCTCCTTATTCACTTACCCAGTGTCACATAAAGTATGATTCGGAAGTGAAATGTGGAAGGAAATGTTCCTGCGTGTACTGTGTCACTAAAATTTCGTAACCGTTCGAATTAAAAAAAAGGTGCCGCTTTATGTTTATCAAAAAAATAATTCAATAGATAATCTGTTAAGCGACCTTAGCGGAAAGGATGTCTTTTATCCCGAGAAACGTCACGCAGCACATCGAATATCATGTGGCATGTCACGTCAAGTTTCACATATCGTGTCAAGTGTTATATCAAATATTATGTCAAACTCAACTATATTCTTTCTCTTTTGAAATTCTTAGAGCCTGAGAGATTATTATTACTTTTATTTTTCGTGAACACTATCAGTCCTGTATTCTACTGTTTCAGTAACACACATCTAACTTGAAATAAATCCTATCGATACTCAGTATAGTGAAGAGATTAGAAAAATATTTGAGCACTAAATACAAACCGAAAATTAGGAAACAGATAAAGAGAATGTGCGACCAGTAGTTGTCTCTTTCTGATTGATCCACGACACGTCCACTATTCAAATAAATATTACAGTTAACTTAATTCAACATCACATTGTGAAAATGTTCTTCCTTTTTTTCCTCTTGTTTTCATCACATGCACATCAATACAACCGCTTATGCCTAGCTTGTGGCTGTTAACTTTTGTGATGTTTCAACTTAACTTCTCAGCGATGTTAAAGCGCAGCCTTTTCACATTACTGAGATGTTACTAGAACTTCCTCAAAAGGAAGTCTTTATTATGAACTAAAAACAACATTTCTGTTACATTCTAAAATGCCTTTTAACACATTGTCGATGCAATGTCTAAATAATATCATCTTATCAATGATCTAAATGCGACATTTCAAAAACAATACAGTGTATTCTTAGATGTTGTATGGACATTACTTAAACCTCTAAATAATATACTTCAAACGTTCTAGATGACATCCTATAGATGTTTCTGTGCCTAATTAGCAAATACAAGGTGAACAACTAAGAACGCCGGCTGTCGGCCATATCTCAAAAAATAGTCATTGTACAACTTTAAAAAAATACCTTCAGGAAAATGACCCTAAAAAATCGCTGGAAAATATTTTTTAGTTCCTTAAATATCTGCTATGGGGTGGAATGAACACTTAAAAATATAATACTGTGACTATCTCTAAAAAAGACATACTTAAGGTATCCTAGAAATACAAATTTTGATATATTGATGAGATTATGAAAAATGTAGTTAGGGACTTTTTGTTCTTATTCTTCAAGTAAGGGGTAGGGAAGGTTCAAAAACAAATGTAACACTTTTTTGTGTTTTAATTTTAATTAACAAAAATAACTAAATTGAACAATTTTGTAAACGCTATGTGAAAAAGTCGACAATTTTCCTATTTTCCTCGGAAATTTCAAATGTAATGAGGCATTTCTTGAATTATGATGAAAAGGGGTGAAAATAAAGGAATCTATTCCAAGATATAAAATTTATGATATCAGATATAGAAATTAAAAAAATGCTCAATTTACATGTAAAATTTCCGAGTGGATACAAAATTATCTAATTTTGTTTTCAATCTTATGAAACAGAAAAACTCTTTTAAATGCAGCTAAAATCATTAATATCGGTTGAAAAACGGAAAAGTTATACATTTGTTCATAAGTTTGAACCTTCCCCACCCATCATTTAAAGAATAATGGCAAAAAATCTCCCTAATTAATTTTTTTCATAATCTCATCAAGATTACAAAAATTGTATTTTTAGGACACGTTTCGTATGTTTTTTTGGAGTATGTTTTCGAGTGTTCATTAAACCCCTAGCGGATATTTTAGAGACTGCAAAGTATTTTCCAGCAGTTTTTTAGGTCAGGAAATGGAGTACTATTCAATAGATACTGTGGTAAACTTGGAGGAAGCAGTCCTCTATCCTGTTGAGTTTTTGAACACCATCAATCCAGCGGGCCTCCCATACCACAAGCTTTCGCTGCGTGTCGGTACACCTGTAATGTTACTTCGGAATTTGAAACCACATAAACTATGTAATGGTACAAGACAGTATGTTAAGGCTTTGCGTCGGAATATAATGGAAGCCACTATTTTGACGGGGTCTGCCCAGGGACAAACAGTATTTGTGCCACTTATACCGTTGATTCCCAATGATCTGCCGTTTGAATTTAAGCGAATTCAATTCCCTTTGAAAGTACGCTTAGACATGACCATAAATAAGTCACAAGGGCAAACTCTGAAATTTGCGGGAATCGACTTGCGGAAGGATTGTTTTCCACATGGGTAGTTTCACGTTGCATGCTCTCGTTTGAGTTCACCTCGCAGTCTGGTTATTTTGGCACCATCCACTAAAATGGTTAAGAATGTTGTGTATAAAAAAAATATCATAAACAAGATACGTTTATACACCACCCTAAAGGGCTCACGTTCTTGAAGGTTACACACACACAAACCCACCCATTCTAATAGGAGTATAGTGTGTAGATTGTTCCCTCTACGTGCCTGATGTTGGTCACCACGCTGACAAAGTTGTGAGCAAAAGCTTTAGCGTTTGCTTCTTTTGTTAATTTTGTTGTTGAAACCACGGACTTAGGATCCATGGACTACTAATTGTATATTCGGTTTGACTCCTCTACTGTGGTCGCCATGTTGTGCTAATTTTAAGTTGGCCGGCCTGAGTCACGTGATTCGTACAGGACCGGTTTAAACAATAGCGCTATTCAACATCTTGATTCCGATTTTGATTGTAAACGAAATCGAAAACGGATTGATGTTTCTTGAACGACCAAAAAAAATTGTCATTTTTAGTGACATATCCTCATAATTATTTTTGTTCATTTCACGTGTATTTCACACTTTTCACAAGTTCATTTAATTTAATCACGTTTAATTATATAGAAGCTGTTCTGTTAACTCAAAATGTAATATACAATTGCAAAATATCACTCACATCACATAACCCATAGACAAACGGTAGTTTATTTAAATTTTTCGACCAATCACATGCTTCCGATTTACGATTACTTTCAATGGCATCATAATTTTAGACCGATTATAATCAGAGTGATCGATTGATATCGAAAATGTATTGTTGAACATGTTGTTTTTTAAATGACAGGAAATGATTGTAATCGATTGTCACGTTGAATAGCATTAATAAATCAGAAATCATTTATAAGATAGGAAAATATGAAACGATGAGAGAAAAAAGTATACATACTTTATTATTTACACTAGCTACTGCGTATTGTGTATCTACCTAAGTTGGGATTATGGAAAACTTTTTCATAAATTTTAAGAAGTGTTTATTTATAGATTATATTATTATATATTCTTATTCAAATTCAATTAATCAGGAAATAAATAAAATAACCGTTAATTTTAATTTAATTTAATCACGGTCAAGCCCAATTCACATTAATACAATATGGAAATATAAAAAAATGTTACAATAACAAAAAAAGAAAAATATGTAAAACTAGAACAAGATAGAACAATTGACACATGCATTAAACTTATCCATAAAACAAAAGGAAAATCCTAAAGTATAGTATAAATCGCAAGAAAAAAGCAAATAAAGTAAGAGGAGTGATAACAGATCAAACCAGCAATAAAAGATGTACGCTCTAAAGTGGAAGCTCCAGCAAATGTTTTTTAAACTTGAAAGTGGACACATCAAAAATTAAAATTCCATCGACAGAACTTGCTAATCTAAGTGCCCTAGGTAGAAAACTATTCATTGCATAGTTGTACCTATGAAATGCGACATGAAACGTTTGTACCTTCCTAGAAAGAAGAGAAGGGACAACTAAATATATTTTAGAGAGAAGCTTGGGACTATCACAAATACCATTTACTATGTTGAACAGCTGTATCAGATCTCTTTGCCTTCAGCGAACCTCCAGAGTAGGAATGTTTAAAAAACGTTCTAAGAAATCATAAAAAAAGGTAAATATACATCTTAAAGGCAATGTATCTTAAAAAATTGTGCTGAACAGCTTCATGTAATATAATGAGGATACCATACTGGTAAACAATAATCAAGATAAGTTCTGACCAGTGAGCAATATAGAGATCTAATAGCAGTGATGTTAGTAAAATCAGAAGTGGTTCTCTTTATAAAACCCAACATCTTCATAGATTTTTGAACAACAGCGGTAACATGAGACTTATAATTAAGTGTGGAGTCTTTAGTTTGAGAAGCACATTTTAGAATTTCATTATTAATATTGTAATCAAAAGCTATTGGGTGGTGTATTCCATGAAAACGCATTACATGACATTTGGATGCATTTAGATTCACACCATTAAGTGTACACCAATTTGATAGACTATCTAAATCAGATTGTAATATTAGAGCATCATCCATGCCACTAATCACACTAAAACATGTCAGGTGGTCATCAGCAAATAACAAGGCTTTGCTACCTTGAAAACAATGCATTATATCATTAATAAATATGTTAAATAATAATGGTCCTAAATGAGACCCTTGGGGAACTCCAGAGGTTACTGGAAAAGTATGAGAATATTCATGAGTAACTCTGACCATTTTTAAACTATTCGTAAGATAATCACTTAGCCATTGTAATACAAGACCGTCAACACCATAAAGAAAACGTTTATGTAGCAAGAGCTCATAATTAACCCTGTCAAAAGCTTTAGAGAAATCAGTGTACACAGAATCAATCTGCAGACCCCCCTCCAAAACATCAGACAAAAAGTCAACATATGTGAGTAAACCCAATTCTGCAGACCTTTTAGAAGTGAAGCCAAATTGTAGTGATGTCATAATACTCGAACAGTCATAGGTGAGATAATCTAAAATAATACTATCAAAGAGTTTGGGAATTATGCTAAGGATTGATATAGGACGATAGTTTGAGATGTCTGATTTTCTACCCAATTTATACACTGGAGTGACGTATGAAGTTTTCCAATGATTTGGAAATTCGCCTGTAACAAGACACTTATATATGCAAGAGCGGACGAGATAAAAGGGAGCTAAATTCCCTAAGAATGGAAGGTATTCCGTCAGGACCGGGGCGTTTTTTAATATCAAGTTTAGATAACTTTGCATAGATGTTCGAAGCCAGAGGTTGATTTGAATAAACTGATGAGAAATGTTTAGCAAATAGATTTGCAATATCATTCCCGTTACCAGCAGTAAGGTCCCCAAGAGTCATTTCAGAAGGTATAGTGTTATTCACCCTCCTACTGTTTACAAACTTCCAAAAAACTTAACATTATCTATAACACAATTTTCAGTATATTTTACATAATTTCGGTAGCACTCTCGTGATAAAAGTTTACACTGAGCCCTTAATCTACTAAATTCCATTTAGTTTACAGGACACCTAATAATTTTGTGAGCCACTTCTTTCTCGCACAAAAGCCTCTTCAACTCCGGAGTATACCAACATGGAAACCTCTTTTTTCAAACCTTTTTCAGCGGAACAAAGCAATTTATTATAGTGTACATTATATCGTAAAATATGGACACCATCTCAGTCAATTGATTCCAAGGAAAGGCGCATTGCTTCATAATTTGCACGATTATAATCGCAGTTTTCGCCTCCTGATTGTTTTTCTGCAAATTTTTAGTTTGTTTCTGCATACTCTTAATTGCCTCTTCAAAAAGCGAATCTTCTCTCTCAAGTTTACATTGGTATCTTCTGTGGAAGGTTTGCTGAAAATAGAACATTTCTTTAGACTAGTTAAACTTTGGTACTAAGGCATTATATAAATGCTACGTAAAATTTATATAAATAAAATACATATTACATTTTGATTTTAAAGAAAATTTGATATCAAACTTACCTATACGGATGAAAGAATTGTACCATCCGTACTATATCAGAAGAATGAGCAGATGGAGACGAGTCTGAATCACTCCGTTTTATTGGAGAAAGTTTTGTCGGAGATTTTGGTGAACTACTTTGAGGTGAATCAACACTTTCCAGCTTGCTGCTACGATTAAAAAATATTTTTTGATTCTTTGTGAGTACTAAGTGAAAATTAACATACCATCTAGGTGGAGGTGAGCTAGGTAAATAACTTTTCTCCATGTGATCTACTTCAAAACATTGAGGTAGTTTTAGGGTTGCCACTTCAAAATTGGTTTGTACAAAATGTTCGGAGCACACCCTTTCATAGGCAATATTATAAGCTGGATCTATTCCAAGTGCTACCAACCAGGACATTTTAAGCGTATTGTCACTGGGAAATCTACAAATTGGAGAAAAAGGAAAATGTAAATTAACTTACATACAAAAAAAATCATATAACTTACTTATGAAATGTTGCACCCTATTTCAAACGAGAAATGTAAGTAGCGTTAGAGCAACCTCGTACAAAACAGGAAGGCATTTTAGCACAGTTTATAGCTAGTCTCCTAGAGTTCTAGATCTTACAAATAACACTATACTATTAACTACCTTACTAAAATAACACTACTTATAAAATGTAATTAACCACTATTAATTTGTAATAAACAAGAAGATAATCCAAAAGTTAACAATCAAACTTGCGCTTAACTCCAGAACATACAATGCGAAAATTGCGAAATGTGAGCTGATGCCACTCCTGACGCTGTGACAAATCAGTCAAATCGCATTGCAACAACGGAACAAAGGAAACAGAAATTGACAGAACGAAAATGTCGCGTCAGTTCATGCAGCTAACTTCTAATTGGTTAATTATTTCTATTATGCTGTCAATTATTTCGCGCAACCAACCAACGTTCCATCCTCAATATCAACAAAACGCATATGAACTGTAGCTTCTTAATACCAACCTAAAATTAGCACAACATGGCGGCCATGTGTAGGCAAAGTGAGGGGTCATTTCGGATGTATGGGAAACATATACTATTAGAAGTCCATGGATCCTAAGTCCGTGGTTGAAACTCATTGTGTTCAGTGTAGTATTTTAACATAAAATTTGTTTTACCGAATCTTTGTTGAAATTTGTTGTGTTTAATATAAATATTTAACTTAAACTTCGTTTTATTTCTTTTATCAAAGTTTATGTAAGTGTAGATTTTAACTCAAGATTTTTACTGTTTCGTTTGTAGTAAATTTAACAGAATATATGTAGATATTGAAAAGGTATATTCTAGGAATTATTTGATTGTACCCTCTAAGATATCTGATGTTGGTCACCACGCGGATAAAGTCGCGGGCAAAAGCTAGTGTTACAATAAAATTGTGATTTGATTTATTTATTTATTCATTCCTTAACTGATGATCCAAATCCCGGCTTTTCGTATAAAAGTATAAACCCTAAAATTCAGAATGGCATAGGTTTTAGATAATAATGTGAAACATGGCCATAATATTTATAGTTAGAAAAGAGCTAGACACTTCAAATTTATTAAGGAAACATGATATCCACATCTTATACGCCATATATATGTAAGAGAAGTTTCCTTTTATGACAAACATTTCTTTTTTCCTGGCTATTGTTCAATAGAACCTAACTATTGTCCATCATCAATCATTTTGTACACAAAAATTATTGTATCCCGAATCTGTACAGAAACATGAAAATAATTAAAAAATAGTCATTTACGTAACAAGTCCGGAAAGTACTGTTTTTTAGGACGTGCAGACAAGATTCTAGGACGAGCCGCAGGCGTCTTGGGAGTCCGAAAAAACAGTTTCAAGTCGTGTAAAGTACATTATTTTTTCGGCAACCGTGTGGATTAGTTATCAACATTGATATAAAAATAAGTACCTGAAGAACATTTCTTTATATTATTTATTTATAGAACCAAATTAGGAACATTGTAATCCTTACATTCTAATTCTTGCTTATATTAATATTTATATTAAAATTTGAACAATTGGTTATATTAAACGGGTTCAATTAACCATACAAACTTTTGAAAAGAAAAATAGTATATTACATTACGAGTACGGAAAGTGACACTTTTCACACGAGTGGGAAATATTGTAGCACGAGGCGTAAGCCGAGTGCGACAATCCCACGAGAGCGAAAAGTCACTTTCCCACAAGTAATGTACAATATTTTTCCTACGACCACCCATTTTATTAAACAATATGTAAATATCAGATCGTGTATATTGAGTTGCCTGACTAATCTTACGTTTTATTTGTGACAGTATATGTTATAATATTGTTCCTATAAAAAGTGCACATGAATTTACAATTACTGTTATAGTGAAATCCAGAAATAACGATAATTAATTAGATACAACTGGGGAACAAATTGAATTATTTGGAACCATAAAAATTAAAAGTGAATTGGTTACTGTTACAATAATAAATTAACAGTTTTAGGATTTCGTTTCAATCCCTTAATTACTTCAACTTTAAAAATAGCTAAACTTTGTTTTACTAAAATGAAAATAAAGGAAATATTACAATTAGATTAATGTAAATACACTTACGAGATATAAGTACATATCTCCGATAACGATAATTCAAATCTGCATTAGCTCAGTTGGAAGAGTATCTGGTATGATGACCGGAAGGATGTGGTTTCGATTCCCGGCGTCAACAATTTTTCTTCTTTTCTTTATTTTTTATAAATAATTAGTTTTTAGTCCAGTTTTTATGTAAATAATATCAATAACAAAGAGCAATTGATAATTACATCTGTAAATCTTACAGGATTCACGGGTTTGACGGCATATTGACAGCCGTGCCAAAAGTACTTTCCGCACGCGTGAGAATAAAGGTCACTATCCATAGGAGTAGAGAGTGTGATATATGTTACTTTCCTATGTGGTCGTAGGAAAAAATATTTTTCGTTGTAAGTAAGATTTGGCATGGTGTTTTAAACACAACTAAGCAAGGACCATTATTATATTACTCAAGGTAAATCTTGCTTATTCAATTTGAATAGAGAAAAAGTGGACTGGGGCCTCTCGGAGTTTTTTGCTTTGTGAAATGGTGCGTGAACTGTGCAAAATCCATGAGCTTTCTTACCACACCGCTGCTTTGCGGGAAGAACGGCGCAATTAAAAATCATTAATTTTTCAGTAAGGCGTTTTAAAATTTAGTTGTAAGTACTTTGTTGAATATCTTTAAACGTAATTAATTTTCTGTAAAACTAACTTTACTGATTAAACTATAATATAGAATAGTAATCGTTCCCATACCTAAACCTAATAAAAGTAGGTTATCGCCATCAGGATATCGCCCCATAAGTCTCACCTGCTGCTTAGGAAAACTAGTCGAGAGGATGGTAAACAACAGACTTCAAGATTATCTAGAAAAAAAATAATTTACTAGTTTCCTACCAAGCGGGATATAGAAAGAAAAGATCAACGATAGATCACTTAGTTTTACTGGAACACTTCATTCAAGAAGCTTTTCGAAAAAGAGAACACCTAATAGCTGTTTTCTTTGATATTAAAGGCGCTTTCGACATGACGTGGCGGCATGGAATCCTGGATAAATTGTCAAAATTTGGACTAATAGGAAAACTACCATTATTCATAAAATCGTTTCTCGATAATAGACGTTTCAAAGTTAGAGTTGCAAATGAATTTTCAACAAGTAGGACACTGCAAAACGGCGTACCGCAAGGATCAACACTTAGTTGTACTCTGTTTGCAATCGCTATAAACGAAATTTGTAGAGGCGTCGATCAAAAAATCAATAAATGTCTCTATGTCGATGACGTTGCAATTTTTTTCAGCGGTAAAAAAGTGGGAGACATTACACGTACACTGCAACCAGCAATCAATAAGATTATTGAAAATGGAGAAAAAATTGGTTTTAAATTCTCTGAAGAAAAAACAAAATGCGTACATTTCTGTAGACTCAGAAAACCCCATTACGATCCACTCTTATATTTAAAGGACAACATCATAACCTGCGTCGATACTATTAAATTCCTCGGTTTAGTATTTGATAAAAAATTAAACTGGCATGAACACTTAGAACTTATCAACACGAAATGTAGAAAATCCCTTAATATACTCAAAGTCTTGGCACATACAAAATGGGGAGCTGATCCAAAAAGCCTTCTTATAATATACAAAGCTTTAATATTGTCCAAGATAGATTATGGCAGCATTGTTTATTCCTCTGCGAGGAAGAGTCATTTGAACAGATTAAATAAAATTCAAAATTTAGGAATACGTTACTGTCTGGGAGCATTTCCGACGACCCCTGTTCAAAGTCTTTATTGTGAATCCGGTCTAATGCCACTAGAGCAACGAAGATTAATCCTTCAAACATCATACTTCACAAGAGTTAAATTGAATACTAAAAATCCTAATAACCAATTTTTATTCCCAAATAATAATGAATACGACAATAGAGGCATCATCACTCGCCCCCTTGCAATAAGGTATCTTGAGTACTTGAGAAGTATAGACGTTGAATTCCCTAAGATTATTGTTGATGATCAAAGTGACGAACAATCAGCCAATAATGAAGCAGTCAGAAAAACTGATTTTATGAATAATCTAAAAAGAAAAATTATTAACGAATGGCAAGCTATATGGGACGAAACAAATACTTTACTCCGTAGACTAGAACCGGAGGTGAAGAAGAAGTATGAATCCACAGGGTTGAGTAGGTTAGAAACCATTAAAGCATTTAGACTTCGTACAGGACACACAAGTCTCACCCATCAACATCTTCTGAAAGGCGACCCAGCACCAATTTGTGATCAGTGTAATGTGATTATGTCAGTAATTCATGTTATCAATGAATGTCACACATTCAATCCGCAAAGACATCAATATGACATAAAACACCAACTCGAAGAGAACCTGAATAACGAAAATATAAAGAACACCTTAGAATATATGAAGTGCATCAAACTATTCGACAAAATCTGAAAATATAAATGTAGTAACATATATAAAATGTAGTAACAAGAGCTAATGATCAAGAGCTAATGACCCCAGTAGTCGATGCTCCTTATGGGTGGGTTTTTAGTGAGGTACAAATCCCACACTGTTTGGCAACCTACAACTTTTACGCCAAGCGCCTTTTGAAGGTTTTCCCACCCATTAAAAAAAAAAAAAAAAAATATAGAATAGTATTAAAACACAAAAAAATATTTTGAAACTTTTAATTTTCCAGTGTGTATTTCCTGACCGTATTATTTAAATTTTCGTTTAAGCTTATTCCCGGTAAGAATAAAAATAAAAAGATTTTTTGTATTGTTTACATTCTCTTTTCATTCATTTTATTTTCTCCACTACGTTTCGGCGTATTGCCATTTTCAAGTATTTCTTTTTTTTCCCTCTACAATGAATAATGTGTTATTTAATTATAATACATTTAACAATAAGAGACAAGACAAAATTAATTTAAAACAAAGAGCTATTAAAACTTACACATTATAAATCTACTGTCGACTGTGGACATTGCGTTCTAAAATATTTTAAAATCAAATAAAGTTACTCGAACCTGTCTGATTTATAAAATCATCAACAAAACATACAAATAATATTCATAGGCGGGTAAGATGCAAAACACCTACAGCTACTCTATTAAATGGTTGTATATTTTTGGGAGACTTTGAAGGTCCGTCTTATAGTTAATTGAATTTTTGTTCTTTTTGATACAAATCATTTCTTTGATTTCACGTTTGAATCTGTTTTCTTCTTTGTCTAAAATTTTTATGTTTTCAAAATCAAAACTATGGTGGTTTTCGAATGCATGTTTTGAAAGGGCTGTGGAATGTTCATTGTGGGTTTTTATGTTATATTGGTGATTGTAAATTCTGTTATGTAGGTATTGAGATGTTTGACCCACGCGTATTCACCATGGCAATCTTTACATTTGACATTATACACTACATTACTTTGTTTCAATTTTTCGGTTTTCGGTTTAAGTTTTGTGAAAAAAGTCTTGGTATAATTATTAGGTTTGTGCGCTACATTTATATTATTTTTACTCAACAGCCCCTGAATTTTTTCTGATGCACCTTGTACGTATGGTAAACTGATATATGTTTTGGTTGAGATATTATTACTAGAATTATTACTACTCCTATTGTTTGTGTCCCTTGCATTATTATTGTTATACATTTTATGTACTCGTTTTTTTATTATAGGATTGTAAAAACTTTCTGGATATTCATTAGTTTGTAAAACTTCTTTAATCTTCTTCAAATTATCAGGTCTGTTATTAGGATGTGAGAGTTTTAGGGCCCTGTCTGTAAGGTTATTAACAACACTTCTTTTGTATGTGATTGGTACATTAGAATTAAAATTTAAATATCATACCATACATGTTTGGTAAACCAATTTGTCTCAATTTTACCGGTATTATCATATTTAATTGTTATATCCAAAAAGTTTATTAGTTTTTCGTTATCATTCTCAAAAGTAAATTGTATTCTAGGGTGGAAGTTGTTAGAATACAATTTACTTTTGAGAAAGATAACGAAAAACTAATAAATTTTTTGGATATAACAATTAAATATGATAATACCGGTAACATTGAGACAAATTGGTTTACCAAACATGTATGGTCTGAAAGATATTTAAATTTTAATTCTAATGTACCAATCACATACAAAAGAAGTGTTGTTAATAACATGAACAGTATGAAATGACTAAAAATCGAAATTAAACAAAACATTAAAATATCAGTTTTTTCGTCCCTTGTGAAAAACGTTCTAAAACACGTATTGTTATCTGTTTTGCAATTTTTTCATATAATAAAGTAAGTATTTAGACTAACAGTCACAGTCGAAGTAAGTTTATATGAACACGAAAATTTCTTTAATTGGTTTTAGGATTTTACAAAAATATCCCTAGACTTTTGCGTTGTATATATATATATATATATATATATATATATATATATATATATATATATATATATATATTATAAGTATTCGGTATGTTTGAATAAAATGATTAAAATGCAGAATAATTCATGTATAACAGTTTATTTTTATTCTTTAAAAAATATAACTATAATTTAGTTGCAATGTGGGTACGGAAGTAAATAGAAGGATTTACGGTTGACGCGAGCGTTATAAGCTCTTGCCAAATACAAAAGAATTACATTGATATGAAATACAACGGAACATTACATTAAAACTAGAAATTAATTGTGGACAATGTACTCTTTTATATTGGCATAATATAAAGAAGTATTCAGAATTACTTATTACAACATTACGCCAGAAAATTGCTTGTATTTATTAAATAAAATATTTGATGCTCATCTGAGAAATTTAGCAATAATACACTAAAAACTTAATACCGTTTTATTCTTGACAGTGAGAGTGTAAACAAATATCATGTCGATGTCTATTAAAAAATATCTTGGCAATGCGTAGTGTGAAATGCTTTAATTTTATATATAACTGCATGACAGCAGTCAATGTTGTACATGTTTTCGTTGGTTGGTATAACAAACAGTATTAAACGAAATAACAGTTCTGCAAATGATTGTTTATTGAGGCACCATATGTCCACGGGCCAAAATTCCTTGCCTTTTTCAAGAAAAAAAAATTGGGGTTGCCCCCTATATGCCAAGGTACAAAATGTGATTGGGAATGTAAGTGTAGTGAAGAACCCATCAATTCAATAATTAAACATATCAATTTGAATGTAATGATACAAGATAGAGTAAATCCATATATTTCGAGTCGACAAGGTGTGTCAAGATCGGATGTTAGGTACTCCTCTAACACGATTCTAGTTCAAATGTTCCTTTAATTGAAAATAATATTATGCTGACATTAATTTTTGTGGAAATAATGAGAATGTTAGAAGTGAACAGAGTGATACAACAAATTTCGTCATCTGATGATTGCAGTTTTACACTTCCCGGATAATAGTAAATACTGCACCGACATACACAGTACCCAGACCGGAAGACTTACCAGAGGATAATAGCCTATATGTGTCTCAGTTAAAGTGAAGAAGGAGTTATGTAAAGAGTATTACTTTCGGGAAAAAGAGTCAAAACGGTTATAGTAGGTAAAGAAGCGTCGAAATGAGCAAGAGTAGCAAGAAATGAACAAGAACAGAATTATCAAGTCAAAAGATAAAAAAATCTATTGTTTTATACTCTGAACGGCCATAACAGTAATTAGCTCGTTGCAAAATAACTCCAACCGTGTATGGTACTGGGGCAATCATTGTGTTTGTTCACAGTAGCTTGCTGTAGGTAGACGCGTCCGCGAATGTCGAAAAATACTAAGTTTGTTTGTGGAATAAGAAAGGTAAAGATTGTCATGACCGTAAAATGCATATTATAAACTAACTGATAAATATAGATTCATTGACCTTAATGTCAATGTGGAGATGCCGGTGAAAAAAATGAATAAACAGCAAACTTCTTGCAAGAATGAACTCAACAAAGTCAACAAGTCCTTGAAATGCGGAGCCAGAATCAATGAAGTATATGTTTTTGGTTTGTGGTACTTCGATTTGATGAAACTTTGTTATGATGAAGAAATACCAGGATGGTCCAAATCAAATATAGTTGAGGATGAAAATGAGTAAGTCCATTCTTCAATATTTATTCCTATGTCTTACCGCATATTTCAACTATACATTAATAAATTTATATGGGATTATGACTTCTTCGTAAGAAGCCAAGAAGTTCGTCGTCGTGTTCCTTCACGGATGAAATGTTACTGTGCAAAACTTACATTCGACGCAGATACACTGTGGAATTGCAGCCGGCCATTAGAGGTTAAGAATGATGATGAGTTATACTAAGTATAGCGGGTAATTTATATGGTTAACTACAACCAAACAAATTTATATACCTGAAATGGTGACATGAAGTTTTTTAAAAGATACATAACAACGTTTTGAACTACCGCTTTATGCTTTCAACTTAATATTGAAAATATTATACAATGAAAAATATGAGAAACAAGAAAAACGCCAATTCTACAAAACTGTATATATTTATTTCTATTTTATAAGCTGATTCGAAAATGTCATTGGATTTGACGTAAGATACTCGAGCATTATTTTATACATATCACTACTTTTGAGTAAACTGAGGAATTCATTACACTGTTAATTAGTTACTAAGCATTATAATTGTGGAGAAACCTCGTTCTTTGCCAATTAATGTATTATATTTATAAGTGATATTCATTAAAATATCCGATTAACAATACAGAGTTAGTTTATATTAATAAATATAAGATATTAAAATAAAATAATTGGATATCTTCATATAACTTTAATTTTTCATATTCATTTTCTGGTAGCTTGATTTCCAATTAATTCTCTCATTTTGTTCGTTGAAAGTTATATTAAGATCGAAAGTTTCAAGATTTTTACATATTTTTTTTCGTCACGATCATTTAGATATAATAACACATTTAATCAAGTTTGTTAAAGTAAGTAACGTCGTCTTAATTTCTAATTCCACTCGAACCATGTACTTTCTTGCAATAGTTCATTTAGGGTGCTGGTAATAATGTCAGCTCTAGGATTTCATTTTACAATATCAAATCTTAGAATTATAAATTATTCCCTAATCAAGTTTAGATCTGATAGGGAAAACAGCTGATATAGGTTGTATTCCGAAATACATCAGTACACTGGCCAATGGTAATGACGTCACGAATCAACACCATACCGTTAATTCGTTCCGAAATATACTGGTCAGCACATTGACGTTGACTTATTATTGTTTACTTTGTTGACATGCCACTATTTTAAATGATTAATTCTACAATAAAAAAATTTGACACATTCTCGTGCATACCTGCCTGGTCTCGTGCATACCTGCCTGGCAAAATAGTCACTACGTCAAATTTTTCTCACCAGTACAATTGGCGGCATACCAGTTCAATACGGCGTCGGATTCCTAACGTCATTATTACTGACCAGTGTATATTTCAGATACACCCATGAACTGCTTATATAGTCGTGTTTTAGGTTCAACAAAGCAGATCACCATTAAAAGGAAGCTCCCAGAAGATCTGGTCACTAAAGACAAACCAGATTAATTCTGATGCGCTTGCTACCTGCATTCGCCAACGATAGCCCGAGATTTAATTAAATCTCAAATTCTGCCCTAACGGGGCATTACTTATTTGTGAAAAGCTGTCCTAACGGGACAATCCTATTTATGAGAATACTCTTTTAAGTTCCAAACGAAACAAGAAGAACCGAAGCGTGAAGCAGTTACGGGACTACAAAGCAGTTAGCTACCAACCACCTAAGAAAAGGAACGAAACGTATTCAGGTGAATATTTGTAACTAACCGGTAGACAAAAAGGGTCAGGAATCCTTTGACCGGCGAGGGAACTCCCTCCGGCAGTGAGTCCGCTGCCGGATTTTGTCTGTCCCTCCCCCCACTAATAACACTTCCCCAACGAACGGTACAACTCTTCTGTTCCGCTCCCCTTCCAGTCCAACATGTCATCTAAACGCTTCCACATCAAAACAAGGAGCCACAAATCCGCAACCTCAACTTCATCTCACGATGAATGCCCCCCACTCCCTAACACATCCCCCAAAGAAAAAATCCAAAAACTGGAACAAATGGTAAACGCCCTCACGTACCAACTCCACAAAGCCTAAAAAATTATTGACGCACTCCAGCCCCAAAAGAAAAGCCAATCTCGAAGATCCAGCCCGGCCTATTCGGCCAAATCACACGACACTCCCACATAACCATCCATTGCCAAACCTCCAACCGCTTGGACCAAGAGGGAAACTTCACTCTCTTATGTACGATACCTAAGAGAACTCGACAAATCTCAGCCCCACCCCTATGCACAACCCAACGACAACCAACCCAGCAATCCCTAAATACGTAACAACTCCGACCTTCCCGATTCAAATCTTCCCTTCAAACCCTAAACATCCGCAACCTACCACTCCAATACATTTCCCAGAGAGAGTTATTCAATCTCCTCAACACCAACGAGTTGTTGAGGGGGGATATCTACTTCTATCTCCTAACCGGACTGCCCTTCTGAAAATACCTCCGACATACCTTATGAGGCACTTGCAAAAAGCTTCGTAACGTCATCGGTGACGAGAACGTCACCATCATTCCTCTGAATCCGTCTCCCCAACCCAGATTCCCTCTAAAACACGAAAATACACCTTCTTGGTTTGCAGAAATGTAGACCAATCCCTCTCCGACAAGAAATTTGAGAAAATCCTCAAAGACCTTAGCTTCCCCCTTTCCAAATTCTAGCGAATCATCGCCAAATCCACTAATAGGTCCACCTCGATGTTTCGGATTGTAACTTCACAATTGGGACCGTTAATTGCCAAGGTCTAGCCAGAAAATATCATCTTCTTAAACACCTTCTCCACTCCCAGAATATACAAATATTATCTACCATGGATACTCTCATGAAAAATGCTCCTCGCTTCACTGGCTACACCACTTTCCACTTATGCAGGAGCTTCTACTGTCGCGGCAACGGTCTTCTCGTCCGAAATGAACTCCCCGCAACTGTTTCAACAGAACTTGGATTCAATAGCCATTGATATATCGTGGAATAATACCACGACCACTTTCTTTTCTTGTTAGAAACACCCAAGCCAAGCACTCTCAATCGACCTCCTCGAATATGTATCCACTCTACCTCTAGCTGTAATAATGTGCGATTTAAATTCTCGAAACACTCTTTTCGGTGATACACTCACCAATCAAAACGGCATAGCCCTCGCCTACCAGCTAGTCTCCCTTCCTATTTTCCGGATTAAAAACAATAATCCAGCCCTTGTAAGTCCCCTAGGCTCTTCCATTGTCGACCACATAATCTGTACAGATTAATAACACGCATAGACGATGTATGATTTATAGGGGACCCCTTCATCTTAGACGATGTCCCTCTACTGGTCAAAACTTCTCTACTAAAACCAATCCAACCCCCGTAAACCACCTTCACTTATCGCGATTTCAAAAAAGCCGATTGGGATTCATTCGCAAATCACGTTTCCTCTCATTTACCACAACCCGTCATTCATCAGAATCCTGATGACATATATAAACACGCAGAGGCATTCCAATCCCTCATAATCGATGCATAAGACATCGCCGTTCGTCTAACCACCATAAATACCAATTACTATGCCCTTCCGCAACGCATCTTCACAAAATCCGTCAGAAAAGACAGGTATATAGGTTATATGTACGCACTAGAGATCCCGTAGTCAAGAAACAATGTAGAACCGTCTAAACGCCCAGGTCAGGTTCGAAATCAATGCTAAAAGGCAGAGAAAATGGAAGGCCGATACTGCCGATCTGGACTACAGAAAAGGTCGCGTATTTTAGCAAAAATTCTACCGCCTTATCGTCCATATCCCCTAAATGAGAACTCTCCCCTACTATCACCATTCACTATCGAAGGAATTCAGCAGGTCTGTCGATCGGAGAGAAACAGTGCCCCAGGGCACGACGGAATCTCGAGACAGGCACTTAAAAACCTGCCAGAAGAGATCTTCCCCCAGCTTTGCGTCCTGCTGAATGACAGTCTGGCATTTTTACACCTCCTTCGTTGTTGGAAATCAGCCAACGCCGTTCTCCTCCCCAAACCCGGCAAAGACCCTACAAAGCCTGAATCATACCACCCGATTTCACTAATCAGCGTCCTAGGTAAAATATTTCAACGTTTGATCAAATAAAGAATCTGGGACTACTGCACAGAAAATAACATTCCCGCATTCCAATTCGGATTCAAGCCAGGTCACTCATGTCCGAACGCCACCACAAATCTTCAAACCATTGTTACTAGAGCATTGAATCAACGACGTTGTTCAGCCGACATTTTCATGGACGTTCAGAAAGCTTTCGATCAGGTCTGGCACGCCGGTTTTGTCAGAAAGCTACTGAGCAACCGACTGCCACCTCCGATAGTGAAATTAATATATTCGTACCTTACCGATCGTTCTATAAGCGTCAAAGTCCAAATCATTTACCCCTCTAAATGGCGTTCCACAAGGGTCTATACTCGCCCTTTTATTATATATTATTTATAGGTATGATACACCTGTACGACAACATCCCCAGAACAAAATCCAATTATATGCGGGCGACACCGCACTAATAATTTCCGCCACTGACATTCGCTCTCTCAACATTCGATCCCAAAATCTCGCAATTTTCGAATTGGTACCGGAGATGACGGGTGACTCTCAATACCCAAAAAAACTCAAGTAATTGTTTTTAAACATCCTTCCACTCACAGCGAAACTTCTACCAACCAACTTTCGCCTCGTGCTATAGGCAGAGCAACTCGAAATCATCGGGGAAGCCGTTTATTTGGGAGTGAAATTTACACACACTCTCAACTTGGCGGCCGACCTGGCTGACACACTAAATAAGTCCGACGACCAGTTGGTCTTATTAAGGCGTTCAGTGTAAAGTTTGGACGAACTCACCCAACCACCCTACTTCATACGTATAAAACATATATCCGACCCATAATCGACAATAGAACAAACGTCTATTGTACCCTTCCCGAACATCTTGTTAAAAAGATTCTGACTTGCGAGCAGTCAATTCTTAGATACTGCCAATATAAGTCTCCTTATTCCTCTAGTAATACCGTTTATGGCAATATCGACATAGAACCAATTCCTTCTCGTCTGAACAATCTACAAGCCCGATACATTAATCGCACTATCGAATCGGGCAACTTAATCTCTAAAAACGCCCTCCTCACCCTGGATTGCAAACAGACGGCTACTCGGTAATAAATCCAAGAGGAAACTTCCATATCCTCCAGATCGGCTACTAGCCACTGCTTACGACGACTTTCTCGAGGATTATCTCAACTCCCTAGATAATTCTTCAGACCACCCCCACCCCTCGGTGTTGCAGGTTTTCTAAACTGTCTCCTAGTCACTTTTCTAATAAAAATCTTAAAAATTCCAAATATAAAAATTCTTTCAATTAATTCCTAAGACAACGGAGACACCCCAAATCCCTGTAAATATAACGTCTACCTCTTAATTCATAACAATTGCTAACACCAAGCCAATCCAGACATGTATCGTCGCATCAGAGCAACAGTAAGACATGTGTGAAATCCTTGTTTGCCTGAAAATTGAATTTAAAATTTTTCGGCATTTTAATGCTGTAATAGCGCAGCTGGGAGTACATGACTCTGAATACTTTTTGCATTAAGAGTGCAAGATACCCTCACAAATAAAAGTTAGTAACTATAAATTACATTGGGAAATTAGAACTTTTAGGATATTTAATACTTATCTTCGTGTTACCCTGTGTATTTCGGCAATTTATGTTACAGATACAAAAAAAACAACTAATAAATTCTATTTTTGAAGACATTCAAAAAATAAAAACAACAAAATTGAGTACTTAATTACTTAATTCGATTCAATGTCACAATCGTCATCGCTTTAGGAAGATGCTTTGTGTGACAATAAAAAAATGGTGATGTTTTTAGGGAATTAAACTCTCATTGCATAAACTCGTCATTCTTTTTTTTTTCACTGGAATAGTTGGTGCTGCAGTATAGGCCAGAAGTAAAGAGATCTCTACTGGTTTTATTCGTCTCTTCTTTTTGTTTGTATTATGGATAATATTGTATTCTTTATCGCCGTAGGATTCTGTCTTTTAATCAATATTATTTTGATTTCATTCCAAGATACTTTCTCTCCATTTTCATTTACATTGAAATTTTTCCTTATTGTTGTGCTGATCTTCTTCCAGTCTATAAAATATTCTGTCGACATGTCAGGGACAGAGTATGTTCTTATACCATCTTTCATTATGTAATCGAAAACACAAGTTGCTATTTCATTTGCTCCCCTTTTTGCTCGCCTTCATGCCACATGTAGCAACCTTCATTCTTAGCAATAATGAGACGAAATCGAAATGGATGTTGTTTGATAACGCAAAAATTTTATGCAGAAAGTTGCCGAATATTGTGTACAACAATAATCTATGTTTGCCTACTCCAAAAAGTGCTTGCTAAATGCTGTAGAACAACAAATGTACCGAAATATCATCCAATTTCCAGAAAAGATAGTTAGTTAAACATATGACAATTACGCACAAACATTTTTGTAACGATCGACCGCGTAGTTTTTCACTGCCACAATTATTAATTAACAAACTATAAAAAAGTTGATCGCGCGTACCTTGTTTAAACAACGGTGAAAAAGGAGCACGCACTTTTTAACAGTTACTTAGTGTCATAACAAACAATAAGCAATTATAAAAATATCCATTTTACGTTTTAATAATTTTTTACAATTTTTTTAAGTTTTGTCAAATTTTTTCCATTATAAATAATTTTGCTTAATGTGTATCAAATCATGCAACTAATTAAACGTTTCAATATAAATTAAGTAACTGTTAAAAATTGCGTGCTCCTTTTTCACCGTTGTTTAAACAAGGTACGCGCGATCAACTTTTTTATAATTTGTTAATTAATAATTGTGGCAGTGGAAAACTACGCGGTCGATCGTTACAAAAATTTTTGTGCGTAATTGTCATATGTTTAACTATCTTTTCTGAAAATTTGATAAGTATTTATCAATTTTTACTTACCGAAAACATTTCTGAAAGTTTACGTATGATTTTTTACTAATTTTCGCATATTATTCATGGAAAATTAAAGTTTTTCGATTCGCGATTCTCATAACCTTATAGGAAATCGTCAAATAAACAAAAAAGAAAGAGTAATTTTTTTTATTTAAGGCTTTGTTTCAAAGTTTTAGGCACAAATGTATCGAAAAATGGGTCATTTTTCGATATTTCGGTACATTTGTTGTTCTACAGCATTTAGCAAGCACTTTTTGGAGTAGGCAAACATAGATTATTGTTGTACACAATATTCGGCAACTTTCTGCATAAAAATTTTTGCGTTATCAAACAACATCCATTACATCCTACTTTTACTGCCTTGACTATTAATGTACTTTTATAGTAAAAAGAGGATACATTTCCATTAGGCAGCGGGGTGACAGCTTACAAGTCAAATGCAGAGAGCAAAATATTCTCATTTTCTGAAGCTGATTTGTGCTTCTCACTTTCTTCTTTTTTCATAGCTTTTCCTTCACTTGAATTTTTGAATCATTCACATACCGAATAGACCTCTTTTTGGTTTGAGGAAACCAATATTAAATTTTGTGTTAAACATTTCCTGATAGGCATGTTGTTTCACAAACGGCATATTTTCTTCTATACACTTCTCCTTATATAGCCTGTACATCATACTAATGTTTAATAATCCTTCTAGATTCTTCTTCATTAGTGAGATTCTGTTCTCGGAAATCTATTGATATAGTCAATTTGTCAATAATTTGCACACTCTAATTTTCTGATCTGTGACGTTAAAGAAATACACACAAGTAAATGTTTTTTTCTTGTATATCTTATCATCTTTTGGCAATATTTTTTCAATGTTTAGATACAAATATTCTCTCTGAAGGGTTTGTCCCTTCAAAGGGACTCTATGCTAATTGAACAGATAAAAATATTATTTATTAGATTATAAAAAGAAGGATACCTTCAATTTTTATGATAAGTACAAAACAAAATTTAGGATGCAACTACAGTCGCATTTTATACAAATAAAGTTACTTTTTTTCTTGCACATTTGACACCTCCTGTCTGTTTCATTGTAAGAAATCATGTGACCTATATTGTCAAATCTGGAAGCAAGTGGATATGGTGGTGCCGTTTTTCCTCTGCTTGATTTTTTGCAATAAGATTGAAGAAAACTGAGAGCTATATATCTTCGAAAAACAAGTAGAGAAGAACAGTTTGGGTCATTAGGCATCCGTTTTTTCATTAGAATCCAAGCATTTGTCACACTAGCATCGACCAAGTATGAAACTATTTTCTTTGTCACATTCTCGTTCTATATTGAGAAATAAGTCCGTCCAATTTATCAATTCCTCCCATGTTTTTGTTATAGTTTGCAATAATTTTGGGTTGAGGAACTTGCCTTTTAGATTTGGATTCCTTGCACCTTCTTGAGGTTGTTGTTGTTATCGATGGAATCAAAATTCGTTCCAACAGTAACGACTTTATTATCCTTCCATTGCACAAAAGAAGCCTTTTCACAATGTATAAAGTAAGAAGATCCTCTTGATTTATCGTTCTAAAATTTTGCTTCAGGAAATGGATATTTCTCGGTTCGAGTAGAGCATATGTTTTTTTCAGGCAGATGCTGCAATAAACTGAGACTCGTAAAGTAGTTACCGAAAAAAAATGTGTAGCCACTGTTTACAGGAACTTCTGATTTTTGAAGCAGTGATATTACGACCTCCAAGTCCAAAAACCTTTTCTGTATCTGATTTTCCGGTGTAAATCTCAAAAGAAATCATATACCAACTGCTACTACAAATGGCCCAGTTCTTATATCCAAAACGGATAGGTTTTCCTTTTATATATTGTTTAGCATAATGCTTTCTATAATAAGATAGATAGATACAGTTTTCTTTAATCCTCCATGTTATTTAACATTTTTGTCGAGGGCATCTATTATAGAGGACGAATCTTGTAGAGTCTATCATTGCGATCAAGCTGGGCGTTATCGTTGAAATGTATGTGCCTCAGTAAAGTTTGAAATCGATTCAAACACATATTATTACTCAATATTTTTGGCACGTCTTCAGTTGTATTCCAGTACATCCTTTTATTAAGGTACTTCGCATGTCCTGAAAACAACATTCCACGAAGTAAAACATATACTTAACTCATCTTTTATTAACTGTAAATCTTTTTTTTTGTCCAAATCGGTTTCTTTTCTCTACACTTTTTGATGAAAGATTTTCATCAAAAAATAAATTGAAGAAATCTACTGGAGTTTGCGCTAATTTAGCTTCCAGGGAAGGTTCTTTTGGTTTACAAGTTTGTGATTTGTGCGTTTTCTTTTTTTTTAATAACTTTTTCGACTAGTGCTAGCGTTGGCGAAATCACTAGCTTCCGGCTCTGGAAAAAGTTGTGCTGACGAGGTTGGTTGTTCTTCTTCATTATCATCATATTTCTTCAGTCTTACTTCGCAATTTTGTTTCAGTACACCACGACATAAATGATTTGTATTACCAATATGCTCGTCACCCGACTTGTCGCTATCTTTTTCGGTATCTACTCCACGGTCATCAGGTGTTTCTATACATATATCTACATCTGGATGGTCTTCACCCTCTTCCAGTAAAGATAAGAGTTCGTGTAGATGCAAGCTGGAAAAAACGTATAATATGGGTATCAAAATTGTCTGATCTGCATAGAGTCCCTTATAGGGGACAACACAAAAAAAAGTCATACTGCATAAAATAAAACTCAAATATATGCAAAAAATTATCGTTACATGACCAACAACTATATCTATTCATAATTAAAAATTATAAAAAGTATCTATTTTGTCTAATGAAAATAAATAAATAAAAACTTTATTTACCGTTAGCCGAGTACAGTACGAACTACACTCTTCGAATTTTATCTGCAAACTAAGCTGGACAGTCCTTAGTCATAAGGAGAACACGTGCATACCGAGAGAATGAAGTTAGAAACATATCGACCGGCTAAAACAATGGCGTCCCGTTAAAGGGACACGATGCACTAATGGGTGTAAATGTGTGTTTTATTAAGTTAAGGTGAATTTTTACAGGATATCTTAGTGTTGCATTATTATATTAAACGCATTTTCTGTAACTGCATATATACAAATATCCGAAAATCTCTATTTTTTGGAATGTCCTAGTGTTGCTCTGAGACGTCTCTCATTAGATCGCCAACATTTCAATTCTAGACATTTTTCTGTTTCCCATTCTAGACACCTTTTTAACCACGCTTCTCCTCTAACATCAACCACCGTTGCAGACCGAGCCAGCCTTTCTACCTGGTCATTTTCTAGCGAAAAGCCCGCTCCATCACTCTAAATTCTATACACCTCTAAAAAAAATCAATTCTAGACACCTTTTTACAACCTCGATCTAGGCACCTTTTTACAACCTCGATCTAGACACCTTTTTACCACCTCGTTCTAGACACTTTTTAACCACTTCAGCCTACCCACCAAAAACACCCAACTCATATATAATTTTCAACTTTCAATAAAAATACCTAACCAACAAAATCTCTTTCAAACTACCCCCCTCTCTCGCTCTATCTGTCTTTCTCGAGCTGCTGGACTTGTTGATTTAATTAATAGCATATACAGGGTGTACTTCAGTATATGGGTTATTTTAAGAGATATCAAAAAATGTTAACAACAAAAATAGTAGATGCCTTTAAGGTGCATATTTTGAAATTATCTCGAACTATACAGAGTGTTATATAACTTCGGTACAAACCAAACATACGATTTTTTAAATGAGAACCCCTGTATATTATACCGAATTCGAATTTCTCACATTTTTTTGAAGCTTTTGATATAAGGTTTTGCAACGTTATACCGAGTCCTTCAAAAGGTATGGACACGTTTATGTGAAAATCATAGTTAAGTCAACGCTCTGTAGCTTATTGAACGTTGAAGAAAAAATTTTATTTTCCCTAACAGAGTATCATAATATGATGCAATATCTCCGTATTTTATTAAATTTTAATTATGTCACCTTTTGTATACAGGGTGGACGGAAACTCGAACCTTTCATTTTCTCTCTTCTTTCAAATGGAACACCCTGTATTTTTTAGCGCAAATAGAATCTTCGATCATGTAACTTTAATTTTTGTTAAGTATTCCCTATACCCAAAGTTTATGAAAACAGAGTTATTTTGTAATATCTATTGTAAATCATAATTATTAACTTATGTGAAAAAATAAACGTTGAAAGTAATAAAAAATCCTAAATAATAATAAATCTTAATAAACTATTTATTCTGAGCAAAACAAATCATCAAAAGTATAATCCTAACCGTAATATGAAACCAAATGTTCAAAGTGTTCACTGTTAACATTAATGCAATGCTGTAAACTATTACATTTTCTCAATAAGCCTTGATTGACATTTGACATAAACGTCAGTCGTTATATTTTATTTTTTTAAAACAATAGTAATTAAGTGTCACCTGCGATTTATTGTTTCTTTAAATAAAGTAACAATTATTGAGGATGAATAGTGTACATTTTTCTACTCAAGAAATGGTGGACATGATTTGGGTATTAGGTGAATGTAACAAAAATTGCTTGCTTGCGTCTAAAGTTTATCGTCAAAGATTTCCAGACCGAAAGGCACCTAACAAAAGAGCATTTGAAAAACTAATGGATCGTTTCAATCGCACTGGTGAAGTGAAATACAGAAAAAAAGATGTAGCAAAAACAGCCATAACTGAGGAAAATGAAATGAAAGTAATGCTAAGTATTGCAGAGAATCCGCATACAAGTGTGAGAAATATTTCACAACAGCAAGACATAAGTCATGGCACGGTTCAGAGAATCCTTAAAAAACATAAAATGCATCCCTATCATATCCAACTTCATCAAGAGTTGCTTGACCGTGATTTGCAAAGAAGAGTAACATTTTGTGAATGGGCCCAATTTAAAATAAATCGCCAGAGAATTTTTTTTGATTTTGTGCTTTTTGCAGATGAGGCGACTTTTCATAAAAATGGATTTGTAAATCGACATAATTTTCATTATTATGCAACTTCTAATCCAAATATCGTCTCAACACGTAATAGCCAATGGAGGTGGTCATTAAATGTTTGGGGTGGAATAGCAGGTGATTATGTGATAGGACCATACTTCTTTGATGAAAGAGTTACTGGTGCGGTTTATTTAAATTTTCTTCAGAATCACTTGCCAGTTTTATTAGAAGAAGTTCCACTCAATATTCGGCGACAAATGTGGTATTTGCATGATGGTGCGCCTGTTCATAATACTGCGCCTATACGAAATCATCTCAATACCGAATTCCAAAACAGATGGATTGGAAGAGGGGGCCCAACTGATTGGCCAACCAGGTCTCCCGATTTAACAGAAGTGGATTTCTTTTTTTGGGGTTTTATAAAAAATGAGGTTTATAAAACTCCCCCTACTACTAGAGAGAATATGACAGAAAGAATCAGAGCGGCATTTCGATCTGTTAACGTTTTTATGCTGAGAAATGTTAGTCATTCATTTGAACTTAGACTGCAGCATTGCATTGATGTTAACGGTGAACACTTTGAACATATAGTTTAATATTACGGTTAGGATTATACTTTTGATGATTTGTTTTGCTCAGAATAAATAGTTTATTAAGATTTATTATTATTTAGGATTTTTTGTTACATTCAACGTTTATTTTTTCACATAAGTTAATAATTATGATTTACAATAGATATTACAAAATAACTCTGTTTTCATAAACTTTGGGTATAGGGAATACTTAACAAAAATTAAAGTTACATGATCGAAGATTCTATTTGCGCTAAAAAATACAGGGTGTTCCATTTGAAAAAAGAGAGAAAATGAAAGGTTCGAGTTTCCGTCCACCCTGTATACAAAAGGTGACATAATTAAAATTTAATAAAATACGGAGATATTGCATCATATTATGATACTCTGTTAGGGAAAATAATGTTTTTTTCTTCAACGTACAATAAGCTACAGAGCGTTGACTTAACTACGATTTTCACATAAACGTGTTCATACCTTTTGAAGGACTCGGTATAACGTAGCAAAACCTTATATCAAAAGCTTCAAAAAAATGTGAGCAATTCGAATTTGGTATAATATACAGGGGTTCTCATTTAAAAAGTCGTATGTTTGGTTTGTAACGGAGTTATGCAACACTCTGTATATTTCGAGATAATTTCAAAATATGCACCTTAACGGCATCTACTATTTTTGTTGTTAACATTTTTTGATATCTCTTAAAATAACCCATATACCGAAGTTTGTCGTAAGATTGGTACACCCTGTATATCAAAAATATTGTTAGATCTTTTGGAGCATATCCCTTGTTGAAATAATGAAGTTGAGTAATGCACTTCGAAATATTTCACGAACAATTTCAATAATTTAGAGATTTTCCTTTTTTTAAGCGCAGAGAACACTGAAGTCGTGTGATAAGAGCCATTTTATTTATCAAAGTTTTTACTTAAATATATTTCCACATAATCCTATGAATTAATTAAAATATTTCGTTGTGATGAAAAGTTTGAGTAAAAAATCAGATCAATAATATACTTTCATATTCTACAATAGCAGTCTCCATCTCCATTTGACTGTAAATTTGTAAATTGTTTTATAACTTTTCGTAAAACTGCAAATAGAATTTGAAATTGAGATTATACCAGTTGTGGCTTATTTCTTTGTATTTCGAGGTTTTCACTGGACTAACTTTAAATAATTTAATTAATTCCTTAATTACAGTATCTTTCATCTATTTGAATCTTCCATAAATGTGAAAATACGATCGGGATTAATTAACGTCAGCTTTTTGTTCCGCGCCATTTCTTTTAGAAATTATATTCATTTCAAAATTTATATCAGTCTAATAATCTTCAGAAAATACATATTCAGCAAAATTAGTGTATTATTCAACTTAATGAATAAAATAAACACACCACAATTTCGTAATGGAGTATAATCTGGTAAGTAATATGAGCAAAGTGATATGAAAATATAAATGTGAATGCTATCCACAATTATACTCAGTGACATAGAAATCCGAACACCCAGTAAAAATTATTTTATTTCGGTGATATTTGGCATACATAGGTATCAGGGAATTCGTAATATGTAAATGATTAACTTTTTACTCAAACTTGAATAATGGGTTGAAACTCCACAGTTTCTTACACGTTTAATAAAGCGTCTAGGCACTCATAATCAGGTGATCAATATCCTCCTGGGGTATCTCATTCCATGCCACCTCCATCTCATATCGAAGAGCCATCAGAGTTTGTGGAGGACGCTGTAAATGTCTTAACCTTCTACCGATTATGTCCCACACATGTTCAATTGGGGACAAATCCGGGGATCTTGGGGGACAAGGTACATAAAATATGCAGCTTACACACTGATCTTGAATACAGAAGCCGATACTCAGTGACATAGAAACCCGAACACCGAGTAAAAATTATTTTATTTCGGTAATATTTGGCATAAATACAAGGGAGTTCGTAATATGTAAATGATTAAAATTTCACTCCAATCGGGCGAGGATAATCTCAGTTTCTGTTCACCAAATTTAATAAATAATGGGTTGAAGCTCCACGATTTCTTACTAATGCGTCTAGGCATAATCATAATCAAGTGATAAATATTCTCCTGGGTATCTCATTCCATGCCACCTCTATCTCATGTCGAAGAGCCAGCAGAGTTTGAGGAGAACGCTGTAAATTTCTTAACACTCTATCAATTATGTCCCACACATATTCAATTGGGGATAAATCCGGGGATCTTGGGAGGGCAAGGTAGGAGATGAATTTGAGCCTGGTGCAAGTAGTGTAAGTTTTGTCTGGCTATATGTGTCCGAGCATTATCTT
The DNA here is from genome assembly GCA_963921935.1 of Galeruca laticollis. Taxonomy (NCBI): domain Eukaryota; kingdom Metazoa; phylum Arthropoda; class Insecta; order Coleoptera; family Chrysomelidae; genus Galeruca; species Galeruca laticollis. The sequence continues at coordinate 178,889,561 of OY998176.1, forward strand.
GCTGAAAAGTTGGATTTTGAAGTGTCCTGACGTAAGAAATCACATACGGATCCAATATTTCTTGACTATGTCGATGTGCATTTATATTGCCCCTGGTGAAGACTAAAAGTGACCTTGAGCCATAAGCAATGGCACTCCATATCATAACTTCAACAGTGCAATGTTCATGCCGCTCAACAAAAAATTTAGGGTTACGACGTTCGCCTCGTCTCCTTCTCACCGTCGCTCGACCATCATGCATGTCTAGGTAGAACCGGGATTCATCATTGAAGACGATAGTGTTCCATTCCTGATTCCACACTAATCGTTCTAGGCACCACTGAAGTCGATTTCTTCGATGTTCCAGAGTTAAAGGTAACACCAACTGATGTCGGTATAAAAAAGTCCAAACCTTCTTATCTGTCTATAAACACTTCACATTCCAAGGACACTTCCATGTTCTGTCAACTACTCAGTTGTCATTGCTCTTGTCGATGAAAAACGATCTCTTAGGGCTAATAAACTTAGGCGACGATCTTGGCCCTCTGTTGTCCTGCTCACTCGTTATGTGTCTCTCGCACTTCGTGTTTGGCCATCTTGGTGCAATGCCTGATAATATCTGACAACAGTATAAACACTCCTGTTTATTCTGCCTGCAATTTCTCGCAATGACAGCTTTCCGAAGACCAACAATTCGAACTCTCTCGAACTCAGTTAGCTGCCGATAATTTGCATTTCTTCTTTAAAACCACTATACTAGAATAAATTCTGTATTCTGATATCGGAATGGGGCGGATCTTCCAGTACTTAGAGTAAATAAATAATTGAATAAAAACAGGAATGTTCAACAAATTCTAATCTTGTATCAAGACTTTTATGATAAACATGTATTCTAAATATCATCTTACTGGTTGGGTATTAATCAATGTGATAAATGTCTATATAATCTTTTCATCCAGCTTTCATAAAATGTTTTGCATGTGAACTAATTTCACCAAATATGACTTGATCAAATGCTGTGGTACTTAAGTAGTAGAAAAGATATTCTTCAATCTTGATAGTGTATTCAGTTACAGCGACAGACCTGTATCCAGTAAATGTCGACATTTACTCATTGTCTTTGCAATTTTTGTATTTATATAACAGTCTTAATTTATTAGTTTATATTTTAGGGGTACCACTTCAAACTTAGAATAACTAGCATACTTATTAATTGCTCATCAACAGCTACAATGATTGCAATCACTACACATTATAAAACAAAGTCCTCCGACGCGTCTGTCTGTTCGCGATAAACTCAAAAACTGCTGAACTGCTTTTCATGCGATTTTCACCAATAGATAGAGTGATTCATGAGAAAGGTTTAGGTATATAAATTATCTAGGTTTTGAGTAAATTGGTTGAAATATAACAATCATTGTTTGAAGTGTCGGAAAAAGTCAAGCCGCCTGGGAGCTTTCATCGAAAACCCTGTCTAATCCCTTTGAGATAGAACAAAACAATGTATAGTGGGATATTCCTCGTTTATAGATCTACAAAAAAGTCCGTGATGGCATACCTATATCTGTCTTTTATGGATAGCTTATTATACCAATTCTATTCCAACTGTCACACCGATGACGGGATACGCTTGATGCGATCACCCCCGCGCCCCCTGTTTCCATATAAGCAGAGCGATAACGCGCGCGTACTCCTATAATAACCACACTTTTGGAGCGAATGGAGGTGACCACTGCAAGGTATTTGTTTTCTTACTGGGTGTTTTTGGAAGGTGGTCATTGCGTTGGTTTAGATATTTTAGAGTAAAATTTCAAGGTCGCATTTTTGTTTTGTGTTTGTTGCCTTTAGGTAGATAGAGAGATACTTACATACTTATTAAAATTTAGGTAGATGTATAGAAAAAAAAATACTTACTTTTTAATAATAAAACTGGTTCTGATCATGCTTATTTCATTGAATTTTATCAAATGACAACGTTATTAGTTATTACTTTCCCGCCCAACCTATCTAATATGCGAGAAAAGTATTGGTTTACCCCAAAAAACTTGGAAATTTGAAAAAAAAATTTGAGTTAATTTCACGTTTTCCATCAACAACAGCCCAAAAAACGGTTTTTAGAAAAAAAATCCTGTGTGTATGTCGTCGTCGGCCACTTTTCGTTATATGTCTTGTTAGCACGATACAGCCTCCGGAGTGCAACAATTCACCAATTTTATGATTGAATATTGTTAAGGGCATGTCATAGGTGAACCCTATTGATTTTCAGCTCACCAGAGCCAGCACAACGGGTGCTATGGTACTAGAAGTACGACATTTTAGTCATTTTTTGAGAAATTTCAGTTTGTTAGCACGATACAGCCTCCGGAGTATATACAAGTGACCAATTTTATGATTGGATATTATTCAGAGCGTCTCAAAGATGAATCCTATTGATATTCAGCTCACTAAAGCCATAACAACGGGTTCTATGGTACTTGAAGTACCAAATTTTTGTCATTTTTGGAGAATTTTCAGTTTGTTAACAAGATACAGCCTCAACAGTGTATACAAGTGACCAATTTTATGATTGAATATTGTTCAAGGTGTCTCATAGATGTACCCTATTGATTTTCAGCTGATTAGAGCGAGTACAGCGGGACCTATAAATCCAGATATACTACATTTTTGGTTATTTTTGGACAAATTTCGGTTTGTTAGCAGGATACATCCCCCGAAGTGTATACAAGTGACAATTTTATGATAGAATATTATTCAGGGCCACAGATGCGGAAAAGTTAGTTTTAATTTTTAAAACCGTTTATTTTTTATTTCGGTTTCTTTTCACAACGTGTATAATTTTAAAGTTAACATTAAAGTCGCATTTTTTACTTGTTTCGTCTTGTCATTTGGTAGAATTGATTGGTGTAAGTGCATAAGAAGTATTTGAGTGAAATTAATCCATAATAGTTATTTTTCTATTTTGCGTCTATAATATAGCCATAAATGAACTCAAAACAGTTCGTTTATGCCTATAGACGATTTGTGCTAAGTGATACGCACTCTTACGGATAGTGTAAGAATCGAGATAAAAGCCATTGTGCAGCCATTTTCTTTGTTGTAGTTTATGACAAAACATAGAGCATCAGTTGTGTTTGTTAGTTTTTTTGGGTTAATACTGTTTGTTTGAGATGTTTTAAATGAACCAGCATTCCTGGGTTCCCCATCCTGAATCAGGCGAAATATTAATTTAAGTTCATATTTTTCCGAAAGCAGGAAAATGGAAGGTTTTTGAGGAAACTGCGCCAAGGAACTAATTGATAGAATATTGTTGTGGAAAAAGTGTGTCAAATACGATGAAAATGTGCTCATTACATTTTCTCGAAGGTGTTTTTTTACAGAACGGCAAGTGTACTATAAAATCCTTTTTATTCCATTATTTTCTTTTTAGTTAGAGTAAAACGTGCAACTTTAAAATCATTCGCTGTGTCGTCCCAGAATCTGCCACTAGGATCATGTGGTACTTCGCCAGCAGGACCATAATCCAGGGATCTTTGAAAAAACGAGAAGAAGAGTGCTCAAGAAAAGTTGGCCCTACTTCTGAACCATGGATGTGAATATTGAGGATCAACAAGAGGACATTTTGAACATAGATTTGGGGTCAAAAAGCATCAGAAGCCTTACTAATTTTATTTGATACGAATGTTACTTGAAAAATATCTAAAAAGCCCGATTTTATAATACACACAAACGTAATCAATGGTACAATTGTACTTAGTTAGCTTTCAGCTGTTACCGTCATGGAGCTGCGATCTTAACCCTAGTTATCTATTAGAACACTGTTTTGAGTGTGTTTATGGCAGGACAATTTATTTTTTCGAAGTTGATAACATTGAAATCACTAATGACTGCTGTTGACATTTCCTCGAGACTTGTCCGTAAGTTGTTCGCAGTATTTTCAGCGATTTCTCTTATTTCAGGTGGGGTACATGAAAATTCTTCATGCTCACTCTTTTTTAATTTAACTCAATTAAATTTTCCAAGAAATTGAAGGATCAATATACTTCAAATCTGACAAATCAGTATTACTAACTATCATAAATCGGGTAAAAATAAACGGTTTTCAAGATTAAAACTAACTTTTCCGCATCTGAGGTCCTGAACAATATTCTATCATAAAATTGTTACTTATATACACTTCGGGGGATGTATCGTGCTAACAAACCGAAATTTCTCCAAAAATAACCCCGCTGTACTCGCTCTAGTCAACTGAAAATCAATAGGGTACATCTGTGAGGCACCTTGAACAATATTCAATCATAAAATTGATCAATCGTATACTCTCTGGAGGCTGTATCGTGCTAAAAAACTGAAAATTCTCCTAAAATGACAAAAATTTGGTACTGCAAGTACCATAGCACCCGTTGTACTGGCTTTAGTGAGCTGATTATCAATAGGGTTCATCTTTGAGACGCTCTGAGTAATATCCAATCATAAAATTGGTCACTTGTATATACTCCAGAGGCTGTATCGTGCTAACAAACTGAAACTTCTCCAAAAATGACAAAAATATCGTACTTAAATTACTGTAGCACCTGTTGTATTGGCTCTGGTGAGCTGAAAATCAATAGGGTTTATCTGTGAGATATCCTGAATAATATTCAATCATAAAATTGGTGACTTGTTGAACTCCGGAGGCTGTATCGTGCTAACAAAGTGAAATTTCTCAAAAAAATGTCATAATGTCGTACTTCAAGTACCATAGCACCAGCTGTACTGACTCTGGTGAGCTGAAAATCAATAAGGTTCATCTATGACATGTCCTTAACAATATTCAATCATAAAATTGGTGACTTATTGCACTCCGGAGGCTGTATCGTGCTAACAAGACATGTAAGAAAAAGTTGCCGACGACAACGACGACATACACACAGGATTTTTTTTCTTAAAACCGTTTTTTCGTGTTGTTGATGGAAAACGTAAAAATAACTCAAAAAAAAATTCAAAATTCCAACTTTTTCGGGGTAAACCAATACTTTTCTCGCATGTAGATAGGTTGGGCGGAAAAGTAATAATGCCTAAAACGCGCAAAATAGAAAAAGTAGTATAAAAAACTTCGTTTCATAAGTCCATAGTAGCACTTGTCCATAAAAATACTCGCCGCTACGCGGCTCGTATTTCGATTTTGAGCGCCTACTCCAATATGCGTCTTAGGAAACTTGTTCTTTAATATACCATTATATTATAAATGTTATATGCAATATTTTATAGCACGCGTTTGGAAATTACAGAACGAGCCTTTACGCGAGTTCTATAACTAGACAAGTGCTATAAAATACTGCTATGGCACGTTTGATATACGTGGCTTTATCTACACTCGTTTATAATTGAATTATATTTAATAGTATATTAAAGTATAAGTGGATAAAGAGGTCTTTCAAACACGCGCGATTTTCGAGCACCACGGCGCAGCCGGAGTGCTCGAAATAGAGCAAGTGTTAGAAAGACCAGTTATCCACGAATACTTTACGCTATTTTTTTATTGGTACACTTTGAAATCATAAAATATTATTATTACTACAAAAAAATGGAAGTCCGTCCTCGATACCCAGCCAAGTTTCATTTCATAAAAGTCCGCCCTCGATGCCCAGCCAAGTTTCGTGAAAGTCCATCCTAAATAGTATTTATTTTTATTTGACGTTACGAAGTACTGCTGTCAGATCAATAATCAAAAAGTTTCTTTATTTATTCTTAAAAGGATACAATTTATACATGGATATATAAATAAATTTTGCAGAAAAAACCAAATAACACATAGGTTCACAATGAAAATATACAATTTAAAAACTAATAAAAAAGTTGTCATTGATACTTACGTTTCTCGAGTTGCTGTTGTTATCATAGGGACTTTAAATAACGCGCATCAATGACAACTATTTTTATTAGTTTTTAAATTGTATATTTTCATTGTGAACCAATGTTTTATTTGGTTTTTTCTCTTTATCCACTTATACTTTAATATACTATTTTTATTTTGAAATGTCATTAACTGTCAAATAATTGTACTGTGTCATTAATATTTATAACAAATAAAAATGTTTATAAGAAGCGTGTTCTTTTTCAATTTTATAGCTCAAATGCGATAAAGTGCGGCATGATGACATTTTAATGAGTGCCAAAACGTCATTATGTAACGAGCGTAGATAAAACTGATTTATGTTATCTTTTAGATTTTTTTAGGTTGATAGGTAGGTACCTATTATTTAGGTTTAACAAGTAATTAATGTCAACAAGTACTGTAAGTAGACATTATATTACATTTAATTATAATCCACATATATTGAACGCATCAAGTTGATGCGATCCTACGACATAAAAAACATGTAGACATATGCTCTCCGAGCGAAGCTGGGGAGGGGCTCCAGTACTTCATAATTTAAGGCAAACTCACATCTTCATGAATATTCCAGTGGACCTTCTATGGCTTTGATAGTTCAATAGTGTTTCACTTTTGTTTCTAATGTATTACTTTAGTATTATTAACGTAAAGTTGAAATCGCCAAGGTGACAAATACCTTCAAGAATACGTATAGTAACAAATGTATCCTTGTTATACTAGTTTTGACGAGAGATCCTAATTATCATACTGAAATCTCACCTCATCTACTAATATTATTATTATTTTGTTGAGAAAATAAAATGAAATTATTCGAAATTGATTATTATTCATCAAATTTATTATAGTATTTATTACTTTCAACAGCTTTAGATGGACCTTTATAGGGTTCAACAGAATAAAAAATCAACCAGGAAGAATCAAGAAATAAAATTATTTTCCTTTATAAGTACCTACCAAAAAAATACAATAATTCTCATATTAAGAGAAAAATTGCACATTCCACAATATATTGAAAAGATTCCACGAAGGGTCGAGACAGTTAATTTCCTAAATAATTTATTTTTACATTATGCTTCCCTACCAAAAATAATGTCTGTGCTCCAAAATCGGAAATTTAATTATTTCACATTGTGATTATTTCCATAAAATTTTTGAAATCTACCTTCAGTATGCTCAATACATCAATTATTTTTTTATTGAATACCTACTTGCCTATGTATGTCATTAAATCGTCTTTATCATTGCATTTCAGTATTAGCCTAAAAAGGCGTCCCTGTTCCTCTTTATCGCCACCGTCAGTAATGTCACTGATGTAAAGTGAGCGTAAGGTCGGGAACGGCGGCGTTTTGCGAATAAGCTCTCATTTTATTTTCTAGCGCTGTTGGTGGCGGCGGTTTATTGTCCCCTCCAACCCTAGTATCCATCCAACACCCACACCAGACAGAGATCGATACATACAGAGGGGACGGCAAACTGTAAGTTAGCATGAATTATGTGAAACATATGGTTAGAATTTTGCAGGGGAGAAATATTTTCCTAGTTGATTATACAAGCATGTTCCGGTTCATATTATTATTTGCAACACACTTTTTAAAATATAAATTATATATGTTCTCATAAGCAAAAATTTCACAGAGATAATTATTCAAATGATAAAATTAAATGTCTTATGTCTACGAGCGCTTTCCAAGAATTTCCAATAATTGATCGTGATTGGTCGGCTTGAAACCTCTCTGATATATGTCTTCGGCTATGAAAAGTTTCATGTATTGTAAATTTGATTCAAGAAAAAAGTTTTGGTTTGTGTCGACTGTATTGCACACAGTGATTTCGATACCAAATTTATACAACTTCAATTGCTCAAATTAAAAATTCAATAATGAACAATCCTTTCATAACCATAATTAATCGATACACTAAAAGTTGACTCAACATATGGTATATATTAGTGGTCATTGAATCGGACCGTATCGGACAATATTTTTCTTTAAAATACGTTATCCGAACTTCTTGAAGACATTTGTAATTGGATGCTGGATGGACTAATGAAATTTAGAGCGTGAAAATGAACTATAGTAAGCTTCTCTACTAGTGGTAACAGGTGACGTAATAGGCATCGGTGGCGTCACCAGGCAATTGAAACCAATAATGCGGCCTTATGATAAGTGACACATCGTTTGAAAAGTATTTAGAATACCTATTCAATCATACTAATTTTTTTGGAATTTACGATGTTTATGATGGTTAAAATAAATAAACACTAAAATTTGAGTTTCGCTTTTAAATAATAAATATTTAAGAACAAGTTCTTATAACAATTGATCAAAATGTGGTCCATCTACTTCCTGACAGTAAAACATCCTATTATCAAACTCTTGTCGGACTCGATCAAATGTGTCAGAGGTAAATGCCCTACATTCTTCTACAATTCGTTGTTTTAAAACGTCAATACTGTAAGGAGCTGTAGCGTAAACTTTAGATTTAAGGTATCCCCACAGAAACAAATCTAAAGGTGTTAGGTCCGCTGATCGAGCTGGGCATTCTATTGGACCGCGTCGTCCAATCCATCTACCGGGATATTCCTCATCTCAATACCGTCTACTGCAAAGTAATACTGTGCAGGAGCACCATCTTGTTGGAACGTTATTTCCAAGTTACCAAATTCATCTGGATTATCTTCCAGAATTTGAAGAATGAACGGTTCAATTGCGTTTTCTAACATCTCGAGATATACCTCACCGATTACATTAGAGTTCAAGAAAAGAGGCCCGGCTATGTGGTTTCCCAAAATACCTGCCCAGGCATTTATTTTAATGAGAACTGTATGTTCTTCACGAAACATGTGAGGATGTATGTCACTCGAATACCTCACATTTTGAGTATTAACATTTCTATTAAGGAAGAAAGTACTTTCGTAATTAAAACAAATTATCCTTACAAAGTCTGGCTGTTTAAGAATGTTAGTGGACATATTTTCACAGGATTTCAGCCTTCGGTCGGGGTCGTCATCTGAAAGTTGATTGCACCATTTTTAATATGTATGCATGAAATTTGTTTTTGGTCAACACCCTGTGTACTATACTATGACTGACTCTACAGGTAGACGCTACTTGGGCTGTGGAAGGGGAAACTATATCAATACCAATATTTGGTCGACCCGATCGTTTGGCACCACGAACACTACCTGTTTGTGGGAACTTATGAAAAAGCTCCCTCAAATAAGTCCTCGATATAGGGCGATCGGGGTATTTCTCATTAAAAATGCGTTCTGTCGCATGACATTTTTTTCAATTTCACCAATAATAAAGATAGCGGTTACTTTGTCAGCTAGAGCACGTACCATTTTGTGTATGTAGATACGTAAACGTCTCGTTAAACAATAATTAAACTAAAAATTTAAGATATTATCGCAGGTAAAAATTGCCTATTACGTCACCTGTTACCATTAATAGAGAAGCTTATAATAGTCCATTTTTACGATCAAAATTTCATCAGTCTAAGTATCACCAAAAGAAAGGAGGTGGGGGGAGAGGGCAATTGAGAAGCACTAAATATATATATATATATATATATATATATATATATATATATATATATAGATATATATATACTGGTTTAAAATGAGCACCTTGAATCTATTTTCTTGAATACATTGACGTTGTGACAGAACTAATAGGGCTGCTGATATTCGGATTTTAAACTATTTGGAATTATTTTAGCTTCAACTGTATAGTATTATATTTTGTATGTTTAATTAAAAAAAAAGGAGCCCAATAGCAAAGCCATCATTTTAACGTATATTTATAAATTGTAAAAAGAAACATGTCTCAATCAATTATGGATGCCGATAGTAAAAACAGTGAACAAAATCCTCACAACCATACAGAATAAAAAAAACTAATAACTCAGTAGAGGATGTAATTTCAAAAGAATCCGTCGAAATTAGAATGAAATTTATAATAATTTAAAAGAAACACGACACATTTTATACAGCTAGTGAATATGTTGTTTTATGCAAGGGATTTCAGGAATTTTTAATAAATAGTAAATAAGTTATGTTAATATTTATATGTATGAAAACCCTCATCTATATACATTATCATTTCGAATACTAAAATGTTATTTCATGCTTCATATACGGCTTTAAAATTTAATGGTTTATTGTAATATACACAGCCAATCATCGACAAAGACACAATGGTTATATAATTCATAATGTATAGAAGATAAGTTTCCATAGCAACCGAACGCTGTTGATGGATGGATTAAAAAATTGAAAACGTCAGTGATTTTGAAAACGTAAAAGTGAAAGTAATATAATAATTTAACTGGTAAATGTATTAAAATTTAAAGAAAAACTTATAAAATATAGTATATACAGTAAAACTAACCTTTTGAAAGGTTTTTGGTGGAAAATAAACGTCGGCTGATCTCCGTAAGGGAGTTAATTGCTATTTGATTTGTGGTACAGTTCTATATATGCGGTGGAGAGGACATCTTACATTTATGAAAAACTAAAAAGGAAAGGTGAAAGTTCACTTTTTGGAACTGTAGCTGTAAATAAAAAGTGTAGCTGAAGTTATTAAAGGAGAAAAATACGATTCATATTTTAATTCTGAAGGTAATAAGTTATTTTTAAAAGTATATTTACCTAAAGACTTTCCCAATGAAAAACCTTCGTTGAAAGTAGTACCTATAATAATACATCCTTTGATGACGAGCGATGGTGATATTACAACAGCTCCAGGTTTGCTTATTTGAATAGTACGACAGCAAAGAAATTTAAAGTGAAGATTGGTTTCAAGTGGATACAAACTTAGTGAATGAAAGGTACCGTTTTGTTTTAAAATATTATATTAAAGATCTCTAAAATTAAATATGCCTTTATTTAAAAACTAAAAAAGGAATGCATTCATAATTAGTAATTAATCTAGTATTTTTATTGTTTCAAAGTGATTATAGTTTATTATTTTTGTAGTGTATACACGTTTCCTGTTTATAAACTTCTATCTTTTAAAAAATTTCTGAAATCATGTTTATTCATTTTAATTTCACAATCCAATAATTATAGTAAATTTGAATGGCGCTATTGAATCCTACCCTTTGATAGAGTTAAACATGTTCAACGATTATTAACAATAATTCAATTTCAAATGATAAATACTTGTAATATTTATATCCAATACAAATTTGTCGGCTCAATGTGAGGCAAATTAAAAATTTTATTGATAGGAAGTTTTAAAAACATTAAAATTTAAACAATTAAAATTCCTCACATAATATAATAGTATAACAATATATATAAATAAAACAAAAACAGAATTAGCGGGCATATCACGCATAACCGTAGACATGCATGTTTCTGGCTCATTAGCCTTCATCGGTACGGCATAACCAAGAAAAGGTGTACAGCTTGGGAGCAAGGATGTTAATTGAAACATGAGAAAACACAAACAACGGATTTCAACAAGTTAACCAAACGCACATTTGTGCCTTCAAATGGAAGATCCCGAGTTTTCAGGACAACAACCAACGGAGACACGGAGGCGTCTATAGCTCTCCTGTCTGAACCTTCCGACCCTAGAAATAGACAAATAATCAATGAAAAGATGAAAGAATATATATACAGTGTGTCCAATTAAGTCGGAACCATATGGAAAACGTTTTTATTCTTAGTTTATGAAGAAAAGTTATTGTTCATAAAAAGTTGTGCATGTTTCAAAACCTGAAATGCACTCATTAGATATCAAAATTTGTTAGCCGTATACGAGGTATGTAAAAAATATTAATTTTTGCTCAAGAGTAAAGTACCTTCATTTTTGAGAATATTGACAATTGTTATCAAAAAAAGTTGATCATTGTTGAAAATTATTGTCAGATATCCAATATTATCCATCTGCCATGAAAAAATTATTATTTTTGTGTTTATTAACTTCTCTGTATCAGCATTGCCCTGACAAATTCAGGAGATTAGCAATTTGCGTTTAGAACGATTTGTTATCTAGGATGCATTGACAACAAATGTTAAATCGCTAGTTAGATTTTATAGAATACACGAAATGGCGGTTTGGTTAAGTAATGAGGAAAAACAGACAACAACAGACATGAGAATAGAAATATTCAGCATTCGACAGTTTCAAAAATTATAAATAAATTTAAGACGTATGGAAGTGTTCACAATAATTTTAATAAAAAACGCCAGAAGAGGGTTGCCAGTGAGGATACCCAATCACAAGTGATGTTATCTGTAGTAGAACACCCTAAAATGTCATTGAGAAAAATAATGTCTTTGATCCGAAATGAAGTAAGTAGAGGTACAATGGCAAATATTATAAAAAGCAACAGTTATCGTCCATACAAACCTCAGTTTGTGCATACATTGAAAGATAGAGATTATGACAGACGGTTTGATTTCGGGTCGTTGATACAAGGAGAGTTAGAAGAGTACCCCTTTTTATTGAGAAATATAATTTTTACCGATGAGTCAACATTCACATCAAATGGAACTATCAGTTCACAAAATTGTCGCTGATAGTGTGACAATAATCCTCACTTTACCATCAAAACACGAGACCAATATTCATTCAAGTGTGGTATTTACAAAAATAAGATCATAGGACCATATTTTTTTCGACAATCAATGAATGCTTAACGTTATCTAAGTTTTTTACAAAATGAATTATACAATGATTTTATTAGCGAACTATCCCTAATAAACCGTCAACGTGCATGATTCCAACAAGACGGTGCTACATGCCATACCACAGTAGCTGTGAGGGAATACCTTGAATCGACTTTCAATAACAAAGTAATACACAGACGTTTGCACATTTTTTGGCCGGCTAGATCTCCAGACTTAACCCCTCTGGATTATTTCTTATGGGGCTACTTAAAACATAGGGTTTACCAGCAAAGTCCTTTTCAAAATATTGATCATTTGGAAAGGACAATTACTGAAAAATGTCAGGAAATTACTGCAGACATAATCAAGCATGTAACCACTAAATGTTTAGAAAGAGATGGTGGATATATTGAGGTTTTAGTCAATTGAAACAAAAAATAAATTATTTTACTTCCATTTTTTCATTATCTCTCGTTCAAATATTGAAAAATAACTATTTGAAGGATTCATTATACTGTTATGAATGTTATTTACTACTTATTAGTTAACTTGTTTATCTTTTCATTTGCAAAATAGAAAATTATGATATGTATGCATTAACTATTCAATTGCAATGTACATTGTTGCATAACTAAATAATGAACCGAAAGGTTATCACGTCTTTCAATAAAATAGCTGATTACAAGATTTACAAATACATGTATTTTATTTAGGTATACCAAAAAGTATGTTTTCATGGCAGAAGGGCAATATTGGATATCTGACAATATTTTTCAATCGTGATCAATTTTTTTTAATAACAATTTTCGATTTTGTAAAAAATAAAAGTACTTTACTCTTGGGTGAAAATAATGTTTTTTGACGAATCTCGTATATGACTGATAAAAGTTGTCATCTGATGGTTGAATCTTACGTTTTAGACCATGCAAAACTTTTTATGAAGAATGACTTTTTTCGTAAAACTAAAAATTAAAAAGTTTCCCATATGGTTCGAGTAAATTCTTTCAGATATTTATTCCCGAGCTTTCGAATGATTTTCATTCATTATCAAGGGCTATAAATAATTGGTCAATGTTATCATTATTAATAATTAAATGAAATAATAAATACTTACATAAAATCTATAGCGAATTTTGGAATAGTTGTAAATTTTTATAATAAATTCTTTTAAACATAATTCAATGAAAAACTCAAAAAACAATAAACAAAATATTTGATCTTGAACTACTACAATTTTTATTTTTTTATCATAAAATTAAAGATTGTTATGAATCTTCTGTTCTTTTTTCATAATCTAAAAGATATGCATAGATAACACTAAGGTTATTTAAATCTGTTTTTTTTATTTATTACATAATTTTGTTCTGCAATATATGTTGTTTCCAAAAAAGGCGTTTTCTATAATTACTTTCTATTGCTATAACTTTGGCAGATTGATAATCCATAGAATGGCCTTCATAAAACACGTGTTCCGCTGAAGCACATCTATCAGGATATAATCTACTGTCACTTTTATGAGAGGCGATTCGATTGGTTAGCGATCTTTTACTGTGACCAATCTATTTCTTATTACAGATATTGCAAGGAATCTCATAAACTATATTAGTTAATTTAGTAGTAGGAGTCTTGTCTTTGATCTTACTGAAAATTGATTTTATTGTAACACATTGTTTATTCGCAATTTTGATATTATGTGGTTTGAATACTCCAGAAATTTTAGGTGTGATAGATTTTATATATGGAAATGAAATATAAGTTGGAGATGTAATATTAGTAGTTAAAATGTCACTGTTTTCTTCGTTTCGTATTATGTCAACAGTAATGTCATTTCTATTGTCAGAAGTATTATATAAAACATGTTTCAAAAGATATGAAGGATATGAGTTATTATAGAAAACTTTGTAGAGTATTTTTAGATTTTTATCGTGAAATATTGGATTGGAAATTTTTAGGACTCTGGTTTTCATCTGTTTAATCAAGTTAATTTTTGTACTACCTCGATGATATGAATGGTAATTTATATATCTCCCAGAATTGATAGGTTTCCTATACCAGTCAATCAAGATTCTATTATCATTATTTCTAATAAATTTGGTATCAAGAAAAGGTAAAGATTGTTCTGTATTTTCCCTTTCCATTGTAAATTGTATATGCGGATCGAAGCTATTGAAGTAAAAGAGTATATTATTTATTTCATCACATGGAAGAGATAATATTATATCATCTACATATTTTTTGATGAAAAACAATTTAAAGGGTAAAACAGAAATAACATAGTCTAAAATATAATTCATGACATAGTCTGCTAATATAGGAGATATTGAAGAGCCCATAGGTGTTACAAAGGTTTGTTGGTAATTTTTGTTATTGTAAGTGAAAAATGTATTATTAAAAATAAATGTAATTAATTCTAAAAAAGTTTCTTTTCCCAATTTGCAATTTTTACTTATATCATTCCATTTATGTTGAAGAGATGTTAAACATATATTCAAATGAACATTACTAAAAAGTGATACCACGTCTAAACTTAAAGGAACGTAATTTGATGGTAATAGTAAGTTATTGAATTATTTACTAATTTCAAAGGAGTCTTTAACATAATATTCATTGTTATAGTCGTAAGATTTTGTCAATATTTCAGTTAACCAAAGAGTAAGAGGTTCAATTGGAGTATTAATTGATGCTACAATTGGTCTAGCTGATACTGTTGGTTTATGAATTTTAGGTAAGCAATAAAATTTTGCGGAAATACCGTTATAAGTAGTTAACTCTTTTTTGTACTTTCATCAATTAGTTTTTTATTAAATAATTTTTTTATTAGTTTGTTACAATTATTAGTGGTTTTAAGAACTGAATAATGATCCAACTCTTAAAACCACTAATATATATCGCGATAGCCGTAGAAGTGGCGCCCGTATAGATTTGTAGCGCTGTGGCATCCTCCGATATACACAATATGTATATAGAACAGCCCCAATGCATAGAGATCACGCACAGAGTGGCTTCCTATCATTTGGCAACACAGGGATCTTGATCGATCATTAGTAGGTAGATTTGAATTTCTTTAAGAATCGGTCCTGTATATTGTGTATAGATCGCGTTCAAAGTGACTTCCAGTAATTTCAAATATGTATTTATTTTTCTTTTGAGAGAGGAGAACGAAACATATATTCTAGTAATAGGGATGTTGACGGTTGGTACAAATCCATGTGAAGCTATATTTTACACATAAAAGATAGTTATTAGAAACCTAAAATAACATTCTAAAAAACTTATTATTCGTTTTAAATTAAACTTATTTCTCATAACCCAGTTATGAATATGAACGATTTTTTTTTGATAATTTGTTGGAACAACGATAATATTTTACTATTTTTATCACAATAGAGACTGGATCCATCAAAACAAATAGCTGTAACTTACCGAAGATTGTTTCTATAATGGTGCGTACATTGACATACTTTATTACAAATGAGAGAGACACATCACTCATTTTATATACTCTTTCATCATATTTAGAGCTACTTAACATCTATATCAACGAAATAAAACTTGAAATCAGCTCTGTAAACAAACAAACCACTAATGAATAATTGACTTTTTATTTTTACCACAACCATAAATATCTAAAATGATTTTCAATTTGTAGTTTATCAGAGATTATAACTTACATTAATGTTATTGAAAAAGACTATCCCTCTCAAATATATTATGTAAAGAAATAGCAGTGAGTAAAACGCAAAATACGTACTACAGCATATATTATTACAAGTTACAGGGGCAACTAGTTTCGGCACACTGAGCTATCATCAGGACTTAAATGTATATATCATTCACATGAAAAATATTATAAAAGGAAAGTTGTCACATGTGATATGGAAAATATATTGTAGGAAAATTTTATTAAAATCAGGAAAATTTACATAATTATGCAAACGCCAAACAAAATTAAAACTAGATAACGTTAAGAGAAGCAATTAAAATTAAATTAATGTATAATTAAAGAAAAAGAAAGAAAACATGGACTTCGTCTTACGGCAGAATCCGTCTGAAACAAGAAGTGCAGTAATTGAATAGTCGTATTAGGAAAATGAGCAATAGGGAGGACCGAATGCGGACTAACGAAAGCCAACTTTTGCGTTCTGTTTCATTAAAATAATTAAAAACAAAATCAAGAATTGGGAAAATTCCGATGACAACAGAGAATTAATAAGAAGCTATTTAAATGGACAAGCTCAGATCTGGTTCACTAGTAAAGAAATGGAATTCAAGACATTCCAGCAATTTGAAGACTCTTTCCTTAGACAATATTGGGGAGAAATTAACCATGCATACACGAGAGAAAAGCTATATTTCGGAAAATATCAAGAAAATGGAAACTCCATGTATAATTATGCTTTACAAATTTATGCTCAGGCACAATTTCTAGATCCTATTATAAGAGAAGAAGAAATTGTTACTTATCTTTCTAGGCATTTTAAACCACAAATAGCTGAACCGATAGCCATACAAAATATTAAAAATTTCGAACAGCTGACTAACTATTTAATGAGGGTACAAAGAAACTTACAAAGGAACTTAAGTACAGGAAATAATGAAAACTCAGACAGGCAAAACAATTACATTAGAAATAATCAATCTAATAATCAAAATCAAAACCGAAGTAATGTAAATAGAAATTTTAATAATACTGACAATAATAACTGGCGTAGATTTAATAATCAAAATACAAATTAGAGACAAAATAATAACTATAATAATCAAAACAATAGAGAACATTTAACTAACTACCCAATAAACAGACAAAATCAAATTAATAATAATTCAAATTATAATAGAAATAATAACAGAAATCAAATAAATCGGTACAATAACAATTCTCAGCTAAATAGAACGAATTCCGAAAATGATTTAAGAAATAATACACAATCAAATACAAATTATCAAAGACGTGTAAATTTCCAAAGAAGTAGAAGTCTGGATAGAGAGGAGAGAACTAGATGTCCTGAAAATCCAGTACAACGTGTAGAAACTACACAAACTAACCAAACAGGTTCACAAGAGGATGTAGATATTTCAAACGATCTACATCAGCATTTTCATTAGAGGAGGATGTGAACAGTGGTCTGTATAGTTGCATTCGTCCTTATTTGTTTCTGATTTCAGAGGACTGCCTGGAAAAGGAAAATCTAACAAATTTAATAATAATTAACACTAAATTAAATAATAATTGATACAGGTTCTGAAATTTCTCTTATAAATGAAGCAATCATAACTAAACTTGGCTTAGAAACAAATGTAATCACAATACCAAAATTGAATCTAGTCACAATGAACTCGAGAAAAATAACTGAAGTAAATAAATCTATAGTGGTGAGTTTATATTTAAAGGGAAAAGAAATAATAGTACAACTTGTGATTGTAAGAAATATGGAAAACGATATACTTCTTGGATCGGATGAACTCGAAAAACATCAAGTGAAGATTAATTATAAAATTATCTGATAATAAGCGGAATTGAATTGGAATTTGAATTAGGAAGAAAAAGGAAAATACAAACAAATAAAATAAATTTTATGTATGGATATGAAGAAAATGAAGACATGAGATTTTAAGAGGATAATTGGAAAGAAGAAGAGGAAAAATGGCAAGGCAAAGTAAGAATTTAATGGAAGTAGGAAGAAATATAAATAAAATTGAATTTAATTGGAGTGGTATAGATATTGTTTGTAATAAGGAATTTAAGAGTGAAGTAAGAAAATTAATAAAGAAACATGTGGGATTATTTTCTGAAGAATCAAGAGTTGCGAAGAATTATATTCATGAATTAAAAGTAAGAAATATGGAAACATTCAAGGCAAAAAGTTATCCGATACCATACAAGTACAAAGAAGAAATGAGAAAATTGATAGAAAAATTGTTAGATGATAAAATAGTTGACTATAGCACAACACCTTATATAAATCCAGTTGTAATAACAGTTAAAGGTTCAGGAGAATTGAGAGTTTGTCTGGATGGTAGAGATTTAAACAAACATACAATTCCAGAATACGAATCACCTCTCGCTATAGGAGCCATATTGGGAACGATTTCGGAAGCAAAAGTATTCTCGAAAATGGACTTGAAACATTCGTTTTGGTTGATACCATTAGCAGAAAACAGTAGAGATTTCACTGGTTTTATGGTTGATGGAGTCGTGTACAGATTTACAGTTGTACCTTTTGGACTACAATCAGCCACATCAGCACTTTTAAAAGCACTACATAAAATTCTAAATAAATATGAAAATTTTACTCTACATTATATCGATGATATTTTAATCTTCTCCAAAAATGATACAGATCACTTGAAACACCTAGAAATAATCTTTGAAGCATTAGATAAAGCTGGACTTAAATTAAACATAAAGAAGTGTGCATTTTCCAAGAAGAAGTTATATATTTAGGATATAAAATGGACAAAACAGGAGTATCTCTAAGCGAAGAAAGAATTAGAATCATAAAGGATTGTGTGACAAACTAATCTAAGAACTTTGGGAGGGTTTTTAGGATTATTACACTATTTTAAAAGACTGATACCAAATTTGACAGAAATGGAAATCCCATTATTAGAGTTACTTAAGAAAAATACCAGGTGGAAATGGGATGAAAAGAAAGAAGAAGCTTTCAATAACATCAAGAAAACATTTACTGAAAATATTAAAATTTATCACCCAGATTATAATGAAACTTTTACTCTGAGAACCGATGCATATTTGCACAGATTCGCAGGAGAATTATTACAGACACAAAAAGGGATAGAAGTTCCAATTTCTTTTGTTTCAAGAACAACAAAACCTGCAGAAAGAAATTACAGCACAAGTGAGCTGGAATTAGCAAGTATTACATTCTGTGTAGATAAATTGAGATTTTATTTAATAGGAAATCATTTTAAAATAGAAACTGACAACCAAGCTCTAACCACGATATTAAACAACAAGTATGGTAACAGTAGAATACATTGATGGGCTTTACTGTTACAAGAATATTCATTCGACATAAACTATCTACCTGGAAAGAAAAATATAGTGGCAGATCCTATCACAAGAATGGAGGGAAACAAAAGTAAAATGAAAAAGGAATATAAAATAGGAATTAACATAATGAAAAATACAATGGGAAATTTTACAAATATTAAAATAGTAGATGATCAACGGAACCTAGACAATAAATTAAAACAAAAATCATTAACAAATTCAAATAATATGTATTATAAAATAATAAATAATCAAGAAGTTTATGTAATAACGAATAATTTGGCAAAAGAGATGTTAAAAGAACTTCATAAGAAATATCATCACATAGGTGTCCGAAAAACACATAAAATATTCCGAGAATCTTTTATTAGCAAAAATGACCTAAATTTGTGCAAACAAATAATCAAATATTGTGACATATGCCAATTTGCCAAAGAAAAAAATTATCATAATGAGAATTTAAATAAATCTATTATAACAAAATATCCACTAGAACTCATTGCAGTAGATTTCATATCAAATTTGACACCGAGCAGAGAAGGAAACTCTCATATATTCGTAGTTATAGATCATTTCTCAAAATTCACAGCTGCATATCCTTGCCAGAGAACTAATAAAGAAACAGTTAAAGATTGCCTAACTAAATATTTTATAAAATATGATATTTCAAAGAAATGTCTAATGGATGATGCCAGTTATTTTAATAATAAAAATTTACAAAATTGGTTAATGAAATCGAACGTACAACTAATTTACACGAGCATTAGACATCCTTGTGCAAATCCAGCTGAAAGAATAATAAAAGAAATAGTAAAATACTTAAGAATTTTAGTACACTCGTTGTGGGAACAAAATTTAGATGAAATCATAGAATATATGAACAGTGTTCCAAACGAAATAACAAATATAGCGCAAACAATAATAATGAATAACCTACCTGCGAATAGGCCATGGATAAGTGAAGTGAATGGAAAATATGAAGACATTTTAAAACAAACACAAGAGAGAATTTTAAAGAATGCTCAAAAGTACATGAACAAAAAAAACGACGGACACAAGAAAACAACATTTGAAAAAGGAGACTATGTTTTATTGAAAGCACTAAGAATACCTGATAAGAAGAACAACAAATGTTTAAAATTACAGCTGCCTTATGAAGGTCCATATGAAATAAACACAGAAAACGGCATAAATAGTTACGAATTAAAATACCCTGAATCAGAACAACTTCGTGGAATTTTCCACATATCGCAACTATACAGATACCATCACCATTCTAATGAAAATATACAACAATGTACATAGTAGATAATAAGAAATAAATAAGATAGATTTAAGTTATGTTATATAGAAACATAGGAAGTAAATTTAATTAGAAGTAATTTCAATTATAATGCAAATTTTAAATAGTGTGAACGTTTACCAACTTATTCTGGAATAAATACCAGAAAAGATTTGTAAAAGTTCAGGGAAAGTTGAGATGATATATTCAGTTGAGATGATATATTCAATAAGGAATAATATATAAAGATGATAGATATTAAAGATTATATAAAACAATCATAACAATAACATATGACAACAAATTCAGTTTCTTTAGAACATTCAGTCATAACATAAATAAAAAATTCAAGTAGTAGGTCTAAATAGAATACCAAATATAATTAAAAATTCAATTTGATTAGCAGTCTATCAAGGTATAAGTCAAGTAGCAAAACTTCTTCAAAAGATTAAGTTGATTTTAAGTTTAAAATTCTAAGTTATTAAATAGATCATAAAATTTAAGGAAATGAAATTTGATAATAAAGTTTTGTCAAACACATAAAACCCACAGCAGTCATGTCATGTCCATAGATTTGTCAGGAAATTAGATAATTAACTTAATAATTTTAAGATAGATGTAAAACTGTTGGTTAAAACGTCTATTTAAAATGTTTCAGATAAAGATATTTAGTTTAATAAATAAAATGTTATGCAATTTGAAACGTGACATCTAAATATCTTCATAATATAGTTTCTAGTTTGAAAGGAAAATTAAAAATTTAAATAAGATCACTTAATTTAAATTTAGAAATAATGAAAAAATATTATATATGGCAAAGAATTTATATTATAGCGTATGTAGAATGAATGTAGAATGAACAAGTATATGAATAATATTGATTACATAATATAAAATAAATAATCATTTGTCAATAATATTTCTCTAAATTTATCAATTCTAAGTATTTATCAGGATATCAAATTTAATTTCATAGTAGTATAATCAAAGATAAATAAATAAGACAGACTGAAATCATTGCAAATTATTAATAAGGTAATTTTACGTATAAGTAACATAAGACAGAACTTTAAAAGAAACCAAGCTCAATTAATTAACTTGACGGACGCCGAAACATTAGACACGAAAAGATTCATTTGTTAGCGACATAAATTTTAATGAAATCTGTAATTTTGTATGCAATGTCGATAAAAAAAGAATTAAAGCATGAGACAGAAATAGCAACTGATAATACTATGATTATTGACAAATGATGCGGATAAAATTTTATAAAAAAAAGGAAAACTAATGAAATGTTATGTTTAAAATGTGGTGAACAGAAAACAAAAATGAAATAAATTGTATACATATGCTTTTGAATATTTCTGTTGTAAAATTGCGATATATCAAAATTACAGCTGACCAATTAGACAATAGGATTATGAATAGAACATTCTAGAGAGTGGAAAACTTCTGGTCAACAACAAAGGGTTGTTGATAAAAAAAACTGGGACAGGAGGAGGGAAGTGAAAAGAGATGCGTGAGGTAACATCTGTGAATAGCGGAGTTAAAATTTTAAATTAAAAGTGATAAATATCATTAATTAAGTCTAATTAAAAAGATACTATGATTAAGTAAACAATTCCTAATACGCATAAACAAGTTTTTAATGGGAGAGTGAGATTTGAACGAGTTATCAAGAAATGATGAGTCGCTGCCAAGAGATGTGTAAAGTGGACGCGGACATATTGGAGAAGCTAGTTCTCACCGGGTTGGTGATATTTGAATATATTTTGGTCCAAAATAATATAACAAACTTACTCAATTAAACAAATGATCATTATAAACTTACTTAAAACCCAATTAAATAATAACACATTAATAAAGGTTCCATAGCTATTAAAAATAATTAGTTATATCATAGATAGAAAGTTAATCTGAGAATAAAATAAACATAAATAATAACAAAGTTAAATAATAACTAAAATAAAAAAGGCATCCCAACGTAGTAATATATATATATATATATATATATATATATATATATATATATATATATATATATATATATATATATATTAATACATATCCTCTATCTAAATTCTATAGAAAACATTGAAATAGAGAAAATATGCATATGTACATGTAATACTAGTGATACACACTGTATTATCAATAATTTGAAAGGTTCAATATACTATAAAATTTGACATTTCAATTTTCATATGACATTACTGCAGAATAGACTTAATGACAGATAGATTTTAAAACGATTTGAAAAAGCAGAATACAGATGTCTCTATTAGCAAATGGCACTTATAAATAAAATAATGAAAATCTCTCTTGGTATATAAAAACGTAAATTTGTAATTTTTAAAAAAAAAGAATGCTAGGTAACCAAAGGAGAAGAGAATTATTTATTGAAACATTTTAGTTAGTTGAATTTGAAATCCCCATAAGAGTTGTCTCAAATTTAATTTTGAATATTAGGGAATTTATATAATCGTTATCAGTTCAACATATCTTGCCTTTTGTAAAGCCAGTGCGTGTACTATTCACAAAGAATTACCGCTAAAGTGCAAGTGTTTTTCGCGTTTTCTAAATTATTGATTTGGAAACGTTTGTTCCGGAAATTCTAAAAATACGTTTTAGAATACGTACGTGATCTTCTAGTATCCAGTTTGGTGAGTCCAGTCCATATTATATATTATTCTCGAGAATAAATAGGCCTTTGATCAAAATTATTTCGAAAATAGATGCATTTTATGATTAAATTATAGTAACGTTACTTGTATAAATCTTTACGTCAAGTGCAGACAATTTTGGTAACAGACAATTTACAAGAAAATTTACGTATTTTACATTGACAGATATCAAGTATAAATTTAGACATTTTGAACTTTCGGTTAAAATTATTTAGATAGGAAATTTCTAATATAGATTGTTTTTTAATATTAAGGTTTGATAGAAAATTCTATCTTTGTTTATGCGTTTGTGATAATTTTGAAGAGTTTTGATTTTTGTAAGTGTTATTTTGATAATATATTATATAAATATGAATTCCAAATCTCTTTGGCTCTCTTTTCATATTCATTTTCATTATATTTGATAATTTTTATACTATAGAAAATTTAGTATAATAAGTGACATTTAGTTAATCTCCTGACAGTAAATTCATATATGTCATAAGATAATTTAAATTGTCTTATAGTGTATTGGATAAACAGTTACTGTAGATTTGAATAGTGTGATACGTAATTTAGAAAATTATTTGGAAATTTACAAATTTGAATTATTAGTGGAAATCTTTGATCCCTCCCTGAGAAAAGAGTGATTTGATTGGTGTTGTATTGATTTATCTTTCATTATATAAAATTTAATATTTATTTAGCCGGGCATATTAATTTGACAACTGCTGTCATTAAAAATTTTATAGGTTATATTTAGAGGTAAAGGTATTTTCACAATAGTGTAGTTATTATCACAAATTGTGATGACAGCTACAAATTAAATTCAGCATCATATAAATTCATATTCATATATAAATATAATATAATTTAATTAAAGAACATTGCATATATTATAATATATATATATATATATATATATATATATATACATATCTAAAGTTTTTCTTGGTTTTAGGTCGTTTTTATAAAATATAAACACAAAAAGACGGTTTAAGTTGGGATTACCATCATATATTAACGTTTCGGCTCACTCAAGCCTTTTTCAAAATATATCTACATCTAAAATAAAATGATTTCTTCACTAAGAGATACAATACAACGAAAATATTTTTCACTTACCTCAAACGTAGAATAATTGATGACATATACATTAAAATATCCATTTACAAATTTCGTTAAAAACATAAAATATTCTTTTTACTCTACGAAAACTATTCACAACAAATAATCCATAACGTACATACACATTGAAACTATTTGTTGTGAATACTAGTTTTCGTAGAGTAAAAAGAATATTTTACGTTTTTAACGAAATTTGTAAATGGATATTTTAATGTATATGTCATCAATTATTCTACGTTTGAGGTAAGTGAAAAATATTTTCGTTGTATTGTATCTCTTAGTGAAGAAATCATTTTATTTTAGATGTAGATATATTTTGAAAAAGGCTTGAGTGAGCCGAAACGTTAATATATGATGGTAATCCCAACTTAAACCGTCTTTTTGTGTTTATATTTTATAAAAACGACCTAAAACCAAGAAAAACTTTAGATATATGTATATATACTATAAAACGTCAAAGAAAGTATCCCGCACATATATATATATATATATATAAATATATATATAAAACTGGTGAATATTGGGGGATTGCAACAAGAAAAAGGAAAAAGTGTACTCTTAACGGAAAATTTCCAAGCTTTCGAGAATCCACAACACGTGTGTACTTACCTCCGAGGTTAGTCAAATAGTCATCCGATTTAGAGGGAAAAAGTATCATTTCCTAGCCGACATTCAACAAAAAAGCACTCTGTTCTTTAAGTTTGCATAATGGTGTTGTACGTTGGCTTAAAGTCCGTTTTAATGTGTACTTTCGTATCCTAATTAGTTCATATTTTAATCATCCGTAGTTTAATCCAATATAACATAATGGAATCTAACCTCAACTCGGAGGTAAGTACACACGTGTTGTGGATCTTTTTCTTATTGTATCCCTCTTTACAATTACATGATTTAACTGCTGTTTTTTCATTTTAGTCTCCCTGATGATGAGGACAATCATCCTCGAAAGCTTGGAAATTTTCCGTTAAGAGTACAATTTTTTTCCTTTTTCTTGCTGCAAACCCCCAATATTCCTAACAGTCAGGAAATACTATCCCCCTTAAAAATAAAAAGAACTCATTTCAAATTATGTTAAATAGTACTTAAATGACTTATTATATTGCATTTCCTAACCATTCGATTAAAATATCGTTACAAATATGCCAAACAATTCAATTATGGGCGCGTCTGTATTAGGAGGATATCAGCAGTTTTTACTATTTGCCACATATCAATTTTAATTTGTAGAGTATATACTCAGATTAACAAATATAATAGATATGTTTGTTTAGATTTATTCTTGCCCCAAACATCGAGTCACATTCTAAGCTCACTTGCGGACACTTCCATTGCTTTGCCATATTTACAAAGTCTCTTTAGTTGCAGGAAAAATGAAATTAGAAGTTTAATTGAAAATATGTTAAAAAGTTATACAAATAAAAAAAGTCATACTAATTTATGCATTTGAGTCGCAGCTTTTGAAATTAATTAATAATACTTGAATTTTATTTATTAAATGAATATTCTTATATGAATTTTAAACAAGTATTTGTTGTATCCTTAGATACCTTTATGGTTATAACTAAAAGTGGCAACATTGCTCAAAATTTCAGTACCTGTTTAATGTGTCAATAGTAATCAATTTAGTAGTTTTGCCCTTCTTTAATTACCATATAAAGAGAGATGCAAATATCGACGATCATTTCGAATACGCCGTAGTATTGTAGTAAATAATGTCAAACGTGGGTTGTTTATACAAGCGCCATCACGACTAGAGAGTAAACATTTAGTTCTTTCCTTTTGATGTGTTTTTCAAGACTTTTAGTGACAAAATAAACTTTGAAGTTAATTAATTTAATGTTTTTGGATTATCATGGTTCATCGGTGCCAAGTTTGTGAGAAAAATAGCCGAAATTGCCAAGGCCATGTATCTACAATACCAACCCCACCTTTTGTAATTCATTAATTATTTCACTACTGGCGTTTAGGTTGGCCGCAAAAATAAACGTGTTTATGAATGGATGGCCCTCTCTATGTTTATTATTACTCTAAGGGTATATAAACAGTTATATGGTTAATTCGGTTGTTTTTTATAAAAAATGTCATGATAGGATCGATTGCCGGTTTATTGTTTGTTGATATTACCATGGAAACATTTACGCGGGAAGTAGAAATCCCAATTTTGTAAAATGAGCTATAAGTTCTTCAGTAGGCAAAACGGGATTGGTGCATTCCAAGAATAGGTGATTTAGATTAGAAATTTTACTATCATTGCACGAACGATAAAGAGAACTTACTAAACTGAGTCTGTGAAGATGCATCCGAAAACGAGAGTGATTTAATTTTAGTCATATTGTTATATATATACAGTAAGATTCACTTAAAATTGTAGGTAGATTACGGTGAATGGGAAAATATTAATTTCTTCTCAAAACCATCGTATATTTTTGAGCAATCTAATCACACTACATGTGCCTAAGCCCAGATAAATAAACTGATATTTAAAAAATGGATAAAATATGCAAGGTTTTTAATATTGAAATTATTTTCTTTTTAAATTGTTCATTATAGAATCGGTCAGTCCATAAAGAAAGATTACATATGGTATGTCTCATGAATTGCAAGATTCCATTAGAAAAATCAGTATTAAAAATCCCACTAATTCTGAAAATTAATGAAACGTTTAGATATCTCAAGTACTTCCAAATTTAAGAGAGTAATCGAAGTTTGAGAGTGTTTAGATATAATTTATAATCTTGAGCAATCAATTAATCTCGGCGAACTTAATTACTCACAAACGATGAAGTTACTATGAATAATTATGAGAAGAAGTTTGGTAGAGCATTCCGATTGATGGGTATAGTAAACATAACAAATCAATATGTGTTAAGAAATATTATCTTGGTATATAAAATAAATACTGTTTTAAATTTCTGTGTACTCTATAAAATCGCTCCTGTTATTTAATGTTCGTTCCAATATGACTCCAATAAACATCGGGTACTTACCTGCAATAATCACTGAGAAGATAATTGGCAATCTCAAACAATTAGTACAGGTAAGTACTTAGGACGCCCTAGAATACATACTTAGATAATTATATCACTAAAATAATATTTACATATAAATGAAAAATAATAATGCCCGTATCTAATCACGTCTTTATCAAAAAAATTCTTGAAAAACCCTTCTGTAAAAGTCGATAATCCTATACTATTGCTATAGGCATTTTGTTGTAAATTGGTGTTCGAGTTGTAACTTGTATATTGCAATCATTTGAAGCAAAAAGTTTAATAATATTTCGCCCTTTGCTAAAAAAAGTGTATTTAACTCCTGGTGCAAAATTGATTATAAAAAATGTTTAAGAAACGTGAAGTATCGAGGTTTGGGAACAACTGCCGCAATTATTAACAAAAACACCTACATCTACAGTAAAAGTTATCATAATGGAACCTATTCATAACCGAGAACAAATAAGTGATACCAATATAGTTAAACGTATAGACGGATTTGAAAAGGATATTATTCGAAGAAAAATATACATGTACCAAGAACAAAATATACCTACCCTTGATTGTATTAAAAAATATATTAAATTAACGATGAAACTAATATCCAACGTGGCCGTACAAGTTTGTGGAGAATTCTCTCGCAGATGGGGTTTAAATACTGTAAGATTGATCAAAGATATGCAATAATGGAGTCATACCGTTTAAGAATGTGGAGACAGTCATTAAGTATAGAAGTGAAAATTGATATATTATCTATCTTGATGAGCCACGGTATGATACACATAATACTCGAAATAAAGATTAGGTAGATTCGTCTAAAGAATGTTGGATAAAAGCACCGTCAAATAGAAGACAACGCATCACAATCATTCATGCTGGATCGAAAGAAGATTGGATTCCAAATGCGTTGTTTGTTGTTGTCAGCAAAAAACATGAAAGATTCAAGTTTGTACTACCAGCAGGATACCACGGCTTAACTTTTTGAAAATTGGTTTAAAAATTATTTGCCTACCGGAAAACAGTGTTATTGTTATGGACAACGCACGTTATCACCGACAGGTAAATAAAGCACCAAATAGAGCAAATTATAAAAATGAAATTCAAGAATATTTGTGAACTCGTCATTTACTTTGACGAAAGCTACAGCAAAGCTCATCTTTCAAAGATATTAGCAGCGTTTAAAATTAAAAATTATGGCTAAAACTGTGGGACATACAGCACCGCGACTGCCTCCATACTATTGTATATTCAACCCAATTGAATACATGTGGTATCAGTTAAAATCCAGAGTAAGATCTGAAAATATTTCACCCATGTTAAATGCAAGTGTGGTTGAATTGGTAAAAAATACGATAGTTAATATTTCAACTGAAAGTTGGTAAAAATCAATTAACCATGTATAAAAAAATTGAAGATTCCTACCTAAATGCAAATGTTACTGTTAACCTAAATGAGGACGGTAGCGATACTGAAATAATTATGGAATAGACGTTAATTAATATTTTTGCAAATAATACAAACTCACTGTTGTTAATTTTATCAAATTTTTAATTTTACATTTTTATATTTAAATATTTATTTTACAATAATTGATTAAAATATTAAATTTTATATGTAATATATCTATCTAATTGTAAATAAGGCAGAAAGACAAATGTACTGTTTATTTTTCAATTTGCAATTTACAACTTTCCATAGATTATTTATTGTCGGTGTGCAGGTAGTGAATCAAGGCGAAATATCTTACAAGTGAGCTATACTGATAATTATTCTACCCTACTGACGTTATAGTTGGCATTTACCAAAAATAATATGGACTAGCCGAGTAAACGAAAAATATAACAAACATATGATTGATTCTATCAAAGATGAATTAAAAACAATTGAAACGCTGGTTGCAAATTAATTTAAAAATTTAATGATTTTTCCAAAACAATTGGACCCAAAATTATGGGTGGTGTATCCACCAATTTCTAATCTATCGATTTAAATTCATAAAGATATTGGTTCAAAAGCTAATTTTCAATTAGACATATCGACTGTAATATTTACAGAAAACGTTTTATTCTCTAGGAAAAGTTTTCCAGACAATTCTCTTTTGAATACCACTACGGCGAATCATCGTTCCTAGAAGAAAAATTCGTCACCCCATGCATTATTATTATTTCGACATGCTGTCGCTGCGTACCAGACTCGAGGACGCCGCGCGGTTGGCTGCCGTCGCGGCGCCATGAACTCTGCAGACAATCCCTGTCAACTTGTTGCTGTGGGGCCCGACGTAGGGTTAAAGACCTAATTCGATTTTTTAATGATATCATTGTAAGTTTTCTGTTGGAAATTGTTTGTAGTTAATACACGTTTCAAATCACCGTAATATAAGTGTTCAGTTATACTACTCTTGAAAGCAAACTTATGTTTCCACTGTAGTAAATGCGATATACAGTGAGACATTATTTTGGCATTAATAATCTGATGAAAGCCCTCGAGCTTTCATCTCTGATTATTAATGCCAAAATAATGTCGAATCAAATTAATAAATACAAGAGATATTTAGCAGCATTGAAAATAGTCGACAATTTGTCAAGGTCGTGTTATATTTATGAAGATTATGTCTTGAATTCAATTCTTTATATCAGACATATTCACAAAATGAAACAATTTGGAATAATTTATTCAAAATAACAACAACGATCAACAAAATACAGCACCAGCTTTATAATTTATCAATTGAAACTGAAAACACAATTATTGAATGCGACGACATTTCCACCGTGTGTGCCTAATTTGTGACATTTGTTTAGCTTTTGAAGAACTGGCAGTATTCACCATAGAAGTTCCACATTTATTCTGATTTCTCAATCTGTTCAAATTACCCTGGTGATGTTGTTCATCCATCTGCAAGTAAGGTTGAATTGAAGAAGTACTAGCGTGGCCAGTAATTTTAATGAGTTGCTGCTCTGGTACTCCGAATTTTGTCAGTTGAGAAACTGCAGTTGATCTGCAAGAATGGTTTGTAATTTTCAATTAGTTGGTATCTAAACTAATAGACTTTGCTCCCAATTTTGAAAGTTCGTTTTTCTCAACAGGCAAATTCTTGTACCACAATGAGTTTCCTTTTTGCCAGAATGGATTTGGAGTTAGGAACAAACGTGAACGTGTGAATCCTGGTCCTCCTTTTCTAATAAATTCTCTGAACAATCTAAACGGACAGCGCTGTGGGTTTGGTTCATTTTTAGTAACTTGGTATCTGCACATGTTTCCTCCTTGACATGTTTTTGTAAAAATTGGATTGTATTCTATCCCACTTGATACAATACTATCATTCTGAATTTAAAATGTTCAATCAAAGCTGAACAACCTTCGCCCCCACGACACGTTAATTCTACTGAAGCTGGAGATTTTTTATCGCAATAATAGCACATATTTTCTATACTTAAGGCCGTTGAACTCCGTTTCCGTTTTCCTGATGTTTCTGCAATTGCCGTCTCTTGGCATTGCGTGCGTCTCGAGAACTTTTGAATTTGCACGCTTCAAATGGATCTATTTTTATGTTATACTTCTTGATATATATATCTCTTGAAGAGTTTTAGCTGTAGAATTCCCCATAACTTCACAGTATATTGTTTATAATTTAGCCCATTTCCTTTTTTCATATTCCAGGCCCATTCTTTCAAAATATCATTCAGTTTTATGAATGGTGTCGACTTATTCAATTCATATTGTAATGTTTTTCTTATTTATTTAAACAGTAAACGGGTGGGATAAATTTTAAACACACGGTATGGCTACTTACTAATTTATTTAATCACTAAACTCCTCACTAACACTTACTTTATATATACTAAACTAATCACTTATTATATACACATTATATTCACTAAAACTAATTTATATAAACAGTTCACTAATTTATATTCACTTATTTACTTGTTTATCTCACGATGTCAAATTATCAACAGAACTGCTCCGCTGATCGGTCCTTTATTTATATTAGGGTCTTTTTTACGAGAAAATTCCGAACTGCGGCTTACTCAAAAACAAATGGCTTTCTGGTATTTTCTAGATAGGACTGGTCACAAAAACAATAAGATAGTCGTAAACAGTTATAAAAAAACCTGCGTATCCGCCATAATTTTAACTTTTATACTTGGCTTAGACAGCGTCGGATTTAGGGACTATACCAGTGTGGTGTTTCGTAGCAATATTGACGATCCTCTCAAAATTTGATAAACTGTTTCCATACGCTATTTTTACTCCTCACTGTATTATCAGGGTTTGTAGCCTCGATTACCCTAACTATTTCTTTGCTTTTGATTTTCTCTAAACCGATTTAAATACAACAGCTTCAACACGATTGATTCAATTTGACGTTTAAGATGTATTTATTTAGAGTACTGTCAGATGCACAGGGTCTTTGGTATAAGTATCATGCTGAATAGTCGGTGACTATTGTGCACCATGCAAATAGTCGCTAAAAGAGCGTGTTGATTGGTCTTGTCAAACAGGAATCTAAAGTATGATTGGTTGATGACTGATATTTAATAGACGAAAAAAAATAATCAATTTGATGTTTCGCCTCCTGTCAACATGTGAATATTTCCATAGTGACGTTTCTTTGACATTCGTCAAAAAAAATAACAGTCAAGCTTAGTGAAGTTGGTTGAATTTTTCAATATGCAGCGCTTTGGTTATAGTTCTAGTGGTGAAAAGATCAAGAAATTGAAAGAAAATTTGACACCACAAAATTCAGCAAAAACACATAATTATGTTTGGAAACAGTATACGCAGTTTTGTGAATATTGAAATTACAATCTTTGTGCTAAAATTTCGAATGAAAAACTACTGAAATATTGGGCGTTCAACATGAAACATGCAGACGGCACATAATATAAAGAAAGTACATTAAAAACAATTTGGAATATTTCTGCTAAACTCTTTAAAAAGTTTTATGAAGAATTCAACAAAGAACTAAATCCATTTAAAGGTGTAATTTTTTAAAATGCAAGAAAGATCCTGACAGCTAAAGAAAGAAGTTTCAAGCAATTCTCGAAAAAAGAAAAAGAAGCTCAGCCGCCCTTAATGAGAAATAAATTACCAAAGTTGTTTCAAATTTCTATGAAAAGACACCAGACGGTTTGCAAATTTTTTTTACCAAATTTGTGCTGTATCTTAATGGGTCAGTGCCCAGTACGTATCAGAAAAAAATATTGAGCAAAATATCGCCAAGTATGATAACTAATCGTCTCTTTTTAAAACCTAATATGTATTGGCAGAAAACGGAAAAATGGCACTACAAATTCCCAACACGACAATACATCAAATATTTATTATAATAATTATACCTTTAATTTTAACATCAATAAATAAAAGATAAAAAATATTATTTGCTATATATAATCGTAAAAAATAGCAACTCGAGCATAAACAATATATTTCGATTATACACTAACCTCTTCACAAACGTTTGTCAATTAAACGGAAAAGAACGTTTAACTTTTGTTATTTTTTATGAAGTTTAGGGTTGGGAAATTGTTCTTGTTTACCTCGTAGATCCACCTTTGATATCAAGATGGTGCTAGTTCAAATAACAAATTACATATAGATCGAATCTATTTTCTGTCACGTCTTCTAATAAAGTAGGTATAATTCAATATTTGTCGTGTAAGATAGCCTAAGGGTTGCTGCTTACGGTTATATGTATTCTTGATTATTTTTCTTTCCTGCTGCCTGCTTTTGCGTCATAATACAGACATTGTTTTATACGAAACACATTTTTATGGTAATATCTAATTCTCATTTAATGCATTAACATATTATGATTAATAGCATAATTCTACTGTTGTTAGATTCCTAAATAATACTTTCAAGATTTTCAACATCGGCATTTTGTTCAAATGAATTAAGTAATCATTGTGTGAAACAAATTTCCATTTGAGATTTTCAATTAAGTTTAACCATGCCTAAATGCAAGGAAAAAACTATAGGTTATTTGGTACTGAATCACAATTCAAACCTATTGTTCATAATGGGTTCTCCTACTTTAGCATGAAAATCTTTGATGACTATGTTTCAGAACATCATTCATTGATCCATACCAATCGGTGCGTCGGAAGATGTTGTTTTTATCAGATAGACATGTGACATATAAAGCTTCAATTAGACAGAAATATATTTTAGATAGAGTAAATATTTATTTTAAAAGAATAGGTGTATTCTAATTAAGCAGCGAAACTAATTTTATGCTCCTGTATTCGTTTTTTTTATTTTGCCGTTTTTGTTACCATTATTTTTAATATTTTAAGGCTGAATTTTCAATAATCATTGCTATTATTTTTGGACTATTGTTGATTATTGATAGTTTTCATATCACACGTTCCTTGTTTATTCTAAAAAATGAATAGTGTGACACTTTATTTTCCCATAATCTACTATCATGAATAGCTACTTTCCATCCCTCAAATGAGTATAAATTTGAAACCGATTATTCAAGCAATTTTAGATAGGACCTGCTACTCAAATTATTTTTCATGCCGCCAGCCATTACCGACAATTTTGCAGGAGACAAAATTCGCCGGGAATATTTTGCAAAGGGGACTTTTGTTAAAAATTCACTAGAAGTGGACGGCAGCATTGATTCTTAATTTTCTCAATATCAACAAGTTTGACATAAAAGAGAAATATTTCGTTAATTTTTTACTTTTCAAAAGTGATTTAAGTTTGTTGGCATGAAAATTTTTGTGGATTACACGTCCAGAAAATGTTTTGCGACTTCTCGTGTTGGCTAAGAGTATCGGTTACGCAATACAACTCACACTCGCAAAATATCATTTTCTGAACTAGTGATCCAAATAACTATTGCTTCATATTTGTTGCATATTATCGATATAAAGCATATGAACATATTTTTTAAACAAATATTCGATTACGTACTTTACAACCTGTTCAATATTTGATAAAAATGAATGTACCTATATCTAACTGTTCGGAGCTTGGTTAATGTTAGAAAAAATCTAATTACGCGAGTTTTTTGTATACATTTTTTTAACAAAATTGGTTTTACTTGTTTCCATCTAAACATCAAAGGTACGTTGATTGCTAGTTTTATATTTTTTGTATTCCAGCGATTAATAGAAAATTAATTTTACATGAACAATTGTTGAATGAGGACGCTCCATTAGAGTTTAATAAGATAGAGATTCTGACAGAGGATTACTATAAACTGAACATTTGAGATAACATTCGAAATTTTTTGTAGAATTAAGATAAAACACCCACGTTATTTAATAGCAATGTGGTTTACAGTTTGCCCTGTTCTGGGTGCAATGGATGTTACATAGGACAGACGGGTCAATGGTTGAGACAAGGAGTCAATCAACATAAAAAGCAATTGTCGCAACTGTGCGGCAATGGAACTCCCTATAAATACGAGACATGAGTTTGACTACACGAGCATAAAAATTTTAGAAAGAGAGAACAGACATAAGAACAGGTTATTTCTGGAAATGTGCTACATTCATAAATCAAAAAACACCATAAATTATAAATCTGACGTCAATCAATTAAGTAATATCTATTGTAACATCCTAAATAAAATTTAAGTATTACACTTTCTATAACAAAAAAATCTAGTTTTTAATTTTATCAACGTGTTTAATTTTAAAACATACCTACTGTCTAAAAATGTGTTGAACGTGTTGTGCTGTTTTTTGTTTTACATTTTAATCAACTGACACCAATTTTCTGTACGTAGTAATTTTAAAATGTTTTATTATTATATTGTTTTCAATAAATCTTCTAGTTCGCTCCTAATGAAGCCATTAAATAATGAAGAAATATTGAGCACTATTTTCCCGGGGACAAAGATAATTTTATAAAAAGTGATATTTTGTTACCTGTCAACAGAGATAAAATGTCAAACCTTTTCACGTCACAGAAAAAAGTCCTTTTTAATCGACACTGATACTAAGAAATTTCATATTAAATATGTATACTGGAGTTTTGGATCTAGAAAATATTTATTCATGGTAGTTCTTTTGTTACAGGAAAAGAGCTCCGGTTCTTCCGTTTCATCGGTTTTTTCAATTAAAAATAATTTATAATTTCCAAAAAGTTTTGTTTTCAAATTTGTGAATTAAAAACATTACTTACCACTCCTCCTCCTACAGAGTGCACTAAAATGGATTTTCCCTGAGTTAATCCAGAAATCTCAAAGAGTAAAATATAGGCCACTGTAAAATTCATTGTGATGGTAGCAGCGTCCAAATGTGACACACCATTAGGTAATTTGTACACGTATCTTGCTGGTACCGATACTAATTCGGCCCATGCTCTATATTCTGGTAAAGCTACAACGTTATCTCCAACCTGAAACGTTAAAAGATAATCATTAACAATTTTACACTTAATACATTTTTGTGTATGGGTCATTATGCTGGGACTCTAATATTTTCGCCAATATAAACCGCCTAAAGCATGCGAAGATATTGTACGATTTTTACAAAATTGTTTCTAATTAAGAGGTGATTTACGAGGTGTGCGTATATTAAAGAACGAACGGGCTCTGCCACAAACAAGTACGTAAGCCAAATGCAAACGACCGAAAGCTATTCAGTGTGAAGCCTTCCTTTCGAATGCATTACTTCATATCCCCACAAAAAAAATCTGCTTGGTTGTACCCTTCGTTTGCATTAGAACTGATTTTTTGTTTCACAGTAAAATATCAAGTATCAAAATGGAGCAACGAATTAATGTGGAATGTCACACGAAACTTGAAAAAACTGGAACATAATTTATTGAAAATCAGTGCATGGAAGAGCCCAACTTATGCGAGTGCCAAAAATCTCGAATGAGCAAATCATGATTCAAAGCAATAATGATATGATATTTTTTTTTGCTTTACTCATAGGACTGTGAACATTCACTGGATTTCTGAAAGTCAAACTATTAATCAATATTGCTACAATTACATTTTTGCTAAGCTGAGTGAAAGAATAATGAAAAAACGCATTGATTTGTGAAAGGGAATGTCATGGATTATTTACCTAAACAATCCACTAACTCATTTAGGATTGTCCGTCAAGTGATTTATAGCCAAATACAACATCTTATCCGACAGATTTTGTCCCTTGCGACTTCGATCTGTTGTCCAAGGTGAAATATTAAAAGGGACAAGACCCTCCCAGCACCATTTCGAACAATGAAAGATTCGCATTGGGCGATGTAGGAATAGAAGAGGGGTGAAGGTAATTATAAATTAATTTGGAAGTAATCAAAATAACACGTTGTATTGCACAAATCTTTTTTATTTAATAGCCATACTTCGTAATTTGATCATATATATGACCGAGTCAGGACCCTGATCAAAATGATACGTCATAATCAAATGAGATCGTAATGTGACTGCCCTAACCTAAAATTGCAATGAACTACTTGTTGGTAATACATAGATCATGAATATAGAGGAAAATATCTTAGACGAGGAATGTAATGCGGAACTAGAATACATTCAGAATATATCATTTACGTTATTGTAAAGTAGGAGTACACGGACGAGAAAGTTTTCAAAAGTATTACAACCTATAGAAATAGTAGCGAATTTTTAATGAAATTTCGTCATGGGTGACTAATAGAATTATTCCTTTTTTAGATTTCTAGAAAGGAATCTGCACTAATAATGCAAATTAGTAAAATTATTATTTCCCATGCTGCAAAGATATATTTATTCAAAATATACCAATACAAATACAGGAAAGCACGTAAGTATATTATCAACACGGGTTTTGGGACGGAAGTCGACCATGTTGAATTTCGTGACCAACTTCCGCGCGCACCGGAAGTGACGTCCATCTTGTGTTCTGTGATGCGTGTCTTCTCTCATGTGCACAGTGTCCTCCATTTTTTTCTATTTATTTTGTATATAGTGTGACATAAGCAGCGCTTTCGTACAATTTATTAAATTGAAAAAAAGATTTCGCTATCGGCGGCGGGGTTCGTTCCTCGAACACGCGATCTCTTGTGTTCATAGTGTCCGACCTTTCTGGCAAGCCTACGAACCCGTTATGTATTCATTCGCTGATGTGAATGCGGTTTTAAAAATTTATCATAATAAAACTTTTATTTATTTCAATTTCAGATCGTACAACGAAAGATTAATTCATTATAATGCGTGTAATCTGGATATGTTAAAAGACAATTGGTGCGTTTTTTTTGACTGAGATCTCAGATCACTTCAGTTAGGTGATCTGAGATAAAGTGATGTGAGTAAGCACCAAAAAGAACGACATCTCAATTGAAGCGCGCGATCTGTCGATAGATTTAAACTATACGACAGATTCGTATCAGCATCTAATAATGTTAATTAATTGAATAGATGAGGCTTTTACTTGATGAAGATCCATACTGAACGATGAAATAAAACAATATAGTTTATTTAAATCTTTATTTATTTGAACTAATGTTCAATTTAAACTTGACGCGTTTCACTAACACAGTAGCTTTGTCAAAACGAATGAAGGTAAACTATAAAAATGTCTTAATATATACAGTGCTAAATCTATTTACTAAGGTTAACAATGGTATTGAA
Source organism: Galeruca laticollis (assembly GCA_963921935.1). NCBI lineage: Eukaryota > Metazoa > Arthropoda > Insecta > Coleoptera > Chrysomelidae > Galeruca > Galeruca laticollis. Next base: position 178,927,697 of record OY998176.1, read on the forward strand.
AGAAATTACCTGGAAATTAATTCACTACAAACATTCCTAAGCTATCTTTATCTCTTTACCTAGAAGATAGCTTAGGAATGTTTGTAGTGAATGAATTTCCAGGTAATTTCTTTCAATACCATTGTTAACCTTAGTAAATAGATTTAGCACTGTATATATTAAGACATTTTTATATTTTACCTTCATTCGTTTTGACAAAGCTACTGTGTTAGTGAAACGCGTCAAAAAGTTTAAATTGAACATTAGTTCAAATAAATGAAGATTTAAACAAACTATATTGTTTTATTTCATCGTTCAATGTTAATTAATGTATCCATAATTTGTAACAGAAGAAAAATAGATTATGTGTGTTTATTGTTTATATGTCAATGGTTAAAACTTTAGATAACCTTGGTTAAAACTACAAATAAACCAAGCAAATCAAATATTTCTTCATCCCCATCACTTTATTTCCGACTCAATTCCAACTGATACCCCCTTACAACACATTCAGCATCGGTGAAGGGGGAGGAAAAATCTCAGCTCACTTAGAGTAAAACAAAAAGAACGCTCACATTACTGATGTGGGCTGAGATTAACTGAGATCTCAGTCAAAAATAACGCACCTATTATCTACATGATGTTGTATGTTATACCGGGGTATGTTCATGAGTGTTAAAAATATGTAATTAATATCATACATCGAAATTAATATATTTATGATACTGAGCGTAATATGAATATGTTAAAAAGACATTATCTGCGTTATTATTGTATTTTGAGTGTATTCTGATAAATGTCGAAAAGACATTTCCAAAAAAACGCGTATTAAATAAATCTTAAAATGTTGAGAATTCTGTGTATTATTTAAAGCACCTGCGCATATTCTTTTTTCAGACATGTTTCGACTTGCTTATACGTACAATATCACCAACTTTTTGAGATGCAGCAATCTTTAGTTGACTATATGTTTTGTTAAAAATAATTGGAATTCCAAGCGGTATGACCATATCCGGTATAACGTAGATAATGTTAAATTTGCCGTTTTCGCAAAACAATATTGAATGGGCTGAACCCAAAAAACAGATGTTTAGGGGAGACCGGAGACAATTGTAACATGGTACAATTAGGAAGTTGCATAGATCATAAATATCTTTGAAAACTTGTTAAAACGTGGTCAATATAAAATGAATGCCACTGCGAATAATTTCAAAAGAATAACAATTATAAGTGCGCAATAAATGATTCCAATACATGCGCCGCTCAGATCAACTAGAAATGGGTGTCTCCTTGTCGTAACGTCAGCTGCCGGATGCGTGTTTTTGAGCCGAGAGAATTGTATTACAGCGTGTATTGAATATAACACATTTGATTAAAAATTGTTACCATATGCTGCTGCTTCTATGGTCTTTATTTTTGTTTGTGTGGGTACCTACATACATTTGTTATAATTATAAGTATTAGTGTAGCTAGTAGCTTGTATTATATTTGGTTATAGTTTGGTGTAATCTTCGTGCATAGTGACGAAATTTATTTGTGAAATATTTTATTATTACTACTTGTAGATCTGCCAGAGAAAATTATGGTGACAATGCGGTAGGTTACGTACAAGTAAGAAGAGAAGGCAGAATTACACCTGAACATAATATAACCAAAAAACCTTACACCATAGTCTATTAAGATATGATGAAACTGAGGAAACCGTAATTTTTGTATAATGTGCCAATATAACTACCCCCAAAAAACTACAAACCTACAGCACTTACGCAAGCGCCTAACCGAAAAATATTAAGTGTGTACTATAGGGAATTGGCACCGTGAAGCACGAAAGCGAGCGTCCGACAACTGACGTCATGAAATGTCGCAGGTTTTTAAGGGGGAGGAGATTGGTGCAAACTTCTACCTAAGATTTCTCCGTTATTTTAAAATTGTAAACGCTGTTTTAATCAGTAAATTGCGATCTATTTAAATAGTAAATAACAAAAAAACATGCTACTTCCTCATTGTAACAGCGCCCACAACAAAACGAACATACATATTATATTTCGCGCCAATATCTGATGACCTTCGTTGGCTTCAGAGGTGCGTATCGCTGTAGTTTCGGCGTGCCAGTACTGGTACAATCATCTTAACGTGCAGTTAGTGTATTTTTTAAGCTGTAAGTGATTTTTTCGCACTTTAATTATTTTATTATAAACCATAGTGAATATGTATAAAATACGTTGAAATTTCGTCAACGTTTTATTTAAGCATGGCTCTAATAGTTGTGAAAATTAGAACTGATTATAGATGTTGCAGGTTTGTCTACATTAATTTTAAACAATAAAATTGTAGCTGGAGACACTTGTAACACACAATTGGGAGACAATCGTCTCCCACTACAATGAAATTAATTTTGTTGACGTTTGATTTTTTTTGCCGAAAAATGCCACGTTCGAGAATAAGAAAAACAGAGAGGAGTACTTCCAGTATTGATCTACAGTATGTAACTTCATTGGGAATAGACCAAGGTGTCTCCGAAAGGGAAGCTGCAAAACGATTTAAAATTTGTCATGTTACCCTACTTAGACATATCAAAAAAGTTAAAAGTAGTAATGAAAAGCTCAATGTTGGTTACAATTCTCATAATAAAAAATTGCCCTCAGAAGACGAGGTATATTTTGTGATTACATTCGTATTTCAGCTGACATGTACTCCGGCCTTCGTTCTCTTAGATACGAATTTTGCAAATATCCATGCTCATAAACAGTGGTACTTATCAAAAATGGCGTCAAGGGATTGGTTTTCCAATTTTATGATGAGAAATTCTACATTGTAGATTAGAGTACCAGAAGCCGCAGTCACGCTAGAGCTGTGAATTTCAACAGAGCGAATGTTGGTCAATTTTTCGACATTTTAGCCAGGGTAATCGAAAGAGAACAGTTTGAGGCTGCCAACATATATAATGTGAACGATACAGGGGTAACTACTGTCCAAAAATCTAATAAAATTGTTACTGCCAAGAGCACCACACAGGAAGGAGCCGTTATATCTGCGGAAAGAGGAACATTAGTTACCCTCTGTGTAGCTGTGAACGCTATAGGAAATGATGTCCCGGCTATATTTATATTCCCCAGGAAATGGTTTAAGCTTTACTATATAACAAATATTCCAGTTGGTAAAATCGGAGAAGCTAATGGGTCTGGTTGGATGGACACAGAAACTTTTTTCACTTTTATAAAACATTTTGCAAAATATACTAAAGCTTCACCTGAAAATAAGATTTTACTTTTACTAGATAATCATAGATCTCACTTGGGCCCCATAAATTACAGCCATTAGATCGGAGTGTTATGTGCCACTAAAATCATATTTAAACAGTTGTATGGACGCTTGGATGAAAATAATCCCGGTCAAACTATGACAATTTATGACTTATGGAATTGTTGCAGAAGCACTATCAAAAACCTACTGCACCAGTCAACATAATGAATGGATTCAAAGTGAGTATATAATCAATCCTTTCAACCAGGATGTCTTTCAGGATCATGAGTTTGCTCCGTATTTACCAACTCTCAGAAACCGAAACAGAACACCTCCATATACTATTTTTGAGGATGTATCGATACCATATACTTCCAAAAAACCTGACGGACCAAGACATTACGTTGCCCGGAACCGGAGATGTTCAAATAAATAACGATTCGAAGCCATCAACTTCTAAGTAAACTGATGAATTAAATGTCTCCAAGCAATTGTTAGAACACATTCCACCCTTTCCAAAAGCTCCTAAGACTGCCAAGAAAAATGTCAGCAATAGAAGGAAAAGGAAATCAACTATGTTGACATAAACATCGGAGAAGATTGCATTAGAAGAATAGGCAGCAAAAGCAAAGAAGCAGAATGCGAAAAAAGTAAAAAGGGTGATTACAACGACGCCTTGTGTTTGTATTGCCTAGAGGAATAGGTACTCTAATGATAAGCATGGAGAAGAACGGTTGAAACGCCAAAAGTGCAAAGTCTGGGCTCATTTCGAATGCAGAGGCGACGATGGTGGTTTTTTTTCTTTTGTATTAATTGTAGGAAATAAGTTTATCATTCAACACTGCTCTTTATGTTTTATTATTATTCTATGGAAGGAAGTTCTTAATCCAGACTTATCACGCAGCACTCAAGTGGTTAATGCAGTTCAATAAACCCGAAGGCCAGATCGCTAGATGGATTTAACGACTTCAAGAGTACGATTTCAAGATCGAACATCGAGCTGGTGTGAGTTACCGAAATGCCGAATCCCTGTCCAGACGGCCGTGCCCAACAGACTGTTACCACTACAACAAGGCGGAATCTAGGGCAGCTGCAATTTCAAAGGCTACAGTAGTTAACGAGGAATGGTAACCCACCAGGATCAGAGAAGATCAGGAGAATGATCCTCACCTAAAGAAGATTCGGCAATGAAAAGAAGAAAATCGGCGACCTGCCTGGCAAGAAGTGTCAAGACTTTCACCGACACTCAAGGCATATTGGGCTAAGTGGGACTCACTTGTCTCGGAAGAAGGGCTGTTGAAAAGAGTCCTTGAATACGATGATGGTTCCGAGATGAGAAGACAGATAGTTATCCCGAGAACTATAGTAGCAAATGTACTGAGAAAGTTACACGAAAGTCCATCGGGAGGTCATCTGGGAGTGAAGGACCTTCAGCGAGTCCGTGAAAGGTTTTAATGGATGAGCAGCTCCGACGATGTGAAGTACTGGTGTAAGAAATGTACTACTTGTGTTACGAGTAATGGACCACATCGCACCCATGAAACAATATAATGTTGGAAGTCCTTTCGAAGGGATTGCTTTAGATATCGCTGGACCATTTTCGACGACAGAAAATGGTGGTAAATACATCCTGGTAGAAATGGATTATTTCACAAAGTGGGTGGAAATTTACGCGATCCCCGAACCAAGAGGCCACAACTGTCGCGGATGAATTGGTGAAATTTATTAGTCGATCCAGTGCCCTTGGAAGTCCACAGCGATCAAGGAAGACATTTCGAGAGCCAGGTATTCCAGGAAATGTGTGACAAGCTAGGAATGAAGAAGACCAGGACAACAGCGTTGCATCCACAGTCAGATGAAATGGTCGAAAGAATGAACAGGGCCATTGGAAAATAACTGTCCAAAATAGTCTCCAACCACCAGAAAGACTCGGACCAGTATCTTTCCCTATTTGCGTTTACTTATCGATCTACTATAAATGAGTCCACGGGTGAAACACCTGCGAAAATCCTGTTTGGAGGTGAAATGGGGCTTCCTTGTGACCTGGAGTTTGGCTTGCGAAGATCTAGCAGAAAATTACGTGATCTAATTGAGAAGGATTGACGATGAGCACGAATTGGTTCGAACGAATCTTCAAGTTGTCAGCGACAGAATGAAAAAACGGTATGACACGCAGGCATTAGAAAGAGGTTTCAAAGAAGGGGACAAAGTATGGTTACACAACCCGACAAGAAGAAAAGGATTTTCTCCAAAACTACAGAAATCTTGGAAAGGCCCGTACTTAATAAAGAAGGAGACTATGACAAAGAGGAAGGAGTGCGCCATATACAGCAAGAGTGTGACACACCCTTTGAAGAATTTATGGGCGCATACGGAGGTACCGGAAAAGCTAGATACGGAGTCACTACAGAACAAAGCGCGGGTGATCTGGCAAAGGCTCCTATCTACTGTTAGGTTAACTTTACAGGAAGAGATAAAAACATTATTATAAAAAATTACGTTACATAGAAAGTTAAGATAATTTAAGTAACGTTATAATACGTGCTTGTAACTTAATACCAATTATTTGCGTAAAAAAAACTACCTGATGTTTGTAAAATCAGATAGGTCTTTTTGGTTTTTCCGATATATCAGATAGGATTTTTGGTTTTTACGAAATATGGGACAGGATATTTTACTTCAAATAATAAGAAGATATGATTATTTGCTTTTATAGGTTTATTACCTTTAATTCTTACAAACTGTATTAAAAATACAAAACAGTCAGAATGTCGATCATTTCAGGTAACTTTAGTGCAATAGATTATCATAAAAGTAGTGTGTATCTTTGGGAATTGCAGATTTTAATTCTTGGAGATGTTGCCACTTCTCTTCTTTAATTTTGCATGGTCCAGTGAGAAGTGGTGGATACTCTAAAATTGGATCCAATTTCTTTGGACGACTAGGTAATTCTATGTATTCGTCTTCAAAACTAAGCTTTACTTTGATTTGGCCATTTGGTAAGTACCTTATAACTCGAATATCGTTAATTACAGGAACACTTGCCATTTTTCCAGGTTTAATTGACTGATACCTCAAATTTTTTGACAATGAATAATTTTTGAAAAAATCTCTGTATGGAAAGGGTGTTACTCTAGACTCTTTGGATACACTGACATAATCACTAGGCAAGTGTATTTCACGGTTTCTTAGTTTCCTTTCGATGGTGCTATGAACCGAGTCACACTCCATCTGAGTATGACCCGGTTCTAAATATTTCTGAAATACCTCTATTGGGTTTAACATAGCAAAATTCAAGAGGGCGTTTGCAAGAACGTTATTTCTGTTTTGGCTGGGGCAACCGTCTAACCAAATTATTATTGGTAATTTTTTATCCGCTAAACAACTCTGAAGATAATCCAAAATACATGAAGTAAAAGTCGACGCAACTAGTTGGTTGTTTTGATCTTCAGACAACCAATAGCAAACAACATCTTTGGTTGCCAAATTAAAAACTGTAAAGTTATGGCAACACAACAAGTTTTAAAGTATATTTTGCCAGCATTGAGGTATGGGGATAACTTAACCGCTTGCACGTCCATCGTAATTGTTATGCAATTATTTTCTTCTGCCAAAACTTTATCTTTGGATTTTTCCTCTCGTGCTTCTTCCTTCCTTTTTTGATGTTGCGCGTGATGTTCCTCTGAAATATTTCCACATTTAAATGAGACACATGTATTACATTGGTCCTTTTTAGGACTGTACACGGATAGGTTTTTAGCGTGGAAAACTGTGGTGAAGGATTTTCTAGACAGACTTTGAACAGTTTTATCTTTGGTGTAAGTCAAATATAGTTTATAAACGTCACTTAAAGACTGGAAATGTGGTTCTAGATACAATTTTAAAGAATAATTCCTACAGTAGCAAGCTGGTAGTTTTGGCAGTTGTACAAAAAATTCCTCTAAGATTTCATACTGAGCTTTATGCTGTTCTTTGACTCGCTGTTTTATATTGACTCAGCTTGATTTTTCAGCATGCATACCACAGAAACTCTGATCAACCCATGACTGAACTGTTTTATAACCAATACACAGAGTATTAAGAAACATTTTACGACATACTTGCAAGTTATTTAATGTGTATGTATAACTACCCTGTCGCCTTGAAGGTCCCTCTACTGTTTTACTTTTTGTAACATTTTTTTTTACATTAGAGGATACAAAGACACGTCTCTGATCCCAGTTCATAGTCTCCCAAAACTTTTTAAAAATTGTATTCTCGTATGCTCTGCAATATCAGAGCATTGTCGATTCGTTGCTTTTTTACAAGCTTGTGAAGAACAGTGAGGTTTTAGTTCTCTTTGGGTTTTGACCACATTCTGTTTTAGTTTTCCATTTTCATTCTTTTTAATCCCGAGATATTGTTGCCCTTTCATGCGAAGTTTTTTGTTCTTATTTCATGCCCATTCCATTTCTTTTGCCTTGAGGCGTCTTTTCCTTCCTTCATTGACGTTAACCTCCACTTCATTTACATTTTCTGCTGTTAATTCCGCTGTAATATCTTCTTGCTCATTTTCTACAGTTTTTTCATTATTCGAAGGGTAATTACTACTTTCTGATTGTTGTTCAAGATCATTAGACAGAAGATACGCTTCAGAATCGTCAACGTTTGAGGGTTCCTCAGGGTTTTGGTTGTATACTAAGGTCTGTACTATCTAAAAATAAAAATAAATTATTATTTAACTGGCAAAAATCATTCCTTGAATTTAGAATTTGTACGTTTTGTTTTGTCTTCATTTAGGATATTTAGCAAGCCAATTCGGTAAAATAAGAACCTACCACCGTCATTTACTGCTGCAGTGTAAAGAAACGGTATGCCGATGCTGTCTGGATCCAAAAATTCCATAGTTTGGTCCTCGATGATCACATTTTGTTCAATGATCATTTCTCTTATGTCTGAAACAATACGCACGTTATTAAGAGGCAATCAAACCTATACACCCAAGAGTTTACAGACTTACAGACAGGAAAATGCGAATAGAGCGCTTTGATTGTTATTATTTTATGCTATTACGTTGATACAGGAATTTGTTATTATTCTGCTTAGGTATTATTGTTATTATTAGGTAATTAGGTAGGTACCTACCTGCCGTATCATTTGTTTTTTGAAACTCTAAATTTTCGGCTAAAACGACCGACATTCCATCCAAATCTGAAAAGACCGTAGGATTAGAATTCTCAGGCTCATTGTGGTGTTTTAGTGAGCTTGGTTGTTCTATTTTGTTCACTGTTTCAATCTCTGTCATGCTCATGTTTTCCAACAGGAAGGTGCTTTCTGTAGTACCTAAACAATAACGTTTTACCCGTTTTAAACCAAAATTAATTTATAATGTATAAATGCGTGTATCCTGCAATACTTTTTTATTACTTCGCACATGAATTTACTGTTGGTACTTACCCGGTAAAATATTATCCTGTGTACTTGGAAAGTTTAAATTTCGGGTTAACACTACCGGCATTTCATCTACATCTTGAGAAATCATAGCTGCAGCTAACTGAACCAGTCTTTTAGATCGAGAAACCATAATTTATAAGTTATAAACACTTTTTAATACACTATCTATTAAATCAAAACAAACCAAACTTAAAATCTGGCGTTTCAAATAATATGTCTATTTTTTATACACAATCGCAAAATAACTGCGAAGAATCCACAATACAATTCAATTTGTTTAGGAAAAATGCACCAAACACAAAAATGCGTGTCACTGTTGCTTTTTAACATGAACAGAATGCAGATAGGAGTTTTTTATAAGAGCTGAGTGCAGATAGGAGGTTTTGCTTTAACATCAAAATCTGCAGATAGGAGTATTTGCGCCCAAATAACAGCTGAGTGTAGATAGGAGGTTTTTTTTTTAATTTGGAACCTACTGTATTTTTCTTCAGATATGACATTTTGCCAGTACATGCGTATGAAACCATGAAACGTGATGTTACTCAAATCTCAATTTTAAATAAATTGTCAGATAAGAGCTTTTGCCAGATCACCCGCGAAAGACAAGATTTGTTCACGCTCCCTTAAGAGTACTCACTGGCCCATAACATCTCCGCCAGTAATAAACACTCACGAGGGTTAGCAACCGTCTTTCAAAAGAAGTTTGGGCAATTTGAAAAACTTGAAGATCAGATGCTAGCCCCTGGCAAGACACTGAGACTTAAACACGATTCGCGATACGTCTTCTACCTGGTAACTAGAAACGAATTTCCAGATCGATCCACCTACCAGAATGTGTGGGAAGAGCTACTAAGCCATGTACTGGAATCCCACGTGGAGAAACTACCAATGCCCAGGATAGAGAGCAGCCAGTTGGATTGGTGAGATATCAGGAACATGATAGAGGTGATTTTCCAAGATACCGGTGACCACATATTAATTTGTAACTATACCCCTCGTTATCGATACCCGTTGAAAACGGTGCCCTGTTATTTCCATATGACCGGAAAGTGAAGACATGGGTCCAGTTGCCGAATAATACATCCAGTCCCGGATACACAGAAGTTCACAGAGGAACTTCCTTTTAAGGAGGGGGTAATGTTACGAAATCGCACACTGGTGTAGTGTCTGAATCCGACTCCGTCTTATACTATTTATGAAAGGTACAATATTGGCGAAGGCGCAGAGATTTCTTCGAACTATTTATCATTATTTTTGTGGCTATTCTTATCTAGAGATATCCAGGTAGGTCGATTGTTTTTGGAAGCCGCAATCGAGAAGTTTCCGGAATAGAAGGCACCTAATATAAAAGTAACTACCTACCAACCGCAGTTTAGTTTACATTTTGATCTCGCGGCCGAACAGTGAAATAGTAAATAAAAAAGTATTTATATAAACTAGAGGACCCGTGCTGCTCCGCAGCATTAGGATAGACTGTGTATGAGAGGGTGTAATTATTACATAATAGTATATTATATACCGCGGGACTGAAGTAGTACATTTAATCCTGAAGGTAAAGTTTATGGCCCGACCGCAGGGAGGGCCATAATTTACCTGAAGGATTAAATGTACTTCAGTCGCAAGGTATATACGATACTTTTCGTACTTCCGGTATGATTTTATTAATTATTTCAATAATTTCAATCAGTTTTTTCTCTCTTCAACTCATTTAATAAACTGTCTTTAAAATAAGTTACCATAGTAACATTGCGTTGTGACAGTTATAATTTAGAAACATTGTCATTACTAGTGTCATTGTAAATTTGAATATTAACGTTAATTACCATTCTAATTAATTATATTTTTCAATAAAATATCCCTTAAATTCGTTTGTTTGTGATTTAATCGTTCCGGGAGTTTCGTCAATATTTAATCCCGGAGGGATTAAATGTGACACTTTAGTACCTGTCACAAGGGAGTGAAGTTGTCACTTTAGGCCCGGAAGTACGAAAAATAATGTTTCAGTACTTCCTTCCAGACAATATTAGCTGTGCGTCGGCCGCAGTATTTGAAAAAAATTGAAAGTAAGTAAAGTTGATTGTGCACACATAACTTTCCTCAAACTCAACGAATTTAAACAGTTACTAGCTCAAAAGAAAAGGCTTGATCCGCTGAGTGTTTTGAGAGTGAAACGATTAAGATCCATTGAATAGAAGAGGAGCTATGTGAATTCGAATTGATTGAGTGAATGTGTCCCATAAGAAATGTACAGGGAAGAATCGCATTTGAGTATAACTTGAGTAAGGTGGGAGTTGAGTAAATGTCAATGATTGACATATCGGTGTCTGAATACCTTTCATTTAAAAAAAATGAAGGAAATCGGCCGGATAGAACGGCCAGACTTCAGTTTTCATAATTTTTTTTAATATATAAGATTAAGTCTAAGTATATAAACAGTAGTGAACTGTTTATATAAATTAGTGTAAGTGAATATACTGTGTATTTAATATAAATTAGTGAATAGTTTAGTGAATAAATAAATTGAGTAGACATACCGTGTGTATACATTTATCCCACCCGTCGTAATAAAAATAAGAAAAACATTTAGGGATGTACCGGAATTCCGGCGGTACCACTAAATCCGGCCTAAAGGCCGGAATTACCGTTCCGGCCGGATCGCAACTGCGATCCCGCCGGAACATTGAAATTTTTTATGTCATACTAGTTCATTATTGTGTTTTTACTGCTTAGTTACCAACTATCTAATGTCGTACTTTATACCCGTGCGGGCATGAAGTTCACTTTATGGCCCGCGGGGGCATAAAGAGAAATAATTTTTTGTTTAACTTATTTTACGTAGTTTTCTTGCATCCAATTTAATAATATTTCGTATTCCATGTCGTAAGCTTCTTTACAATTTTTTGGCAATAGATTTTTAGTTGCCTTTTCAATACTTTCGTCAGGAATTCCAAAATCTTCTTTAGAAAAAAAATCCTGTGTGTATGTCGTCGTCGTAGGCCACTTTTCCTTACATGTGTTGTTAGCACGATACAGCCTTCGGAGTGCAATTTTATGATTGAATATTGTTAAGAACATGTCACAGATGAACCCTATTGATTTTTAGCTCACCAGAGCCAGTACAACGGGTGCTATGGTACTTGAAGTACGACATTTTGACATTTTTTGAGAAATTTCAGCTTGTTAGCACGATACAGCCTCCGGAGTTCAACAAGTCACCAATTTTATGATTCAATATTATTCAGGACAACTCATTGATCAACCCTATTGATTTTCAGCTCACCAGAGCCAATACAACGGGTGGTACAGTACCTTAAGTATGATATTTTTATCATTTTTGGAGAAGTTTCAGTTTGTTAGCACGATACAGCCTCCGGAGTAAAAATAAACGGTTTTAAAGATTAAAACTAACTTTTCCGCATCTGTGGTCCTGAACAATATTCTATCATAAAATTGTTACTTGTATACACTTCGGGGGATGTATCGTGCTAACAAACCGAAATTTCTCCAAAAATAACCAAAAATTTAGTATATCTGGATTTGTAGGACCCACTGTACTCGTTCTAGTCAACTGAAAATAAATAGGGTACATCTGTGAGACACCTTGAACAATATTCAATCATAAAATTGATCAATCGTATACTCTCTAGAGGCTGTATCGTGCTCACAATCTGATAATTCTCCAAAAATGACAAAAATTTGGTACTTTAAGTACCATAGCACCCGTTGTACTAGCTTTAGTGAGCTGAATATCAATAGGGTTCATCTTTGAGACGCTCTGAGTAATATCCAATCATAAAATTGGTCACTTGTATATACTTGGGAGGCTATATCGTGCTAACAAACTGACACTTCTCCAAAAATGACAAAAACATCTTACTTAAAGTACTGTAGCACCTGATGAATTGGCTCTGGGGAGCTGAAAACCAATAGGGTTCATCAGTGAGATGGCCTGAATAATATTCAATCATAATATTGGTGACTTGTTGAACTCCGGAGGCTGTATCGTACTAACAAACTGAAATTTCTCAAAAAATGACAAAATGTCCTACTTCAAGTACCATAGCACCCGTTGTACTGGCTCTGGGAAACTGAAAATCAATAGGGTTCATCTGTGACATGTCCTCAACAATATTCAATCATAAAATTGCTGACTTATTGCACTCCGGAGGCTGTATCGTGCTAACAAGACATGTATGGAAAAGTGGCCGACGACAACGACATACACACAGGATTTTTTTTCTAAAAACCGTTTTTTCGTATTGTTGTTGATGGAAACGTAAAAATTTTTTTTTCAAAATTCCAACTTTTTTTGGGGTAAACCAATACTTTTCTCGCATATAGAAAAGTTGGGCGGAAAAGTAGCAAGTGACCAATTTTATGATTGGATATTATTCAAAGCGTCTCAAAGATGAACCCTATTGATATTCAGCTCACTAAAGCCAGTACAACGCGTGCCATGGTACTTGAAGTACCAAATTTTTGTCATTTTTCGAGAATTTTCAGTTTGTTAGCACGATACAGCCTCCAGAGAGTATACGATTGATCACTTTTATGACTGAACATTGTTGAAGGTGTCTCACAGCTGTACCCTATTGATTTTCAGTTGACTAGAGCGAGTACAGCGGGTGCTATAAATCCAGATATACTAAATTTTTGGTTATTTTTGGAGATATTTCGATTTGTTAGCACGATACATCCCCCGAAGTGTATACAAGTAACAATTTTATGATAGAATATTGTTCAGGGCCACAGATGCGGAAAAGTTAAGTTTTAATCTTTAAAACCGTTTATTTTTTTTACTGATATTGGGGTTTTGTGACATCGAGATATAAAATTTCGTTATCATTCAATATAAATTTTATCTAATAGGAATACTGCGAAATTTGCTTTTTGGAATATCTTTTGCATTTCTTTTTCGGGATTATTTCCTTTTTGTCATTCTGTAAATTGTTGATGGTTGGTTTTTCGGTTCTTCTAGTTTTTTTTCTTTGTCAAGGTTAATTGCTTGTTGGATTCTCAACACGTTTCGTAGTAATTAATTTTCCATTTTGTTTTTCAAATAGATTGTTCTTTCAGACTTTCAATAATTTTGTTAAAGCATTTAAACATACAGGGTTATTCAAAAGTGTTACTTTGGATAATTTTGTTTTTTCTTGGCTTACTTTTAAAAGGAGCTTATTTATTTTTCTTAAATATACTTTAAGTTAAATTTATTTAACTTTTTGGTTAGCAATGTTTAAAAAATTTTATAATAAAATGCAGGCAAGTCATTTAAAGGCATATGAACTTTCATATGAAATTAAAATCAGAGATGAAACTGTACCTGATACTGTTGGGGAAAACGTAGGCTTCTTAATGGTTTATTGGCTCGTGAAAAAGCTAACCGTATACTTTTTCGGAGGATCATTTAGATATTTGTAACACTATTCAAGATTTGAGTGAAGTAATAAATAATTTCAATAGAAATAAACGTGAACCTGTTTTAGCAGAATAAATTCCAGGTTAACTCATTTAACTAATAGAATAAATAGATTAAATATTGACCCAGATGATGATCAACAAGTTCAACTTAAAAATTCATTGAATAGGGATGTACTTTTACTTGAATCTGATTTTGATATGAAAACTACTCCTTTTATTTCAGTTGATAGTGAAGAGTCACATAATAATCATGTTCCTCTTGCTTCGTCTTCTCCTTCAGTCCCACAGTCTCGTCGTGATCCAGTATACCTCGTCCAGCTCACTAGAGCCAGTACAACGGGTTCTATAGTACTTGAAGTACGACATTTTTGTCATTTTTTGAAAATTTAAGTTTGTTAGCACGATACAGCGTCCGGAGTATATACAAGTGACAAATTTTATGATTGGATATTATTCAGGGCGTCTCAAAGATAAACCCTATTGATATTCAGCTTACTAAAGCCAGTACAACGAGTGTTATAGTACTTGAAGTACCAAATTTTTGTAATTTTTAGAGAATTTCCAGTTTGTTAGCACGATACAGCCTCCATAGTGCATACAAGTGACCAATTTTATGATTGAATATTGTTCAGGGCATCTTATATATGAAACTTATTGATTTTTAGCTCACCAGAGCTAGTACAACGGGTGCTACGGTACCTGAAATGCCACATTTTTGGTCCTTTTTGACAAATTTCGGGTTGTTAGCACGATGCAGCCTCCGTAGAGTATACAAGTGACCAATTTTATAATTGGACATTTTTCAAGGTGTCTCGCAGATGTACCCAGCTGACTAGAGCGAGTACTGCGGGTCCTATAAATCTAGATATACTACATTTTTGGTTATTTTTGGAGAAATTTCGGTTTGTTAGGATGATACATCCCCCGAAGTGTATATAAGTGACAATTTTGTGATAAAATATTGTTCAGGGAATCTCACAGAAGTTAGGTTTAATCTTTAAAACCGGTTATTTGATACTATTTTAACACATGAATAAACAATAATCTGTCAACAAAAAATTTCTAACTCAATTGTTTAATTGACTATGCTTTAGTCAATTAGTTAATTTTTACCAGTTGAAAATCAACATAAAAACCCTGATGATTTCTTAACTAGAAACCTAATTTTTTTACTTTTTGGAGCTATCTTAAAAGGGCATAGGAAAGATCGTAGTAAAAATTCTGAAATGAAGCAATCAGGAAATCATGTTTTTCGATTATTGTTATTATTTTGTTTTTCTTATTGCTGAAAGCTATATAACAATATTTTTTTCAAATTTTTACCTTCCATTATTTAAATAATTGTTATAAACAAATGCATTGTTAATAAATTTTTAATTTTTGGGAATTTATTGCCTGATGAAAATGTTTATTAGGGAAAAAAAGTTCCTTAAAAATTTTTTATTGCCAAAAGAGGCACTTGCTAATTAACATGTTTTGTGTTACTAAATATTAATATTAAGGAACCATTTTTTTATTAAAATTTCATTGTTTTATTAAACAAACAATTTGTTATAAACAATTGAATTTTTGCGCAATATTTTTTAAATACTACCTAGTATTATGGGAACAACCATACGTCTATTTTTATGAGAAAACATTGTTTTTATTTTTTATATAATTTTTAAACATATTGGACTTGTCGCTTTCTTGTTATTTTTCTTCATTGTTATTAAAATTACTTATAAACTATTGAAGATACGAAAAGGACACTCCAAAACTTTTCAGTTCTTTATTAAATAGTGATCAAATTGAGTTTTGAAACAGAGCTCTAACTCAATTGTTTACTAATATATTATATATAATTATTTACTAACACACAAAAACTGTTAATTTTGAAGTGCGTTTTTGTCATTAAATTTTTTTAATAAACGATTTTTCCTTGAAAACCATTATCATCATCAGGGATTAAATTATATAAATTTTTTTTAATCTTATCAATAATGTATTTGTTTATAACAATTATTTAAATAATGAAAGTTAAAAATTTGAAAAAATATTGTTATATAGCTTTCAGTAATAAGAAAACAAAATAATAACAATAATTATTTCCTGATTGCTCTATTTACATTATTCATTTGATTGTTAATAAAAAAGTGAAAAATCAAAATTTCAGAATTTTTCCAACTGATCCCTCCAAGCTCCAAAAAGTAAAAAAAATCCAGGTTTCTAGTCTAAAAATCATTTTTATTTTAACTTTAAACTGGTAAAAATTAACTCATTAACAAAAGCATAGTTAATTAAAAAATTGGGATAAAATTTTGTTGTTGACAGATTATTGTTTCTTAATGTGTTTAGATAGTACCAATTTTTTTTATTCCTTAATATTCATATTTAGTCGGTTAAAATAATGTGATCAAGCTTCTAATTCCGTTGACGCGGCCGCTACCCGTTTTTAGCCCAATTTTCACCTCTAAATTACCAATATAAATATTGGAACCGTTCCGGAAGGTTAAACTTTTCTTTGGGAAATGTTCTGCTCTTTAAGGATCTTTTTTCAAATTTTAATTATCTCAAATAGTTTTCGAAATGTTTTCAAAAACCAAACCATTCTTTCTTCTCTAACGTAATTGTTTATAACATTTACAATTTTTGCCGGCCCCTATTGTCCAGTTGGTCTTTTGTTCTAGACGCCATTTCGAATTGGATGAGACCAAAATAATACTTTTCGGTGGTTCAGACTAGGTTTATGACGAATTGGCACTTGTGAAACAGACTATAGAGGTAAATTTGTGTATTTAATGTTTGTCTTTCTATATTCTATCCTCGTGTAATACTCATATTTCCATTCAATTATATCGATAGGTTAATTAATGTATTTGAATGTTTTCAACTCTTCTCTATTCGTATAAACAGGCATATTAAATTCTGTTTTTGTAGCCCATTGTCAATATAAGTAACATCGACAACAAGTTAGCAGCAATACCGTTTAAAATGATTATATTGAGTCAGTTACAGCTTCTAAATGTTTTTTGTTATTATTATGATTACCAATTTTTGTATGAATTAATAGTAATAATAGTACATTGTTTACCGGGTAGGAAAAGCTTAACATTCCTGGACGACTGTGAAGATTGCTAAGTCGAGGCGCAAGCCGAGACTTAGCAACACAGAGTCCAGAAATGTGGCTTTTCCTACGAGGTAAACATACTATTTTTCCGCAAATCGTTTAAAATTCGACAGATATTCATTGATTTTAAAAAAAACGCGATAATTTTATTCCCAAATAAATGGTGCTTTGAAATTCCTAATAAAATTACTTGGGTTACTATGGAAACGTATTGAGGTTGAATTGTCAAACTTGACGCTTATAAATTTAATTGCTGGTGTTCTCGAAAGTAAAATGATAAGTGATGATGAAATTTCCATTCCTGGGACTCCTCCAGAGCTGGTTGAGGCAGTGAATACTGCTTCATTAGAATTATTGCCAAAGAAATCAAGAGAAAAGTACGAAAATGCATACAGACGTTTTATGGATTATCGCATGAGTAAAAATACGAGTTCTTTCTCAGAAAATGTTGTAATGGCATACTTCCTAGACCTTTGTTTAAAGATGAAATCTTCAACATTATGGGCCAATTATTCAATGCTGAAGTCAACCCTTGCACTTAAATACAATGTAGATATATCTACATACTCAAAACTTCGTTCTTTATTGAAACGGCAAGCTCAAGGTTATAGGGCAAAGAAATCTAAGATTTTAAGGAAGGAAGAAATTGAAAAATTTATCCAGGAAGCTCCAGATAAAGAAAATTTAATGATTAAGGTAATTTACAAGGTTTTAATTTCTATTTAGATTATACCTTTATTTATTTTTTAGGTGGCTGTAATATTTGGTATTTCTGGGGCCTGTAGAATGGATGAGTTAGTCCGAATGACTGTACACGATATAGAAGACTTAGAATCTAAGCTTTTAATCAGCATACCTGATTCGAAAACCAACAAACCAAGATCATTTGTAATTAATCAGATCTACTTGAATGTTTATCGAAAGTATGTTTCGTTAAGACCAGAAAATATGAACAGTGACCGATTTTTCTTTAAATATCAAAGCGGAAAGGGTTGTAGACAAGTGGTAGGAATTCATCAATTTAGAAAAATGCCCAAAATAGTTGCTACTTATTTGAACTTGGTAAATCCGACAGAATATACTGGTCACTGCTTTCGTCGGTCTTCTGCAAGAATATTGGTTGACTCTGGTGCCGACATAACTAGTTTAAAGAGGCATGGCGGATGGAAGTCATCAAACGTTGCTGAAGGATATATCGAAGAATCGCTTAACAATAAGGTTGAGGTGGCAAATAAAATTTTCACAGTACAAAATATTCAACAAAATGACCCTACCACCCTGCATGTTGTCCAAAATGTTTCTCATAGTTCTAAGAGTGTTCCTCCAATGTTCAATAATTGTACTAACTGTCAAATTACTGTAAATATAACAAATTGATCTTAAAAATGTATTCAGCAATGACTTGATGTTTTCAAAATATAAATTAATTCCTTATAAGCAATGTGTTTTCAATCATTTATGTAGAACACTAACAACTGTACGGAAATATCATTTCCTTACAGTAAGGAAATGACATTTCCTTACACTAAGGAAGTCCTGACTTTTTCTTCAAGAAATTTTGACAGGAATGTCAAAATTTCCTAGCGATTTGCGGAAAAGTATTTTTTGAGTCAGTCATATTTCCATGCACACTGCTGATTATAAAATTAAGTTCACCCCACCACGTAATTTGAAGTTAATTTAAAAATCATTATTTTTGTCGTTTTTTTCCGGCTGCAACATAGTTTACCAACTGATTTTGCTTGATAAATCAAAAAGTTGTTTCTATAACCGTTTGCCCCTCGCCCAAGTCCCTAAAAACCATTAGTTTTTGTTTCTGTGGTTATACTTGTCCATTGCAAATTGTTAGTTAGTGATGTGAATATTGTCTAGAACGAGAATATTCTCAGGTAATTTGTTTCAAAATGCTTCTAGCGGTAGTGTAAACGCGGCTGTACCCGGTTGTGCGGTGTAGGTTGCAATCAGATGGTACTGTGTAAACGCGGCTTTTCCCAGTTGTGCGACGCCATCAAGCGGTTTTCTGTACGTTGTCAAAGCGACGTTTACGGAGATGAAACGTACCGATTGAGTAGTGCAGATTCGTCCTTGAAAGGTAAGTACAAGAACCTAAATAGTTAGTGGAAGGTAAAGTATGTATATTACTTTTAGATCGGGGTGAAGTGGAAGAGGCTTCAAGTTCAACCACTGTCAGCATATCAGGTACCGCCTAGTTCCACTTTATGTATTTTTCAAATAAAGAAGAGCAAGTAAAATTAGATCAACTATTGGCAACAGCAATTTATGCTTCTGGAACACCATTTGCAATCTCGGAAAATAAATATTGGCAGTTATTCTTTCAAAAATTAAGGCCATCTTTTAAAATGCTTTAACGGTATTCTTTATCCAATAAACTACTAGAATCTGAGTACGAAAGAGTTGCAACCAACATAAAAATTAAAATATGTGAAGCCAATGCTTTAGGTCGGCAATGCGATGATTTGAGCAACAGAAGAGACGAGGCCATTCATTATTAATTTGATTATCACCACACCTACGCTCATACATTTTAAGGTCCGTCGTCAGCACAGTAGAATCCGAGATTTGGTGGAAGCGACAAAGCTATGTAAATTAGTAGTTCGAATTCTGGGACTGCCTGCAACTAGCGCTGCTACCGAAAGAAGCATCATTTAAAATTATTAGATCAGGAGTATGAGGACCAGGCATTAGCGATGCCCAAGCATGAAGAAGAAAACCCGTCTACTTCACACTACTACTCGACCCATAATCGTAAGAAAATCGAAACAATGAACGAAATAGGATCGGATTATGAGGGGTCCGAGGAGGAAAATAGTGATGTGGACGTTTTTCCTCTCAAATTAAGATTACTTTTTTTGTTTTACGTTTGTTTAAGATTTAATTCCCCTTTTTTTTCGTTTTTGAGATATAAGATTTTGTTTTTTAATTTGTCGCAGGAGACAAATTCAATAATAAAATCTTATTTTTTTTGTTTAACATTTATTTAAGTAATTAATCTACAATATTCTATTGATTGGTTTTGGTAGGTCGTTCGAAAATTCTCATAATTGGGACTATTCTCAATTTTTTTATTCTCTAGGATTTTACATAACTATCGTTAGTGTTTTGCAATGAACATAAATTCTGTTCATGTGGTTCTGATTAAGACAGCTAAGAAGATGACAGCGGTCTGTGCGAAATTGCGGGAAACGTAAGTTTCTTTAGTGTGCATCGAGAGTAGGAGTGGTACGAACAAACTTGCTTGATCACTCGAAGACCTGATTCAGAACGAGGAAGGTCTACCGCAACTAGATATGAGAAAACTTAAGAAGCCGAACGGTCACGACAGTGATGATACAATATTCTCTAGAGCTAGGGATACTGGACATCGGATTGATAGGTTGAATTTTGAACGAGAGTACTGGGTTTGGACAATAGCGGCTTGGTGTGCGAATCGCAATTTTCTCTTACGAGCTCAGATAGACGTGCAAAAGTGTGCCGCTGACAAGGGGAGAGATATACGCAAGTGTGTATTGTCTAAAGTCGAACCATCAAGTTTTGAAAGTGCTATAACCCCCGCCTCTATCGATATAGGTCTTGAACAGTAGCGTGGACGTTTTCTTTGCGGGGTGAAAAATAGCATTGTTTCATAGTCCTGAACTATTTGTTGGACGTGGGAAACATTTATAAAATCAAGTTCTTTTCAATAAACTTATTCATATGTACAAAATAAGAATTAAAATAAAACTCGTAACACCGAAAACAATGCTAGAACTTATCCTTTGTCACATCCCGATTTTTCATCATCAATATCACTATTACCGACATTGATAATAATATCATCGTCAACTTTATCAGGCATATTATCTACATCCCAAATTTTCTTTTCTTCGTTTTGAACATGAGCAATACACTTGCTCCAGTTTTCTGCTGTCACTCGTTCCAATGATTTCTTAAAAAGGCGTTCCACATCGCCTAACTTAAACGTTTGATTTTTCCGTGCCACATCTTTAACTTGTGCCCAAATTAATTCAATTGGATTCAACTCACAATGATACAGGGGTAACCTTAATCCAGTAATTCCATGGCTCAATGCTAATTAATCTACAGCAAGTTTCTTATATTTATAGGCATGTATCCTCACAATTTGAAGCAAATCGTTCTTTACATTGCTTTCATCGTAAAGCATGCTTTTATCCCGTAACCATTCTTGAATTTGAGTGGCGTTTTTTCGCAGGGTTGACTGTGGTAAGGAGAATTATCCATAACGACGACATATCCGGTTTACAAATTTTCAGGAATGCGTTAAACTACTTTTCGTACATCTCTGTGTTCATCTCTTCATGGTAGTCTCCCGTTTTCATGGAATTAAATATTAATTCACCATTTAACACAAATCCCCTATTCCTTCCTATATGTGTAATTATCAAACTAAGGCCTTTTCTAGATGGCGTTTTTAAACCGGTTGACCAGATGTAGCTGTTGCCGTGCATTTTTCACATTTCTATCTTGCCATACTTTTTCCATCGTGTGGCCCCTCACTGACCCATGTTTCATTCGTATAAGAAATATTGCTTCCTTGTTTCCGAAACTCGTTAATTTTCCTTACGATACTTTCTTCTCCACAATACAATTTCAGATCTTTTAATAAGAATACTCTTTCTATTTATTTTCTCATAACTAAAATTCAAGTAATACAAGAATTACGCGTCACTTGTACTTATCGACGATACACTTCGATCCGAATTTTAGAAAAACTATATTTTGTACATTCAATTAAAGCCATATTCAAGCGGTCGAATGGTTTAACAGTTTGCATTTAGTTTAAAATATAGTGACCAAACAATGACGTCACGTTCAATTCGTTTTAAACCAGCTGCATGTGTTTTTGAAACACCCTCCCGAAAACGTTTCAAGCAAATAGAAATATCATCAATGTCAACTTCAAATTGGCTTCAATTGGGCGACTCGACAAATATGTAAATGTAGGAATACAAGTTTATAATTCTTAACAATTTTTGAAAAGTTGACCTTGTCATTCTAAATAACAGGTAAAGTCGGATTCTAAGTACAACATGAGCCATCTTTCATAAAAACCCGGTAATCTTGTATGGATTTCTCGTTGACATAACGAGGCAAACATAATATATACACAATCATCATCCTAACTGAAAAACCAATGGTAAATAATAATCTGCTGTAATTCGACTTCCTCGTTGAATATTTGGACTAATCGATCCATTTCTGTAAACCGTAAGAATGTCCATAACCTCTTATATCATTACACAAATCACGACATGCACATTTCAATGATTGTTTACTGTTTACATTATTGACAACTACAACAAAAACTGACAACAGTCAAATCATTTAGTGACATCACTGTTTTAAAAACATTTATTTGAGGGCTTTTAAAATCTATGACGTAATAATAAAACTGATTCTAAAAATCTTTTTGAACCAGAGAGAACGCTCGAAAATGTCGCAGGTATGTATAACAGATTATTTGTTCATAAATAAAAAAAGGCGCGCGAACCCACCCCAACCGACGTTCCTATACTATTGCGATATCGTTGCCTGACAAATATTGACATACATTTGAAAGAACAAAAGAGAGAGACATGGTACAGGCTTCTTTCGACTGGCAGTTGAGGCAGACGTTGCCCCTATTTGAAGAAAGTTCTTAAACATGAGAAATAGAATACTTACTCGACTAATGCCAAGAGCTTGACGAGTGGCGAATCGTAGTATTACATACATAAATTAATTAAAAATAAACGGTTTTAAAGATTAAAACTAACTTTTCCGCATCTGTGGCCCTGAATAATATTCTTTCAATAAAATTGTTACTTGTATACACTTCGGGGAATGTATCGTGCTAACAAACCGAAATTTCTCCAAAAATAATCAAAAATGTAATATATACCCGCTGTACTCGCTGTAGTCAACTGAAAATCAATAGGGTACATCTGTGAGACACCGTGAACAATATTCAATCATAAAATTGATCAATCGTATACTCTCGGGAGGCTGTATCGTGCTAACAAACTGAAAATTCTCCAAAATGACAAAAATTTGGTACTTCAAGTTCCATAGCACCCGTTGTACTGGCTTTAGTGAGCTGAATATCAATAGGGTTCATCTTTGAGACGCTCTGAATAATATCCAATCATAAAATTGGTCACTTGTATATACTCCGGAGGCTGTATCGTGCTAACAAACTGAAACTTCTCCAAAAATGACAAAATTTCGTACTTCAAGTACCATCGCACCCGTTGTACTGGCTCTGGTGAGCTGAAAATCAATAGGGTTCATCTGTGACATGTCCTTAACAATATTCAATCATAAAATTGGTGACTTATTACACTCCGGAGGCGGTATCGTGCTAACAAGACATGTAAGAAAAAGTGGCCGACGACAACGACATACACACAGGATTTTTTTTCTAAAAACCATTTTTTCGTGTTGTTGATGGAAAACGTAAAAATAACTCAAAATTTTTTCTCAAAATTCCCACATTTTTTGGGGTAAACCAATAGTTTTCTCGCATATTAGATAGGTTGGGCGGAAAAGTGAAAAAGAATAAATGGTAAAATTATTAGGTCTAGAGCTTTTTAAAGAATTTCCGATTTATTCACAAAGATTAAGACATTTTAGAATTAAATATGACTACAACGCTTTTATATTCATGTTTAAGTTTCGAGGTCATTACACTTTCTAAACTTCATGGATGTAGTGTAGTGACCATTTGGTGGAGTATCAGTTAGTCTTCATCGAGAAAGGAACGTAAACTGCGCGTAGATACTGACAGAGGTTCTACAAGACCTTGTTGTACCATTCATGGAGACGTCGAAACCTGTAGGGATGATAGTGCACGGCCTCACACTACTCATATGGTTACTGAGTGTCGATTTGATTAAGCGATTTGTTTGACCTGCTCCCGGGCAAATTTAAATCCGATCGAATATGTTTTTGATGGAATTGAAAAGGTGGTCGTCCCGTAGAAATTCTAGAGATCTTCGCAATATACTGTTGCAAGAATGAGACAATCTTCCGAAAATATGATTCAATATCTGACCATAAGCATACTTGGTCGTTTGCAAGATGTTATCACTACCAAAGGAGAGAGTACTCATTAAATTTCCTTTGTATCAGCGAGATGCAAGAAAGTAAATTTATTTTAATCACATCGCATATCAAATGATGATTCTTGATTTTTATTACGATCACTAAATTTTGAATAACAAAAACTATTTTCCATGCAATCAACACAACCGAAAATAAATGGTTTTAAAGATTAAAACTAACTTTTCCGCATCTGTGGCTCTGAACAATATTCTATCATAAAATTGTTACTTGTATACTCTTCGGGGGATGTATCGTGCTAACAAACCGAAATTTCTCTTAGTGTTTTAAATGAAACTCACGGTTTCTAGTTAATACCACAATATAATAAAAATTATTGAAAATTCTAAAAATTGACAATTGTTTCGATAAATCAATATGGATGATTTAAAACACTAATATGAGTAGATTCCACGAAGTAAGGGTCGAGACAGTTAATTTCGAAATTTCTCTAAAAATAACCAAAAATGTAGTATCTCTGGATTTATAGGACCCGCTGTACTCGCTCTAGTCAACTGAAAATCAATAGCGTACATCTGTAAGACACCTTGAACAATATTCAATCATAAAATTGATCAATTGTAGACTCTCTGGAGGCTGTATCGTGCTAACAAACTGAATATTCTCCTAAAATGCAAAAATTTGGTACTTCAAGTACCATAGCACCTGTTCTACTGGCTTTAATTGAGCTGAATTTCAATAGGGTTCATCTTTGAGACGCTCTGAATAATATCCAATCATAAAATTGGTCACTTGTATTTACTCCGGAGGCTGTATCGTGGTAACAAACTGAAACTTCTCCAAAAATGACAAAAATATCGTACTTAAAGTACTGTAGCACCTGTTGTATTGGTTCTGGTGAGCTGAAAATCAATAGGGTTCATCAGTGAGATGTCCTGAATAATATTGAATCATAAAATTGGTGACTTGTTGAACTCCGGAGACTATATCGTGCTAACAAACTGAAATTTCTCAAAAAATGTCATAATGTCGTACTTCAAGTACCATAGCACCAGTTGTACTGACTCTGGTGAGCTGAAAATCAATAAGGTTCATCTATGACATGTCCTTAACAATAATCATTCATAAAATTGGTGAATTATTGCACTCCGGAGGCTGTATCGTGCTAACAAGACATGTAAGAAAAAGTGGCCGACGACAACGACGATGACATACACACAGGATTTTTTTCTAAAAACCATTTTTTCGTGTTGTTGTTGATGGAAAACGTGAAAATAACTCAAATTTTTTTTTCAAAATTCCAACTTTTTTTGGAGTAAACCAATACTTTTCTCGCATATTAGATAGGTTGGTCGGAAAAGTAAAAATACGGCAAAGATAGAAATTTCGAAAAATAACTAAATTGCGGCGTGACTTTAATTTCACGCTTGGCGGTATATTTTAAATTATTAAAAAAATTTCTGAATTTATTTTCAGTCTACATTCTTATAGTATAGTGTATATACACTTTCTGTGTATACTTACAGCGAAGTTTTCCACTCCTTCTCCAACTTGTTCGATCTCACCTGCACATTCAAAACCTAAGATAAACGGACATTTTGGAGGAGAATCGATGGCTCCTTGACGAACCATCAAATCTTGGAAATTCAACCCACTGAAACAAACATAATCAGTTAAACAATGTGGCATTTCAATTCAGAATTCAGACTGTGCTACTCTGCGACGGTCCGTACGTACCAAAATGTCGCATAGAAAAGATACAAAAATTATCAATTACTAGTAAATATATGAACTACTATTTATATTTAGTTGCCATGCTTTTTATTACATAATAGTAAATTTACCAAAATGAATAAAGTACAAATTTTCCGTTATAAGCTTGTGATCTGTTCCTATACGAAGAGATGGTACTACAGAAAAGCATTGATGCTGGATTTAAATTCAAAAGAATCGATAACCCTGTATGAATTGACAACACCGACAAGGTCAAGTTCACAGGTTCCATAACTAATTATGAAAAAAGTCCAGTTTAAATATTAACTTCTGCTGCTAAAGAGGCCGCAGGTTTATAAGAAGACACGATTAGTAAACAATCTTTACAGTTTTTATACAGAATATTTCATATTGTATGAATGTAACAAGTATTTATTGTTGAAATATCTAGGAACGTGAAAATATCTCACTCTTGGCTCCTTACGAGCAAAATAATTTCGAATGAATAATGTAGATACACAAAATATTTTATATGCAAGTGTTTGACAAACGTAACGTTAACAAACAACTGGCCAAAGTACATTAACATTCCTGAAGAAAAAGAAAATAACTTTTTTGCTGCATGTCCGATACAGTATTGAATTTATCTAAAACGTAACAGAAACTACACAATTCGTCATAATCTTATTATTATATATGCTGTACGGAAGAAATATATTTTGAATTGATGGTATTTATAATGGTATCGCAACCGGTCAGCAAATGAATCAACTCTTTTAACTGCAAATAATAGTAATTTATGCAACAAGTGCATAAAGTGGTACTTTCTTTCACGAATGGAAAAAGTTGACCATGAGTGAAAAAAAGACACTTTATGCACATGTTGCATACATTATTTTTTCTACAGCCCTATACAAAAAAACAAAATGCAAATAGAAATTTGGGATATTTTAATTAAGCTCCTTTGGTAAATTACAATTATATGTATTCCAAGTTTCATGAAAGTTCATACTCGATGCCCAGCCAAGTATCTTAGAAGTCAATCCTCGATGCCCAGCCAAGTTTCATTGTGTTATCTTATGGAAAGCGTGAAATAAAGTTAACGTTATGGCACTTTTTTTAACGTTTTTTTTCACTCTAACCATAAACAACCACTTTAAGCGCTACAAACCGATTAAATACAAGGTACTTTAAAGATAGGGCGTAGAAAAAATGAATGAATTGTATCATTTAATTCCATTGAAGTAATTCTTGAAATCCGGAGCTATAAAATATATCCTATTTTTTCCAGTAGTTCCTCCAACACTTATTAGAGGATCTAATGGTGCACAAAAAATGATACTGTTGGTTTACAAATGCATTAAGATTATGGAAAATTTTTAATTGTGGACAATTAACACGTAAGGTTCCTTTCTTGTATACATCAATTAATTTCGTAGATAGTGAACTTATTATTTAGTTTATTCAATATGAGTATATTGTGTATTCCTTAAATAAAAAAATTTAAATTTAAAAAAAAAATAAAGATTAATTAATAGTTGTGTATGTAGTTGCATAAATAATGTCTGTGGATTTATCAACTCATCCATACAATAAGTATACAATTTTTGTATTGTTAACTAAGGTTATTTGCCTCCAGTTCTGTATAGGATTTCTCTCTACGTTTAAAGGTGAACGATGAAGTGAGATAGACACCTGGGCCTTTGAAAATAATCTCTTAAATAAAACTTACAAAATATGGGTTGCAGAATGTCCCTTGAAGTAAGCATACTTCGTGCTCACTTTATGTAAGAGAGAGTAATAAAACCTTATTTCAGGTACATTTATGGAAAGTTTTGCATTAAAAATGAGGTTTTATTACTCTCTCGTACATAAAAATAGATTATAGTTCAGTTCAAAGATAACTTAGGGTCATATTCAGAACAGCAATGGACACGCTTTCGCCAATATGTCATGAACTTCGAACAGCGTTATCAAGGACAATATAATGAGAACATGATGGGTGACTACTACGCTTACAGAGAAGAAATTAAAAAAATGTTGATTCTCAACGTATCTTTATGATTTTTGTGTTTGGTAGATTAATCTTAATTGTATTTTCTGATTAAAAGTGAAAACATATATACAGGGTGTACCAAGTAAATTTTTTGCATTTTTATAGAGATTTACATCATTTTCCAGTGTTTGGGTTATTAAAGTATCAATAAGGTCTTCGAACAGGTGCAGGTAAATGTCACCAATCAAATTCCCATCAATAAAAAGTGGTTCGGTAATGTTGTCGACCAGAATGCCTACCCAAACAATCATGCCTGTTGACTTCACCATTCAACGTAAACGTACTTTCATCGGAGAAACAAATATTGTAAAGTAAAGATGCGTCAATACTCAACCGCCGAGAGGGACTTTCGCAAAAATGTAAACGTCGACCCGGATCATATTCGTTCAATTCTTGAACCTTATCATCCTGGACGGATGAAATTTATGTTTTTTGACAATCCGCTGAACACTACTTCCGTTTTCCAGGGTAAGCTCGTCATTTTTTCCACCAACGCGCATAATAGTCCAGTTCAAAAGTTGGGAATGTCAGTAGATTTGTCAAAAACTATATGTCTAGAAAAATGTATTGAAACCGTTTTTCAGCACATAAAAAAATGCAAATGTTATAAACAAATAAAGATGAATAAGAAACGGTATTTAATTTTTTGCGAATATTTTTCAAAAACTATTGACACTTAAATAAAAAGAATTTTAGAGAGGAGGAAATTTCCAATAAAAAACTTCCTCTCCCGAAAATATATCTCCACTATTTATAATTTCAATTTCGGGATGCGGACGCGGCGTCTAAAGCGGGTACGTTACATAAAATACATTTATCTAATTTTGACATATAAAGTGACATTTTTCAAAGCTGACTTCCGTTAGCAAACGTCACATTTTTCGTAACCAGTTACATAATGAAAAATATTATGTAACTGGTGATGAAAAATTAATTTTATCACCAGTTAATAAAAACAAGAGAGAGAAAAAGAAAGTTTGATGTCATATTATAGAAAAATAACAACAACGAGAGCTGAAGAGAACTACTAACAATAAGAACAACTAGAATAAGTCACATTTTATTTTATGCATTATAAATATTTATGACACATTTCGAACAGTTTGTTAGGTTAACCCTTGCAGAATTAGAAGTTGATGTAATTTCGTGATGCATAACTGATATCTTGAACTTGAGGTGCTTGATTCACCAAGAATATCAATGGCAATCCTTTTCTCATTTTCTATTAATGGTAAAATAATAAAGAAAAGTCTGAAATTAATGTATAAAATAAAAGTATTGTCTTGTGTAATATTGGTTGCATAACTTGTAGGAATCAAAAAGTGCTGTTTTCAAATCAGAAATAAATTAAATTTTATTTTTGTGAAATGGGCTCACATAAAATAAATTAAATTTTCTTTTTGTCAAAATTAGATAAAATCTTGTATATAACGTTATGAAATGCTTTATTGATAGGTAAACTAAACTTTCTTCTTGTCAAAATTAGATAAAATCTTGTATGAAACACGTTATGAAATGCTTGTTTGTGTAACTCGTGTCATTTTGTGGGACGTCGCTCGCCCCGCTACGCGGAGCTCGCTCGTCCCGCAAAAACTTCACTCGTTACACAAAATGATGCATTTCATAACTGGTTACATAAATAGCTATTTTATAATTCGCGTATAAAAGAGACTTCATTATAACATTGTTTACAGTGTCACAATGAAGCTCTTTGAACACTGTTATAGTAATTTTTAGTGTAAAGTTGGTTATTGTATTTAGTTATATTTTTATTTGACACTTGACTTTAACCTTGACACAAATTATAAATAAAATGGTCTAGCGTTGATCCAGCTAGCAAATTATTATATTAAATGTTCTTAAAGGTAAATTAGAATGATTTATATATTAAAAATATTAATGAATAAAGTACGCTAACGTTTATTTATCAATGATTTGTCAATTGTTTATTTTTATATTGTATAGGATCAATATATAGGTATACAAGACGTTAGATTTTTCGTATAAATTACCAGATATCTATGTGAAGATGTATTACAGAAATAATTCTGTTCATGATATAATATAAATAGATCACAAGACCATATACAAAGAAGCTCTTTTTTAAACAAATAATCATCCCCTATTTGCTTAAATGAAAGTTTGTTTACAATTTACACAATAAGGGCCAGTTGTACAAAAACTACATTAAACTGAGATTAACTAACAAAGGATTAAATTTTAACGTGGCAATGATCTAGAGCCCGTTGCACATTAGCGTCAATGACAAAGTTTAATTAACTGTCCAATTCGTTATAATTTTTGAAGGTTGGTAGAACAAGACTGGAACATTTGAACTATTTATTAGAAAAGACCACGAAAAGACGAAGAAAAGGTTAATATAACCTCATATTTCGCGAAAATATTATTTGTTTTGATCTTTTATTTTCGAGTAGGTTTGCGTTTGTTCAAATCAAATTCAAAGAAAATTTACGTATGCAATATGGAGGAAGCTGACATTGTACTGAAGAAAAGAAAAATAATTAGATCTGCTATTTTTTCGTACAAAGAGGAACAAGTATTGGTTGGAATTGTGAAAAAATATGCAAAGATAATTGAATGCAAACAAACTGATGCTGTAAGTATCAATAAGAAGGCAAATTACTGGAATGTAATCACTAAAGAATTTAATGCAAATAATGAAAGACCAAGGAGCATAGCTGTTTTGAAAAATAAATATGAAAACTTGAAAAAAAATACAAAGAAAAAGTTTGCAGATGAAAAAACCTTCAAGAGGGGTACCGGAGGAGGACCGTACAAGAATTTTGACATAACAGATATAAACGTTGCCATAAAAGATATTCTCGGAACAAGGGTTACTGGTGTAGAAAGCTACTGTGACTCTGATATGACAGGTGAGTTGTTTAGCATATTTCACAGCATAAATCAAAATATATATATATATATATATATATATATATATATATATATATATATATATATATATTTATATTCAAGACAATTTTCTTTCAGAGTCACAAAACATTGAAATATATGTAGACAATTCTACTGCCAATGAAAGTGGGGATATTGAAGATAACATAGTTGAAGAAGAACCAGTTTTACATAAAGGTAATAAAAATAATGAATGTTTTTATTATTCAATGGTTGTTTGGAATATTTTTAAAAAGTAGTCAACATTAATGGCAGGAACGGCATAATATAAATGATCTCAACTGACTGGCTCAAAAAGTGTATAACATTCATTGATAATACTTCTCTGTGGCTGTATTCAGTTATGCTCAATTTTGTTAAAATGGCATGAATATCATTTAAATGAAATGGGTGCAATGATTTACTGCTTTCTTACTAAAACATATTTATTTCAGATCTCATGGTGAATGACGAAGCTGAACACAATGAAATTGAAAATTGGAGACCTTTTAATTTCAGTGGAAAGAAATTTTCAGACAATGAACTCCGTACATCTATTTCCGAAGCATTAAGATGTCAGAAGCACAAAAATGCTACAGAAACACAAATTGCAATGGCTTCTAATACAAAGAAGACCAAAAAAATTGATCCATTGAAGACAAAACTAGGGCAGTGGGCTAATAATAAAACAGAATTGGTTGAAATGCAAAAATGCACTTGGAAGAAGAACACAGAAAAAATGGACCATCTAGACACAAAGAATGCCTTGGAATTAAAATTCATGAGACAGGAACATGAAGCACGGATTAGTGCATTGTTGAATCATTAAAACAAAAATAGTTTGAACTTATTATTTTTGGTTTCTATTAAATAGAAAATGTCAGTTTTATTTTTTATGAATGTTTTATATTTATAGGTCACTTACTCCTTGATGAGAGATAGGTACAATAGAAGTTACTTTAGGTTTTATCCTAAAATTAAGGAAATACAATACTATAAAAAACGTATAATTTATGAAACAAAACAAGCAATACAGTACATTTCACAACAAATTTTGAAAATAGTCATTTATCAGGGTGTGTCGAGTTATTCCATTCAAATTAATTCGTTGATCTCTGTATTGATAAATATTAACAATATTTATACCTAGCAGATTATCTATTGCTGCTTCGATCTCGGGATCAACAGCAGGCATTCTATCTTTACAATTTATAGCTATATTGTGTAAAATAGCTGTTGATACAACAACTTTTTCTACTTTGGGGAGGTCCAATCTTATCCCCAATGCTAAAACTGGAAATTTTCTTTTGAGAACCCCAAAGCATCTTTCTATTGGGTTTCTCGTTCTTATTTGTGACTCATTATATAAATTCTCTGAGGGTGTATGGGGTGCAGCCAAAGGAGTTAGAAGGTAGCGACACACTCCATATCCGCTATCCCCGACTAATATACTATCATTCCCATAGGTATTGAATTCCATATCTCTTCGAATATTAGAATTATACCATATGATAGCATCTGAAGTAGAACCAGGCCATCTTGAAACAATATTATTGATTCTTAATTCTGCATCACATATCGCCTGGACATTCATTGAAAAGAAACCTTTTCTGTTTCTGTAGTTTTCTGCTTCAGGACTACCAGGAGACTGAAAAATATAAAATTGATATAAGATTATTCTTAAAAAATTGTTCCTGTTAATATACCTACTTCATTTTATAACAAAATATATATTTTACTTGAAAATATTTGAGACAATGAAAACGTAACTCGAATATTCAAGCAAAAAAAATGTAATTCATTAGACGTCTGAATTTAAATTAGTTGATTCAAATAATATACCTGAATCTTTACATGTGTACAATCTAATGCTCCAATGCATCGTGGGAAACGAGCAAAATTGTAAAATCCCTGTCTGACCAAACTAATTTCATCAGCGGTATCTGGCATTCTTACAAATTGTGGTCTCAAAGTTGCCAGAACATCCAAGCATTTATCTATACACCTACTTGCAGTAGACTTATCTATTCCGCAAAAATCGCCTACAACTTGTAAAATTGATCCAGTTGCCAAAAATCTTAGAGTGGCAAGAACTTTTTCCGTTGGCGTGAGAGCTTTACTCCTAAAAATTAAATGTACTTTGTTTTCATGTTCATTGAAAACTTTCTGAAGTCAAAACTTACTTCATTGTAGGAGACAGTAATTGTGGGGTGATATCTTCAATCATTATTTGAACAATTTGCTTTGATAAACGAAATCGTTGTAAAAATTCACATTCCGACCAATGCTGAAAATGATTGATTCTATGTCTGAAAATTTTTCGTCATCTAGGATGAATATATATGTTAACCAATTCATTGAAGTCCTCATCATCTGTGAATTCCTCGTCGAAAACCATGCACAACCACTTTTAATTAGAAATACTTTACAAAAATGTACCATTTGCTATTTTATAGATTATGTTAATAACATAATAACGTTGGATTAAATTTTAAACGCTCATATTTGGCCAGTTAGCAAATATGCTTATTTAACCTCTAGTTAGTGTTGATTGGAGATTGTACAACAAAACATTCCGTCTGAACTTCGTTTATATTTTAACTATGTATTGTACAACCCGCCCTTATTCGGTTATAATATGTCAAAAGTCAGAAGTGCTGAATAAAACCATCTGTGATCTGACCAATTAGGAATATACAGAATTGCCAACTTAAATTCAAACCACTCCTCCTAGTTTAAAAAAAGGGATTATGTAATTCTATTTTATTTAAAGATTTAAATAAATGCGAATTATAAAAAACATTGTACAAAACTTGTGTCACATTGACTTTCTGCCATACTCTTGATTTGCGCAACTTACCGCTTCGCAGTTCGTTGTGCAAACTTCACTCGTACTACAAAACGAGTCATTATGACACTTGTTTCACAAATAACTATTTTCTAGTTTTCTAGACATATAGTTTTTGACGAATTTTCTGACATTCCCAACTTTCCATATAAATCATGTACGCAATGTCATCTTTGTCTTGGAGCAAATATAACTTGCGTGTGCAAAATATAATATATTATATAAAGTACTTCTGACTATAGTCTATTTGTATGAATGAGAGATTATTAAAATAATTTTCTATTTGAAATTTTGGTTTTCGTGGAGCTTAACTGCTATTTGAACCTAGCCATATTTCTCCTTTTTTCGTAGATTTCCCAACACCAAGCATAATACTAAGTAATTCCACTGTGTCATCAACACAATTGAATACTAATGTTTTTTATTAACTGTTAAAGGACCTATTTTTGGCGTTTACGCGGCCCTTCCAAATTTTCCATAATCATACTAGAACTTGCAAGTTGCAACTAAACGACTTTTAGTAAACTGTTAAGAAAACACAACTTGGACCTCCTTACTAAATGGAAAAACCTACAATCGAATTTTTGGTGAAATTTGTAGGGAAGGTAACTTATAGTTCGATTACTGTAAGGGATTCGTGGAATTGAAATAAAACAAAATTTAAAATAGGTACTATGTAATCCTTAATACACAGGGCTTTTGGCCTGTCCAAACCTTTCTATTGTCTGTACAGCTTATGGTTATAAAAGACCAATAAAAGATCGAAAACTTGTATTAGCTCAGGTACATTTATGAAAATTTTAGGAAATATTTAGATTATTTTGTAATAATATTTAAAATGACCCTACGAAGTTTTGCATTATAAATTAGGTTTTATTACTATCTCGTACATAAAACTAGACTATAATAGGAATAAACAAATCTTTACATGACCCTTCTCCAGCCTTTATAGATATAGATATATTTGAAAGAGCGTTAGGCTCACACTATGTCCCTGTCGTAGTGCCTATTGCAGATATTTTTAAATAAAAACCCCATCATATTTTTCAAGGTAGTATTTTTATCTTCTTGGGTTCAGTCATCAACCAATCATACTATTGTTTCGTGTTTAGCAAGACAAATCAACACGCTTGTATTAGCGACTATTTGCATGATGCACAATAGTCACCGACTATTCAGCATGATAATTATACCAAGAGGAGCCTGTGAACCTGGCGGTACTCAAATTGAATCAATCGTGTGTTGAAGCTGTTAAAAGTGTCATCATCTTCAAAAAAAAATTACAATTTGGCGTCAGTAGAAATAGCGTGGCGTGGGGGCGAAGGTTGTTCAGCTATGATTGAACATTTCAAATTTGAAATTCAGAATGAATCAGGTAGGATAGAGTACAACCCAATTTTTACAAAAACCTGTCAATCAGGACACCATAAAGGGGCAGACAGCAAGTGCCTTACTAAAAATGATCGAAACCCACAGCGCTGTCCAGTTAGATTGTTTAGAGAATTGATTCGAAAAAGAAGACCAGAATTCACATGTCCACGTTTGTTCCTAACTCCAAATCCATTCTGGTACAAGAATTCGCCTGTTGAGAAAAACGAACTTTCAAAATTGGGAGCAAAGTTTAGATACCAACCAATTGAAAATTACAAACCATTCTTGCAGTTCATCTGCAGGTTCTCAACTGGTAAAATCCAGAGTAGCCGGGCAGCTACTCATTCACATTGCTGGCCACGCTAGTACTTCTTCAATTCAACCTTACTTGCAGATGGATGAAAATCACAAGGGTATTTTGAACAGATTGAGAAATCAGAGTGAATGTGGACCTTCTACGGTGAATACTGCCAGTTCTTCGAAAGCTAGTACAGCTGTCCCTCGATAATCCGACAGTTAAGGGACCGAGAGAGTGTCGGATTACCGAAAATGTCGAATTAGCAAAAATGTCATATTATCAAAGATGTTTTATTCTTAATGCGTTTGAACACAATGAAGTTAAAAAAAAGGAAGAAACAGTAAAGGTACATGTAATTTATTAATACCAGGATACAAAATGACAGTACATACATGTAAGTTTTTAAAAGAAATACGGAAAGAAATTTAAGTAAAATACGTATACAATATGTACATTCATATTTACACATTAAAGAAGTCTGTGATTTTCTTCTGTTTCTTCGTACGCAGGAAGTCCGTCATTGCTTGTTCTTGAATCCCTTTTAACATCAAAATATTTGAAAGGTCTAATTCTCTCTCCTCACACCAACGAAGCAAAGTTTTCGTTGCCGATAACGCTTCATCGCTGCTGACGGTGAAGTTTTTCTCTGGCACTGCCTCCTCGTTCACTTCGTCATCTACTGTCATGACTTCCTGGATTATTTCTGCGTCTGATACATCAGTAGCAAGGTTGTCCTCAATAATCCATGTTCTGAATTCCTCACTTGATGCTGGCGGAAGTTCCACTTCGTTACAAATTTCAAGTGCAGCCTCCAAAATAGATTCAGAATCGTTGGAAGAAGAGTTGCATGTTGTAAGATGTGGGTTGTTAGGCCAAATATTCTTCCAAGATTTTATCAAGGTTGTGCTTTTTAGTTGCTGCCAAGCAAATGCTGCATTCAAAATCGCATCCTTAATGTTAAAGGATTTCAAAATGGCTGCAATGTCATCATTAGGTTGACTGGCAACATCCATTAAAAGGCGCTTTTTGTAATGTGCCTTGAGAGTCTTTATGACGTTTTGGTCCATTGACTGGATCAAAGCGGTCGTGTTTTTGGGCAAGTACATTACCTCAATGTAACCATCGGCAGTTTTAACTTTTAATTCATCCTTGTCAGGGTGTCCGGGTGCGTTGTCGAGCAATAGAAGGGACTCGAGGGACAAAGCTTTTAAAGTACCAATCATGAAAAACAGTTTTAACTTGTGAGTTCCTGACGCATTCGCACATACCATCAGAGTGATTCTCTCTTTTTGTAATTTTCTTCCAGAAACTTTCTTTTCATCTTCAGTTACAAATGACTTTGTTGGTAGCTGACGCCAATTCAAGCCGGTTTCATCGGCGTTATAAATTTGTTCAGGAACTAGGCCAAGTTCATTGATTTTTGCGTCCAATTTTCCAATGAATTCCTGGATTTCAGACTCGTTAGCAGACAATTTTCGCCACTCATCTGCATAAATCGTATACCATGGCGTTTTTTGAAGTTTTCAAACCACCCGCGACTAGCGCGGAAGTCAGTTTTCTTTGTTATTTCTTGGCAAAAAAACTGGGCTTTTTGTTTCAAAATGTCTCCTGAAATAGGTGCATTCCGGTTTCGCTGCTGTTTGAACCAAATGAAAAGAGCGTCTTCGACCTCGGGCAACTCGCTAGTCTTAAGAGTATTTCTGTTCCTGGGCTCATCATCAACAGACTTTATGAATTTTTCAATTTTTTCCCTATTTTTCACAATATCGTAGACAGTAGGTCGTCCAATGTCATACTCTTTAGATATTGCACTCGGAGTTTCACCACGGTCTATTCGTTTAATAATTTCCCATTTTTCAGATAAACTTAATGTTTTATGTTTACGTTTCACACTTGTGCTTGCCATTTTTACACTGTCACTACACGCAATCACACTGTCAAAACGTAACACAAAGCAATAGTAAATACTGTACGTCCGAAACTATACAACACAACTGCTGAACTTACTACACTGGACTGATGTGTCCCCACAGAGCGGAAGGAGGAGGATTCATGTCACTGCAGGTTTGTTTTGCTTCCTGCTGGAGCGGAGGGAGGGATATGCATGTTGCTGCCGGCAGCGCGTCGGACTACCGAGTACGTCGGATTAAAAAGTGTCGGATTATCGAGGGACAGCTGTATTTATTAATTAGACTCGAAATTTTTTGGCATTAATAATTAATCAGAGATGAAAGCCCCCGCGTTTCGCTCTCGGAATTACATCAGATTATTAATGCCACAATAATGTCTCGTTAAATTATTATAAAATACAGTTGAAATTTAGATGCTATAAAATAATCGACTACCTATTTATCAAGGTATTGTTATATTACCCTTGACAAACGGGTGAATAGACAAGTCGACAAAAATCGAATGATAAAACAAATATTGATTAAATTTATTTTATTTGAATTGTTTTCAAAACTAGAATAGATATAATTAATACTCGAATTATGTTAATCATTATTAGGGAACTTTCAATGCTTCATTATGTGATAATAAAATACCATAACGATTTTATGAGCCGAATAATGATAATTCGATTATCGAAGCAATTCCTTTATTCGATTAACAAAATCTGATTATATCCAGATTTAACTAAATGGTACTATTTTATTTCAACTACTTTCATTTTTAAAATGACAAATCTCGCACAGAAAATATATTTCCAAGTGAATTGTTCATTGTATTAATTTACAGATTCCATATTTTCTACTAATGATAAATTATTATCTGACAGAACTCTTGCAAAATTGTTTCTGGCATTTCATTCAATTAATATGTCAGATAAATTCACCGAGAGGTAATTTGCTATCACTCCTATGGGGCCGTTCAAGTATTACGTAAGCACCAAGGGGGGGAGAAGGGGGTTCTCTGTTTTGCTTATTACGTCATCGTTAGTTATTTAAGTTTTTTCGGGGATTCCCGCAAATAATACATATGCGTAGGCACTCGCTTTGAGAACTGATTAGGGGAATTACCACGCATTAGGGAAATTACCGTGCGCTATTCACTTGTCTAATAATTCACTCTCGTGCCGGCCAGCTGCAAGTGCGCATCTATCAGTATTGTTTTGTTTGGATTCTAAACGTATTGTAAGCATTGAAAGTTATCATTTGTGTTTATGTTGATGCAATTAGCCAAAGTTTAACGTTTTAATTATTTAAATTTAAATATCTTATTAGAATGTCATATCATATAGACAAATCCAAGTTATACCAAAAACTGTTCGAAAGTTTTAAAAAATCTCATACTGGGACGAAAGTGCAAAATGTACAAAAGTTAGTTAACGAAGTTTGGCGAAATTATAAATTACAAGCAAAGTCAGATAAGGAACTAGATATTATTGTATCTAAGAGAATTGAAGAAGAATTGCAAGCGGCGACTAAAAATAAATCCAATCTGCTTCATTTTTTTTCCAAGGTGAGTAAATATAAGTACAAAGTTTCTCTTTACGTTCTGTAACAATTAAAACGATTTATGAGTAAAAAATATGATGGCCTATCTCAAAGTAAAAAGGTAAATGATTGATATTTTATTTCTTAAGATCGACTCCGGCAATTGGTCACAAAATATACGGTGTTTTCAATATCTGTATGTGAAGGGTTTCTGTGGGGAAAAGCTTTCAATAATATTTAAACGCTGGTTTTATTAAATACGGTGAATTTATGTAGCTTAATAAGAGAATATCCAGCAGAACTCTTAGAAATTTTTCATTTTTAGGCAACGTCTTCTACCAGTAAACCTGCAGAAAAAACACAAATTATACAGCCATTTTCTAACATTGAAAAACAGAAAGAAGATAAAATTAAAACCGGCAATGAATCACAAGAGCAATGCGAAAATAATAATAATGCAGATAAACAAAGAGCAAAACCTTCTCAAGAAGCTTTGAAAAATAAGATTACTCTACTCGAAAAAAATCTGAACGCTTTGTATTCTGCCAGAGATACTATGCCAAATTGCGCTGAAGTTGATAAACAGATCATTAAGTTGCGCGAGGAACTAAAAACAGCAAAAAATACTTTAAACAGGAAGATTCAAAACGCAGTTGCCCAGAAGAAACACAGGGATGGTATGAAAAGAAAGTTAGAAGATATTTGTCAGGAAAATCCTGAAATAAAAAGAAGACTATCTCTGAGGGATTCAGTAGGACATCCTAAACTTGAAAGCGATCAACCATTACTATTGAAAACAATTGCGGATATAGCTTTATTTGGGAGTGCATGTGATGACAGGAGACGAACGGAATCTATTCGCAACGTAAAAACTCTTGACGAACTCACACAAGAACTGCGTAAACTAGGATTTGACATTAGTCGCAGTGCGACATATCTTCGTTTGATTCCCAGAAAATCGAATTCTACAGAGGGACGAAGACATGTATCGACAGTCCCTGTTAGGCTCATTCGTGCTCAAACTGATCACCACAAGAGCCACTTAGATAGCAAGTTCGTTGAAACATCAATCCATTATTTAGAGAACATAGCATCCATACTTGGACCAGATCAAGTATTTTTCTTATCTCAAGATGACAAAGCTCGAGTCCCTATTGGCGTCACTGCGGCAAATAAGCAAGCACCACTTTTAATGCATATGGAATATAGAATCAAATTACCTGACCACGATTGGGTAATCGCTGAGCGTCATAAATTAATACCATCTGTTTATGCTGGTATCAAAGTTACTTCCAATATGCTAGGACAACCGCAAGCCGTCGGATATTCTGGGCCAACATTCATCGCTATTCGAAGTGGAAAGCATAGTTCATCTACTGCTAATACTCATGCTCAGGATTTCGAGACGCTTCTCGAACTTGAAGAGTTTCGACCATTAGCAAAAACTGACCATGGACTAGTAAAACCAGTAGTAATTATGACGGTTGATGGAGGGCCAGATGAAAATCCGCGTTATCAAAAAGTCATAGGGTTTGCTATACAACATTTTAAACGACATGATCTCGATGCATTGTTTATAGCTACCAATGCTCCTGGAAGGAGTGCGTATAACAGAGTAGAGCGAAGAATGGCTCCTCTGAGTCGGGAACTGGCTGTTTTAATACTGCCTCATGACCATTTTGGGTCTCATTTGGATGAACGTGGCATTACAATTGATGAACAATTAGAAAGATATAATTTCGAATTTGCAGGAAATGTATTAGCTGAAGTATGGAGTTCAATGGAAATTGATGGCTATAATGTTACTGCAAAATATGTTGAGGCTGATGAACAAGATGTTCCTGAATTTCCAGACATTAAATGGTACTCAGAACATGTGCGTGAAAGCCAATACTTGCTTCAAATTGTAAAATGTAAAAAATACGGAATGCTGTCGTCCAAGAAGTGGCCTATTCAGATTACTAGACAACAGGTTTCTTCCACCACCTGCAAAAGTAAAACAAACAGTTGATGACTTGGTTTTGGATGAAGGAGGACAATTTCTTGATCTTCCAGTCAATTTAGCTCTACGCTTGAGTACTACCCTCAAAGATTTTTTGCAAATGCCCTACGATTATTTTTGTCCGACGGTAAAATTTAGGCTATCAAGCCGAACATGCAAAACGTGTGGTCTTTATCATGCTTCCGTCAAATCATTAAATCGTCACATCGAGAAGATCCATAAAAAAGTAAACACGCCCACAGAGGGAAAAGTTAGACCTGTAAGAGTCGCTGCTCGTCGTGCTAATGAACTGATGTGCATTATTCAAAATTTAGAGCACCAAGATGTTGAATGGCTCGATGAGAGTGACGTAGACATTCCAAAATCGGATGAAAGTGAGCAGACTCACAACACTGAGCAGCAATCCAATGTCATCGATAACTTAGAATCATGGATTCAGGTTTCATGGACTGAAGACTGTTAATGTGTTCCGAAAATATTCTTTATGTTAGTTATGTTCTTTATTTCTGATTATATTTTTTTGTCATTTACTCTATGTGTATCAGTTAAACCTAATATTTTCATGAATTTTCCTATTTTAAAAATAACAATATAAAAAAACATTTATTACTAAAAATGTTTACGTAAGCATAGGGGGAGGGGGTAAGTGCTTTGCTTACTTTTGATGACAAGGGGGGCGGGGGGGTAAAAAATGGTAAGAAATCTGCTCACGTAATACTTGAACGGCCCCTATTCTACGTAATATATAAATCTTTAGATCATTGTACACACATTCTACTTCACAACAAATTACACCAGTCACTAGTTGATCTGTACACCGTATGGTTTTTTTGTCTTATTGCACTATAATGATCCCTTACTGTCCCTACTTTTAAAAGAAGTAACTTTAATAGAGAAAATATTTCATCAACAATCGATTATAAAATCCATTCAAAAAGGGAATTGAATCATCAATCAATATACAAAAGTAGCCAGTGGAGTCTATTAAAATTTATCTTGAATAAATAAAAATGCAATGAAGATAATCCATTGCTATGATTTTTTGGATTTACTCATCAAGAATTTCTCTAACGATGTATGATCAATTGTGTAAACAAACAATGTCCAATTTGTTATTTCTTGCATTCGTGGTTACTTGTTATTGTTTTATTAAAATATAATAACAGTTCTTGTAAGGACTAATTTGAAAATGGACTCAGATACTATTCCAATTACTAGCAGACTTCATTCGCCTCACAAAAATAAGAGTTCTGTAAGTTTATGCCATATAACAAAAAGAGAAGCACAGCATTGTGAATCTGTATAAACAAATCTCAGATGAACCAGAGACAAAGGTTGACTACCATTATGGTTGAAATTGTAAAAACAATGGATACGTTATCGAAAATACCACTTTTGTCGTAAATTAACGTGTACAAAATTTCCTTTTTAGGAGTTGCTAAATCGAGTGTGGATCTTACCATCAAAGAATATAGAAACACTAGGGGAATTGTCTCTTCCAACCATCATTGCCAGGAATAGTTAAAATATCTTTTGAAACAACTAAAAATATAATTCGACGTATCATTTAGTTTCTTTTTTAAAAATGGAATCCCAACTTTGGGTAGAATTTTGACTGAAATATAGAAATGCCCATATTTTCCACAAATAATCATTTCTTTCCATAATAGTAACAGTGCGGCAGGTTCCGAGTAGATAATTATTTATAATATTTCATATAAATTCATTTAGTGTTTCTAAAGTTAATAAATAATACAAAATGTAATTCATAGTTCTGATCGTGGTGGGAGTATTGTATGGTGTGCTCGGTTGGGAAACTGAACTAAGGTCTCTAGTGCGCAGGAATAATTGACATCAGGTGGAGAGCATAGACGTTCACGGTTCACAGAATCGCATTGTGTTTTAGGCGGTTTTAAGTAGTGTTTCTTTTTATTTTGTGTTTTCTGCTGATAACTATTAAGGTGAATAAGGTTCTCTGTACTACCAGTGTAGTGAATACGTCGAACGAGGAAGAATCACTAGCAAGAAGAGCTCCACTGGAAAAGTTGGTCCCTGATACAAACCAAAAATAATTCCAGCAGCGCTATGCATCAATGTAACTCAAGGCCCAAAACGAACTCCTTATGACCCGACTGACTCAACTACTAGACGTAAACGAAAAACTCAAATCACAAGCCAACTCCCGAAGCTCCTCCAGATCTGTGCATTCCGCACAAACCCACGCCTCCCACATCTCCGTCCAATCATCAACAACCACCAACCAACAAACCAACCGCCGAGAAAAAGAAGGGGACTTCACTCTCTTGGGTGCCAAACCCAAGAGAACCCGAAGAATCCCTACGCCGCCACCACCAACCACCGTAACCCAACAACAACCAACCCAACAACCCCGCCCCAGACAACAATCTTGCCCTACACAACAACCCCGCCCTACCCAACAACAACAACCACAAACCTCTCAACAAACCCAACATACACTTCTTCAGACATTAAACATCCGCCAACTACCCCAAAAATACGTCTCTCGGTGGGAGATTTTTAACCTCCTCAACACAAACAAGTAGTTGGGGGCCACCAACCCAAACGGCAGATTACTCGCCGATCAGCTCATCTCACTTCCTATCTCTCGGATTAGAAATAACAATCCAACCCTAATAAGTCACCTCGACTCTTCCATTGCCGATCATATAATCTGCACTGACAGGTTACTCACCCGCATGGACGACGAGTGCTTTATAGGTGACCCCGTCACCTCAGACCATGTTCCACTACTGGTCAAAACTTCATTACATAATTGAATACCACCACCGTCAACAAATTTCACATTTCGCGATTTTAAAAAAGCCGATTGGAATTCCTTCGCTAATCACGTCTCTACTAATTTGCCA
The DNA here is from genome assembly GCA_963921935.1 of Galeruca laticollis. Classification (NCBI taxonomy): domain Eukaryota; kingdom Metazoa; phylum Arthropoda; class Insecta; order Coleoptera; family Chrysomelidae; genus Galeruca; species Galeruca laticollis. The sequence goes on from OY998176.1 coordinate 178,971,488, forward strand.
CAACCCGTCATTCATCAGAGTGCTGATGACATAGACACTCAAGCAGAGGAATTCCAATCCCTCTCAATCGATGCACAAGACATCGCCGTACCTCTCACCACCATAAATACCAACTTTCATGCTCTTCCGCAACGTATTCAGTTATATACAAGGACAGAAGATCTACACCTCCGAAGACACAGCCACCGCCTTCAAAAATAATCTACAAACTGTTTACACCACCTGACAATTCAAGATTTCTCAGGGACTTTGCCACTGAAACAGACCTCCTTACCCGCAATATAACACGAAGCCCACACGTTAACATTCCACTAAATGAGAACTCTCCACTTCTTACACCCTTTACAATCGAAGGGAGTTCAGCGGGCGTGTCGAGCGGGGAGAAACAGTGCCCAGGGCCCGACAAAATCTCGATACAGGCACTGAAAAACCTGCCAGAAGAAATTTTCCCTCCGCTCTGTGCCTTGCTGAACGCCTGTCTGGCATTCTCTTACTTCCCTCGTTGTTGGAAATCAGCCAATGTAGTTCTCATACCCAAACCCGGCAAAGACCCTACAAAGCCTGAATCGTACCGCCCGATTTTATTAATCAGCGTCCTAGGTAAAGTCTTTGAACGTTTGTCGAAAGAAAGAATATTGGACTTCTGTTCTGGACGTAATACAATTCCGGCATTCCAATTCGGATTCAGGCCAGGCCACTCTTGCCAGAACGTCACCGCCAACCTTCAAACTATCGTCACCCGAGCTTTAAATCAACGACGCTATTCTGCGCCGGACTCGTGAGAAAGCTACTGAGCATCCGATTGCCAAATCAAATTGAAAAATTATTATATTCCTACCTCACCGATCGATCAATAAGCGTCAAAGTTGGTTACAGCATATCAGACTCTTTCACACGCCTAACTGGCGTTCCGCAGGGCTCGATTCTTGCTCCATTACTATACATAATTTATACGTATGATACACCAATACCGTGACACCCCTAGGACAACATCCAACTATACGCGGATGATACCGCACTAATCATCTCGGACATTCGCTCTCTCAATATTCGGTCCCAAAATCTACTGACTCAATTTTCAAATTGGTGCAGAAGATGGCGGGTGACCTTCAATACTCAGAAAACCCAAGCTATCGCGTTCAAACACCCTGATACCATGAGCGAACGACTTCTACCTACAAACTTCCGCCTCGTGTTCCGGGGAGATCAAAACGAAATCCGCAGGGAAGTCGTTTATTTGGGAGTGAGATTTACTCACACTCTCAACTTGATGGCCGACCTAATGGACACTTTAAACAAAGTCCGGCGGCGAGTTAATCTTCTTAAGGCGCTCGGCGGTACCTTCGGACGTACGCACCCTACCACCTTACTTCATACGTTTGACATACATCCGTCCAATAATCGACTATAGAGCAACGTCTATTGCATCCTTCCCGACCACATAGTTAAAAAACTTCGAACTTGTGAGAAGTCAATTCTAAAATACTGCCAATACAAGGCACCCTACGCACCTATCAATACCGTTTATGTAAATACCGACATCGAGCGAATTCCTTCCCGCCTGAATAATTTAAAAGCCCGATACGTTAGTCGTACTATCGAATCGGGCAATTAAACCTTAAAAAACACTCTACTCACACCGTAGATCGCCAAGAGACGGCCTCTCGGCAGAATACCCAAGAGGAAGCTCCCCCCGGCCTTGGACCAAGGCAACATTTGGCATGCAATAGTCTTCGAGAAAGTCGCCAATGGCACAAATCACTATATTGCGATTTAGTAGCATGCGAGACGTCATTTATATCAACGCAACTATTTTCCTGCAATATTCAGTACTAGCAATAGTTATTATGTCAGATAAAGTAATTGCAGCTACGACTTATCTCGTTTTGGTTCAACTAGTGAAAAAACGAAAAAATCAAAGGTGTTGTTTGCACAACGGAACCTATCCCAAGAAATTTTTTGCATGCAAGAATTGAATTTTACACGAATGAGTTTAACTGATTTTCACTATTTATTAACTTAATTAGTTCCATACATATCAAAACAAGACACGAACTGTAGCAACAGTATCCCTACATTATTAGTGAGGTTTTTTCCTGTTATTCTTGATCTCGTAACTGGTAATTCCAAATAATTTCTTTATTTCGGTAATCTAAAAACATTACGAAAACGTTTGAGATCGCATGAATAGTTGCTCTTTTTTCCGCTTTTCGTGGATTGGCAGCAACAGGTTGCAACCGGCAAAATATTGTAGCAAGGTCGCATGCGTCAATGGAAATACTAGGCAACATGTGATATGCGACGACGTCGCATGCTACATGTTGTCAATTGTTGTCTTGGTGTACGGCCGACTTTAGGTTTAGTTGTTTCTAGAAAAGCTCAAGAGCAAACGAAATATATTCATGGAAAACTTCTCGCTACAACAGTTTTTAAACAACGTAATGATTTAATATATTACGCAAATAGTGTAAACTAAGTTAAAGTGTGACTAGGCAACCAACTGGAACTAGAAGAATGGCGTTTGAAATTATAAGAAAACAAACTCTAGTTATGCCATGCTTTTGAATTACTCAACACTATTTTTCAGAGAGAAAAGTTGGAGTTAAATATTGTGGCTAGGGACAAGTTGAATACTTTTTTCTACTCGTGTGTATCAATTATCAAGGCCAGTCTAACTCTAATAGGTATAGATAATGCAAATACATCTAAGTAGACATAATAACACGAGAAAGAAAAAAATGAAGAAAACGTTACGCAACGTTTGAAGATTATCGCAGAGACAAAAATATTTACGGAATCCACAATAATCTGTTCGACTATAATCATAACCAATAGAACATATAACATCTATTTGGACTGAGCTATGAGTTATTCAATATTTGTTCTTATAGAAAATTCGATATACTTTCTTGTTTCATTACACAGGTCAACATGGTTTTCTTCTTGGACAGTAAGAGTCATTTCAGAAGTTATTTTTTGCATAGAATTCTAACCCGGGCTCAGAATCGACCCACCACGACAAGGTTTTAAGATATTTGAGGTCGTGTTCGTGTATTTAAAAAATAGTGTTTTTAGCTACCTCTATGGATATGTACAGAAAGTGAAAGAAATGTAGAAAAAATTACATCGGAGTCAAAAATGCTGTATTTCACAATTTTAGATAAGAAAATATTTTTGATAAGAGAGCACGTTTAGGAAATTATTTATTAACGATATTATATAACCCCCAATATTGCAAAATATCTTGTTTTTTACACTTTCTGCTTATAGAACGATTTCAAACAGTTTTTCAAGAACAACTACGATCCGCTTTTTTGTAGACTTGTATTATTTTTACGTTCAAATAATGTCCTTCGAAACACAATATTTCATTCGGCTTTTATAAAAATTTGAACTAAGTTGATAATACTTTTTATATAAACCTGTACTCAATAATCTTATAAATAGAACTAACATATATATATATATATATATATATATATATATATATATATATATATATATATATATATATGAGGGTGTGAATGTGTGTGTGTGTTTAAAATTTCTAATATTTAGGTTGGTATTAATAAGTATTTAAAAAACTTAACAGAAAATGTCAACAAAACATTCGTACAAACACGGGAAATGTTGATTGATACTTATAATATAATAAGTAATGTTTCATTTTTCAAAATTGAATTCTCAATAAACGTTAACTGCAAGTTTTCTTCCCTCTTGAAACTAAATAGGAATAATACGCACTACAATTTTCTATTTTTGCCCTTTCTTCCGCTGGCCAATGTCTCGCCTGTTAAGGGGTAAATGCACTTCCTGCCATTCTGGCGCCTCTGTTCGATATTGGTGTAGGGTATGTAGACAGTTATCGCTAAAGAATTTCCCTTTTGTATTGTACTTATTAATTGGAATTTTTAAGTATAATGCAGTGAAACATTGTAGACAAAAAGTACAGGGAGGTTTCAAACAAATATTGTTTCTACGAAAAATGTTTTCATCTTATGAAATGTAGTTCTTTTAGTGATATTGCATACTCATGACGTCATTGTTGTAATATTACCGAATCAAACTTTCTAATGGCCACTGATACTGTATGTAAAACATTTTTATTGACTGATAAAATATCCCCACGTGCAGAGGATTCTATTCAGGTGACCTTGGCGACTGTAGATATAGAGATCCTTGCCCAATTCCACGGCCTGGAAAATCGTTATGTAAAATTCCTGTATAGTAGCAGCACAATGAAGAGGAGTATCATCATGAGTGAACAGCATATTACTTCTAATTTTGAGGCCAAAATCTTGGACGAGTTCGTTAATGAGCCGAATTGGCCCAGTAAAAATAAAATGGCGGCCTGTCAAAGTTGAAAAAAATCGTATTTCCTTTGTTTTTCATTTGACGCAAAATAGTTACTGAGCTTTTTCATAGACCTTAACACGTTCTACAACTTTTGTATTTAACATTTTTCTCTAAATCGTTCAAATCGATCAAAGAAATAAAATTTCTAAATTAAAAAGCACGTATCAGTAGTAATAACAAAATTAAAAAAAGCAGTTGAATTGTCTGAATAAAAGTTATTTCAAAATTAGATCCAGTAGACGTATTTTTAAAAAAGTAGTATTGCTAATAGTAAGAAACGTAAACCTTCATGACATTGTTTATTATTGTTTACCACTTTTAGGTAATGTAGAGAATATTACAGAAAAACTGAACTCTTTGCAAAAGATCATAAATTTTGTTTGGGTCACTTATCGACAACATAAATCATCTCAACTCATAAACGTTTGTGCCCCCTTATTAATTAAAAAATATTATGGTAAGAGGACTAACAAACAAAAATAATTTATTTTTTGGTAACTTAATGTAGGTACAGCGTTTAATTTTTTCTTTGTTTCAGACCTGTTCCTGTCTTCATGGAAACGGGGAATCTAGTTAACTCCTTTGTTGTTGTTGTTTGTTGTCAATAATTTGAAAATAACTTATTGTGCATTTTGATGTGATATTGGATTGACTTTCTTAAATATAATATAATTTTAGTAGAAATATGTAATTCGGTGATTAATAATATATGTAACTATTTGATAAAATAATGATATAGATATAAATACTTTTTCCATGTTTTGTGATATCAATTTATAATTTCTAGTCAGGATAGAATATTTATATTAAACTGTTTTAACAGAGAGGTTATAAAATACGAATTTAACTATCTATCGTACTATTTTAAATGATAATTTAATTAGATTTTTTTTGTATTTTGTGATTGTACAGATGATAAAGTAATGTAACAGATTTGTTTGTGTTTTGTGATATTATCGATTACTAAAAATCCAAAGATAGAATAAGAATTTCAAAGTTAATAATGTATATAGAATAACATATACATTATGTCGCTAATGTATGGAATAAATTCATTATTTCCAAAATAAACGACTTTTGAAAAAAATCCAAAAACAGGTCAATTTTAATTTTTGAATCGTCATCACATGATGTAGATGTAATGCACATTTCGTTACCAGTATTAACGTGGTGACGTAATCAGCAATTTTTTTCAATGCAACCATGTGTCTCAAAACACCTCATTGGAAAGGTCTTCTAATCGTCTTTACAACGATGTAATTATTGGAATATTTATTTCTACATTGTCGACCAAAACTGTTTATTTACTAAAGTACAGAGAATTGATTAATTAAAAACAATTAAATTATATTAAATGTTCAAGAGTTAGAAGATGACTTTGATAGGAGAATCGAATTCTGTGAAACAATTATGGATGTAACAGAGATCGTAATTTCATACAAAATATACTTTTTTCAGATGAAGCAACTTTTATACTCAACGGCCATGTAAACCGCCAGACGTATCGATACTGGGCAAGTGAAAATCCCCATTGGATGCAGGAGTATAGAACACAATATCCTGAAAAGGTGAATGTTTGGGCCGGCATTATAAACAATCAAATAATAGGGCCATATTTTTTTGAAGGAAGCTTGACCGGTCCTCGATATCTTCAGGATTTCTATTACCACAATTAAATCAACTATTTCCAAATATAAGTGATTTGTGGTTTCAGCAGGATAGGGCACCCCCACATTACGCCTTTGATGTATGAACCTACTTAAATGCCGTTTTTCCAGATAGGTGGATAGGAAGAAGAGGAAAAATCGAATGGCCACCAAGTTCGCCAGTTTTGACACCTTCAGACTTTTTTATGGGGATACTTGACGAGCAAAGTTTATCAAAGTCGCCCAAATGATATAGAAGAGTTGAACGATCGCATCAGAACGGAGATTGCACAAATAACGCCTAAAGTTCTCGTAAACGTTAGAGACGAATTTATTGCTCGGCTGTCTCATTGTATTGTTATGTTTTTGTTATTTATTTAAACAATAAACGGGTGGTATAAATTTTAAACACACGATATGGCTACTTACTAATTTATTTAAACACTAACTCACTAACACTTAATTTATATGTACTTAACTAATCACTTAAATTTAATTTATATGCACACAAACTTAATTATTAATTTATATCAACACTTTTATATTCACTTATTTACTGTTTATTTGTCAAGATCACTTTATCAACTGCCCTGGTCCGCTGATCGGTCCTTTTTATATACTAGTTCCTTTTTTTACTAGAGAATTCTGGACTGCGGCTTACACAAAATAAATGCCTTTTGCGATATTTCTCGATTGCCGGCTCAATCCTTAAAAGACCTTCCGAGAACATGTCTATAAAAACTGTCACAATAAATCCCAATAGACCTTCTCAGAATTAGGCGCGCTCGCCATTTTTTAACTCCGTTAACATAAGGTTACAGGACCGTACTTAGTATCTGCTTCGGTGTGCGAGTTCGTAACATTACTCCCTCCTTAAATGAAAGTTCCTCCTGGAACTTTTGTGTAGCCGAGACTGGATGTTTGAATCGACAACTGACTCCATTTCTACACTTTCCAATCTTATGGAAATAACAGGGCACCGTCTTCATCGGATACTGATAACGGGGGTTGTAGCTGCAAATTAATATCTGGACACCGGTATCCTGGAAGATAACCTCTACCATGTTCCTGATGACTCACCAATCCAACTGGTTACTCGCTATCTTAGGCATAGCTAGTTTCTTCACGCTGGATTCTAACACATGGTCTCGTAGATTTCGAAGTGCTTCCCACAGATCGCGGTAGGTAGATCGATCTTGAAATTCATTTTTAGTTACCACGTAAAATACGTACCGCGAATTATGTTTCAGTTTCAGTGTCTTGCCAGGGGCTGGAATCTGGTCTTCAAGTTTCTCTAATTGCCCGAACTTCTTTCGAAACACGGATGCCAACCCTCTTGCGTTCTTGAGACGGGCGGGCATGTTGTGTGCCAGTGAATAATCTTCCGGGAGAGTGAACAAATCTTGTTGTTGTTCTGAAGTGACTCTATATCTAGCTTTCCCGGTACCTCCATACACGCCCATAAATTCATCGAAGGTAGGGTCAGACACATCTGGAATAAGGTTTACTCCTTCCTCTAGGTCATGGTCTCCTTCGAATGGGGCTAGTCGGTTTTGGTGAACTACTTTTGGTTTTCCGTTGGGGATCTTGCTTATGCGATATATAACGTCATTGATCCTTTTCTTGATTAAGTATGGACCTTCCCAGGATTTTTGTAATTTTGGAGAAAATCCTTTTCTCCTCGTCGGGCTGTGTAACCATACTTTGTCCCCTTCTTTAAAACCGCTTTCTGTGGCCTGCGTGTCGTACCGACTTTTCATTCTGTCGCTGGCAACTTGAAGATTTGTTCGAACTACTTCATGAATATCGTCCAGCCTTCTTCTCAATTGGATCACGTAGTCTTCACCTGCTAGATCTTCTCCAGGCCGACAGCCAAATTCCAGGTCACAAGGAAGCCTCATTTCACGCCCAAACAGGATTTTCGCCGGTGTTTCACCCGTGGACTCATTGACGGCAGATCGATAAGCCAATGCGAATAGGGAAATATACTGGTCCCAATCTCTCTGATGGCTGGATACTACTTTGGACAGGTATTTTCCAATAGTCCTGTTCATTCTCTCGACCATCCCATCTGACTGTGGATGTAATGCTGTTGTCCTGGTCTTCTTCATTCCCAGCTTCTCGCAAATCTCCTGGAATAGATGACTTTCGAAATTTCTTCCCTGGTCGCTGTGGACTTCCAAGGGCACTCCACATAGGCTGATAAATTCTTTCACCAATACATCTGCTACAGTTGTGGCCTCTTGGTTCGGGATAGCGTAAATTTCCACCCACTTTGTGAAATAATCCATTACAACCAGTATGTATTTGCTACCGTTTTCTGTCGTCGGAAATGGTCCAGCGATATCTAAAGCAATCCTTTCGAAATGCATTGTACTGTTTCATGGGTGCCTTTCTCTTGCGATGTGGTCCATTACTCGTAGCACAAGTCGTACATTTCTTACACCAGTCCTTGACATCGTCGGAGCTGTTCATACAATAAAACCTTTCACGGACTCGCTGAAGGGGTTTCTTCACTCCCAGATGACCTCCCGATGGACTGTCGTGTAACTTCTTTAGTACCTCAGCTACTCTTGTTCTCGGGATAACTAGCTGTCTCCTCATCTCGGAACCATCATTGTTTTCAAGGACTCTTTTCAACAGCCCTTCTTCCAGGACAAGAGAGTCCCACTGAGCCCAATACGCCTCGAGTTTCGGTGAAAATTTTGACACTTCTTGCCAAGTAGGTCGCTGATTTTCTTTCTTACATTGCCGGATCATCTTCAGATGAGGATGATTCTCCTGATCTTTTCTGATCCTGGTGGGTGAGCATTCTTCATTAACTACAGTAGTTCTTGAAACTGCAGCTTCCCTAGATTCCGCCTTGTTGCAGTGGGAGCAGTCTGTTGGACACGGCAGTCTGGACAGGGAGTTGGCATTTCGGTGACTCACACTAGCTCGATGTTCGATGTTGAAATCGTACTCTTGAAGTCGTTCAATCCATCTAGCGATCTGGCCCTCGGGATTCTTGAACTGCATCAACCACTTGAGCGCTGCATGATCAGTCCAGATTAAAAACTTCCTACCATAGAGATACTGGTAAAAGTGTTCCACGGACTTCACTACCGCCAAAAGTTCTCTTCTTGTGACGCAGTAGTTTCGTTCTGGTTTGGAGAGGACTTTACTGAAATATCCCAGCACTCTTTCTTGTCCTCCTTGGATCTGTGAGAGCACTCCACCAATTCCTACGTTGCTTGCGTCAGTGTCAAGAATAAAGTCTCCCTCTGGTAATGGATATCCTAATATCGGCGCCGAGGTTAAATGCCTCTTCAAGGTTTCAAAAGCCGTTTGACAGTCTTCGTCTCATTGGAAAGCTCTTGCTTCTTCTGTAAGTCGCGTTAGAGGCTTGGCAATATCTCCAAACTTCCTGATAAATCTTCTATAATACGTGCAAAGTCCAAGGAAACTCCTAATTTGATATTTGTCGGTTGGTTGCGGCCATTGCTGAATGGAAGTAATTTTCTCTGGATCTACCGCCACTCCTTCATTGCTCACTATATGACCTAGATAGTTGACTCGGTTTTGGAACAGCTGACATTTCTTCGGGTTTAACATGAGCTGGGCAGCTTGGAGTCGTTTGAATACGTCTTCCAAATTCTTCAGGTGTTCGTCAAATGTCTTCCCCAGTACGACGATGTCGTCCAAATAGACCAGGCATGTCTTCCAAGACAACCCTCTCAAGACATTTTCCATGAGTCTTTCAAATGTCGCAGGCGCATTACAGAGCCCGAATGGCATGACGTTGAATTGCCATAATCCAGATCCGGTGGTAAAAGCAGTCTTCTCTTTGTCTTCTGGGTCCATTTCCACTTGCCAATAACCAGACTTCAGGTCCAAGGTGGAAAATAGTTTGCTGCCGGCCAAAGTATCTAGCGTATCGTCAATTCGTGGCAGAGGATAGCTGTCTTTCTTCGTCACGTTGTTAAGCTCGCGATAATCCACGCAGAATCTCGTAGTTCCATCCTTTTTCTTGACGAGCACTACTGGAGAAACCCATGGACTAGTAGATAGTTCTATTACTTTTTCTTCTGCCATCTCTCGAGTTATTCTTTCAGCTTCCTCTCTTTTCGCTCGTGGAAGTCTTCGAGCTGATTGTCTAATTGGCTTATCATTACCAGTATCGATTTTGTGTTTGACGGCTGATGTTCTGCCAGTTTTTCCTCATTTTGGTACGAATAAGTCTCGATACTGCAAGAGAAATTCTCTCATTCTCTTTTTTTCAGCTCGATCCAAAAATTGACCAGCTACTGATAACATTTGTTCGAATCTGGCATTAGAATTGTCAGTGGTCGTTGTTTGACGAACTATAGACGTCACTGGTATGCAGGATCCAATCCTGGTTTCCTTCTTGATGGTAACTGGGTAATCATTCACGTTTATCACACGTACTGGGATCTCTTTCGCCGACGTAACTAATCCTTTTCCAATTAGTACTCCTTTGCCAACTTCTTCGCCGTGGTTCCTTGGCTCCATCATCACCGGTGTACCTTCCTCCATGATTCCCTGTAGCCGTGCTACTATCATGATTTCGCTTCGTGCAGGTAGAACGGTATCTACCTGTACAGCTGCCAACACCGCGCTGCCTTCATATGGATGAAGGAATACCTCCTCGGAACCCACTTTAATGGTTCTGTTTCTAAAGTCTAATTGGAAACCATGTACATTCATTACGTCCATTCCCAGAATCACGTCTTCTTCAATGTCAGCTACGATTACCGTATGCGTGAACTTTTCTGCGCCAATTCCCAATTGGATTTGTGTTTCCCCGTGAACGTTGGCACTCTCGCCTATGGCGGTCCGCAGTCGCAGTCTCGTTAGTAGAAGCTTCTTCTTGGGGTTTATTATCTCTGGTCGTATAATGGTTCTAGTTGCTCCAGTGTCAACCAGCAGAGCATATTTCTTGCCATTTACTTCGCCATCCACATATACACTGTCGTTGCGACATCTGAGAGAAGCTATCAGTATGAGAGGGTCTTTGGAATGATCATGGGTCGGTGCTGCCCCCTCGTAGCCGACCCGTTCTAGTTGTCCTGTGACTGGGGTTCTTGGTTTGCAGGAGTCTTGGGGCGCTTACACGAACTACGCACATGCCCTAGCTCGCCACAATTTCAGCATCTGATTTTTCTTGGCTTCTTGTCCATCATACTTTTTATTAAACTGACGAACTGGTCAAATCTGTCTTCGTCACCTTCTTCTTGGATGGTCCTAATTTTGTTATATCCTGAAGCCTTCGTTGCTGCTTCATATTCAAGAGCAGCTGTCAATGCGTCAACTAATGTTTTGGGATGGGCTAAACGAAGCGTCCTCTGCATATCGGGGTCACGTAAGCCATCAATAAAGGCCTGGATGCCCAGACATTCCATCATGTTCTCTGGTGCTGACGGATAAGCAAATCGTATTATTATTGCTGAAGGTCATCAGTTTGAACATTTATTATAATTTAATTGTTTTTTATTAATCAATTCTCTGTATTTTAGTAAATAAACAGTTTTGGTCGACCCTGTAGAAATAAATATTCAAATAATTACATCTTTGTAACGACGATTAGAAGACCTTTCCAATGAGGTGTCTTGAGACACATTAATACTGGTAACGCAATGTTCGTTACATCTACATCATGTGATGACGATTCAAAAATTAAAATTGACCTGTTATTAAATTTTTTTCAAAAGTCGTTTATTTTGGAAATAATGAATTCATTCCATACATTAGCGACATACTGTATAACAGACCTATGTATAATATTTTAGTAATTGGTTTTTATATTATGTGCAAATTAATAAAAAATTTAAATGTGTGCTGTTTTCTAATGTACCTAAATTATTTGTCAAAAAATGTTTATTACAATTGCATTACAAAAAATGAAACATAATTTTATTTTTTGTAATGAAATAATTATATATAAACAGTTTTAAGACAAACTGTAAAATTTACCTATTCATAATCCAAACTACCAAATTTAAATATCCCGCCTGCGACCCATCGGCTAAGGTGTGGTGGCCCCGACAGAAGATTCCAAGGTGATGGATTGGTTGACACTCCTACCACACCGATGGCCGCGAACGGAGCCTTCGGGATACCTGGCGACCTCCCGAAGTAAGAAGCATTAGCAGGGAAAAGGCGCACTACACTGCTGGACAGCAAAGTCGACCCAACTGATAGGAACATATGGATCAAAAAAATTAAAATGGGGACAACGAAGGGATAGAAAGGGACTACCCGGCTTCTCTGGTTAACATTCAGCTTGGAGACTAATAGATAATGAGGTATTTTGCGAATCTTAATTAGGAAAGAGGAAGCAAGGAAAATATGAACCAGGAAGGAGGAAACAAGGGAAACACGGATGAGAATGAAATGGAGAGGGCAAAGGAAAGGAAAAGCTTTATCGCGAGAACTTCACCTCCGCTACAAAGGACGAATTTTCTAAATATAGGAAGCACTCGTAAAGAGCGAAAAGAATCGCGCAGACAAGCAGTGGGCGTAGCAAGCTTAACCAAGGAGAAAAACGAGAATATCGAAGCAATCGTTAAACCAAGTGAAATAGCTAACAAACAATCTCCGAAGCATGACTGAAAAAACTTCGATCAACTTCGAATCAACTTCCTGATGACGGAAAGGAGGTGGGCTCCAAAAGAAAACGGACAAAGTCGCCAGATGAAAACGAAAAGGTGAGGTCTGTGGGGAAGGATATCAAAAATCTCATGTCAATACTGACCAAAAAAGCATTTAGGCACAGGGAACTGTTAAAAGTACGTCTAACACGAAGGCAGAGATCAAAAAAGCAACAAACGATATTAGTTACATGGCAAGCTGTTTAAATATGAGGTTGAAAGAACTCTACGAGAACTAATGGGGGAGCTGAAAAGAAACCAGGCTCCTAAAAAAATGCAACTAAATCGTTAAAGGAAACAGCCGAAACTGGTATGCAAAGAACAGTAGAGATTAAGAAAAGCAAAGATCGAGGAAGACAAGTCAATATGGACGACTTATCTATTGAAGAACAGGTCAGAGCAATAGTAAATTCAGGAGGAACTTGTTCAAACGTAAAACCATGGATTGACAAGGACTGGCCAGACGATGTGTTTAAAAGCACCACGGCAAATACGGGAAACCCACTATAAGTTATTAGTGAAGGTGATATAGCGGTCGTGGTAAGCGAGTTGGAAGATGGGGAAAAGGGTGTTATCAAGTCAATCAAAGAAAAATATCCTAAAATAGAAGAAATTCTCAAAAAAAAAGACAGTGAAATGAAAGTCGAGTTTATTGCCAGTGCCACAAAAACCATAACCAGTATCGGAGGGGTACCTAGTGGAGAGAATGGAATATATATATATATATATATATATATATATATATATATATATATATATATAAATTTTTTTCCCTTTTTCGTGGGCATCAGGTTAATAGTAAACACAGTATCAGTTTATGTTTTAATTTGACGTTTCGCTCCTTCAATTTGGAGCATTTTCAAAAACTTCACATATCGATGTTTTACAATAAAATGAACAAGTTTAAACGATTAAAATTGAATGTAGACATACAGGCGATAAAAACTGGTAGTTAATAAAATAATTTCAAAAACAAATAAAATCGAAAGTACATGCTTCAGAAACAATTCATTTACAGTATACAGGGGACAGTCAAATGGTTGATGTTATTATTATAATAAATTATAATATATCTGGCTTAGATTTTTGATATCTTGTTTATCGTTTACTACATTGTTCTCCTTTTTTATATGTATCATTTCTTTTATTGTTAGTTTTTTGTAATTAGAGTCTTGGTTTATTATTTTAGTATTATTAAAGTCAAATTTATGTTTTTCATTTTTCTCATGTTTATGAAGTGCAGTTGTGTATATATATATATATATATATATACACAATACCTTCCATAGATACAAAATAAAATGACACTAAGAAGCAGTATGAGATAATGGAACTATTTAGGGATAGAATATCAGGAGTAGGAGCAAAATATCTTTAGTTATGAACGATAATACCGATAGAGGAAAAATAAGGAAAGTGTCTTCCATAATACAGGTGTGATAGTGACTATATATATCCCAGGAACGACGAACAAAAAACTGGGGAAAACATACGATTATGTGGTGGAAAGAGAAGCAGGTAAAAAAGCTACTCAAGGCAATTAAAAAAGGTATTGGCGTTGAAAAAATAGGAGTTACAGTGTAAATATACGAAAATCAAAACAAGGAGATGTATTACTCACGGTAGAGGGAGGCAAACAAGAAATTAGAAGTAAAATTGGTGAGGTAAATGTAAGTACTAAAACAAACAACACTACTATCTGTATATTAGGAATAGATGCAATCACTACGGAGCAAGAAGGAATACACAAAATGCTTGAAAGCGCCAGACTAGATAGAGAGAAAGTTTCAATAAAATAATTAAAGGTAGACATATGAAAACTTACGGCAGTGGTAAAATTGCCAAAGCAAGAGGCTGCAATACTTTGCAAAAAGGGAAGGATAAAAATCGGCTAGCTAAACTGCACAATAAAAGATGCTTCAAGCGTTTAGAGTACGGGCACAGGAGCAGCGAATGCTAGAGAAGTATCCATCCGATGCGGACAAAATGGACATAGAGCCAAAAAATGCGAAAATAAGGCCGACCAGATGAAATGCCTATGCTTCAAAAAAATCATTGAGCAGGAAAGAAGGCGTAGAAACCACTACGAGAACTACTAGGCTTGGGAGTTTCGCTCTGAGCTATTTAAAGTACTAGAAATTACCACGGAGGGAGGAACGGTGGCACACGATTTAGCACTCGCTAACGCAAGGGAACTAAGAGTGGATATATTAATCATAAGTGAATCCAATTAGAAAATGGTTGACGGACACGCTTGGATTAGAGATAAAAGGGAGGATGTGGCCATTTCAATTATAAATAAAAACTTCACAGTGCGAAGTATTAGTGTGAGCGGGAATATATGTGTGTAGATATAGGGGATGGAAATATTTTGGGTTGCTAATTTCCCCGAATTTCCCGTTAGAAACATATAAAGAGGAAGTGGACGGTATCATGTGTGAGGTAGGTTCCAAAAATACGAAGATAATATAGGCCGGAGATATAAATGCTAAATCGATATAATGGGGACCATCCCCAAACACGACACCAAAGGTGGTTACAACGATAAACCCACGTTCGTTAGGGGAAAAAGTATCTCGCGTCCCTCTGTAAGGAACAAACTAACGAAGTATATAAGAAAATGGAATGTTCTGGAACATGACAGCCACACGGAACACAAATACATATATTTTGAAATTGGAAATATTGGGATCCAGAGAGAAACGAAACATGAACTGCTTATATGAATCAATTGATTTTGAGGTTTTTAGAGCATCCATAGATCTGCGACTAGAATTTAAAAGAAAAGGAACATGTCATAAAGACTGCCTCAAAATAATAAGGAGCGCGTATAGGGACAGCACGGAAAGAAACATAAATTTAGCAAACAATAAAATGCCTTACTGAAGGAACCCAAAAGAAAAAGGGATACTTGCAATAATATTAGGAGAAAGCTCTCCCGATTGGTCGCAAGAACGAACGCAGTGAAAACGATATTCTGGAAGCTAGCAAAAACCTTAAAGAACAGATTGATCAAGATTTCGATGTACTACCTTTTGAGATTCACCCAGACACTAAAAGAGAAATTGTGTTAAATCTCTTCCCCATAAGGGAAGATACATGGATTGAAGGAGAGCCAGGCAAACAAGTAGTTGTCTGCAAAAGAGTTGCAGAAGGCCGCGGAAAAAATGAAGGGGGGAAAGCACTGGGAATAGATAAAATACCGACTAAGTTCATAAAGTACGTAGTTAGAAACTGGCCTGAGAGGATCTTAACGGCGTTAAACGAGCTTTTAAAACCACAGGAGTTTCCAAATGAGTGGAAAGTAGCAAAGCTTATTCTAATACCAAAAAGTGAAAAAGAATCCAAGACCTGAAATCATTTAGACCGATCTGTCTTCTCTCATCACTATCAGTAAATTCTTCGAAGTACTGATTAGAGAACGACTCAACAAGGAACTAGAGATAAAGGAGAATATACATGATAACCAATACGGCTTCCGAAAGGGCAGATCAACGATTCAAGCAATTGAACGTGTATAGCGAGGAAATGAGGAAGAAAGAAGAAATGTGCGTATTGATACTCATGGAACTCCTGCGTAGGTAGGAATGTAGTAAAATACCTATCTGATAAATATAGTGTCTGAATCCCTTAGGGATCTGTTCTAGTCACTACACTTTGGAACGTCCTCTATGATGGAGTCATCAGGGGACAATTGACCGATTTAGCAACAACAATTGCATTTGACGATGACTTGGCATTGATGGTAGCAACGGATGATAAAGAAAGTTTGGTATTTCTGACGAAGGATCCTGTCCAATCTAAATGGACCGTGATTCGCGAAAAGGGAGGTACTGTGTGCAAAGGTACACAATATTATTCTCTAAGCGGCACCAGTCTGGAGCTCTGTTGTCAAAATAAAGAAACATGGGGAAATGCAACGAAAAATGTTGCTACGGATGGCATGTGCATATAAGACCGTTACGATGGCAGCTCTGAATTGATTGATTGAATATATGATCATAGAGAGAAAAGAAATGCACGACTGGAGAAACGAGGATAAAGAGGCCCTTAATGAGAGAGCTAAGTAGAACACAATGCAAGAATGGCACCGGAAGTGGGAGAAAATAGTGCGATTGGCCAATGGACTAAGAAACCCATAAGAGACATTTCAGGGTGGGAAAACTGTAAACATTGTAGGCTCGGCAACTGGTTGACACATTCATTTACGGGTCATGGCTCTCATCTCAAAAGGATGAAACTGTCAAAAACGGATATATGCCGATATTGCGGCGAGGTGTATGACCTAGAAGTTTTTTTGGAGTGCGACATATGGCTAGATAGAAGAATGAGAGTGGAAAAACAGTTGGAAGAAGAGGTAAGGCCTGAATCAATGGTGATTTTATATCTGACAGATGGTTCCGAGGTAACCGACTTAGAGGCAACAAAAGGGGGTTTTTAGTCGGAGTAGCGTCCGACACTGTTGGATGCATCTTTCGTCATGCGGTTTTTCCTCCAAAACATACACACACACTGGTATGACCATACCAATGATCTAATGGGGTTATTAGATCATTGGAGTATACCATACAATTCCAATCATCCCGTGCCACATAAATATCAGCATATAATTCAATGATACATAGCCATTTTCAGTTCCTATGAACAAATATAATTTTTATAGTTAAATTAATACAATTAAACAAATAGCTACATCCAATGGTTATCCATTACATATAATAAACAAATTACTTAATAAAAAAGAGAAGAAAGTGGCATTACCACTAATATTTCCTAAACAAACTAAAGCAATACAAAAGAACAAAACCACAACATATGCTGGTAATATTTCTAATAACGTTTCAAAGATAGTATATTTAGCAACAATTACTACAATTTATTTAAAACAGAAAGGAATGTGAGTCCAAAATTGTTAAATGTATAAAAGTTTGGTATATATAAACTTAAATGTCCAGAATGTATGGGACAAACCCTTAGAAACTTTGAAATTAGACATAGTGAATACTTAGTAATATACATATTGAAACAACCAGAGAAATCCTGTTATGCAAAACATCTACTTGACACCAAACATTCATTAACGCCTAACACAGAACTAGATTTCCTTGAAGAATTAGAAACTAGAAAACACTTAAGAGACCCCCAATACGAAGTCCTCAATAAAAGGATAAATCTAGAGAGTTGATCACTTTTAAACTGCCTACTTAAGTAATAATCATAAAGATTAGCAGATATAGTTTTCCTGGTTTCCTATATAATTGCACGTAAACTATCTTAAATGGGAAAAAGATATCCAGGATATCCCCATAGGGATAATAAAATCTAAGATTTAATATTTCTAATATTATATCTTCCTCTTTTTTCTATCATATATATTAAGTCAATCACAAGGTAGATCATAATTATTAAACATCAGTTAGGCATCACATGAAATGTAACTTCTGTCTATGATATTTAGTAATATCGAAACAATTGTCAATATTTTAGAATTTTTATCATGTTTTCCTTATATTGTGGAATTATTTAGAAACAGTTTCATTTAAAAAAAGTAATATGTTCTTTCTTATTATTGAAAACCAGAACCATATCTAAGAAATAACTATGGCAGAAATAATATTATACTTGCAGTTCATTACAAAAAAGTCACATCCTGTAACTGGTTACCAACAAGACTCATCACACGTTTTTCAGACTTAAAATTGGATGACGAAACGACTACATCAATAATTCAGATTACTTTAGAACCACCCTGTACTGTTCGTTTTTTTTTAATTTAATCATCATATAAGTATTCAAAAATCATTTTTCATTCGGAAAAACCGAAACGCTGTTGATTAAGTTGCTTTTTGCTCTTTATAATATAAACTTGTTTCTGGCTCTTAGCAATACTGCTTGGAATATTCGCATATTTACCTGTAAATTGAATATTTTGCGTAGCGTCGAACATTTTAAAAAATGAGTTGCAGTATGAAAGAATAAAAGAAGAAACAACCGTCTTTACCAAGAAATTACAGTATCTATTATTATTTATATAGTCATCCACATCTGGAAAGTACATTTTTTATGACGTATCTTTTTCTCCAAAAGAAAGCAATTTCATTCTTTTTTATGGTGTATTAAAATAAGATGGAATGTTTTATGAAAATAGTATAGTTCCAACTAATTTTCAGGCTGCGTTTTTATTCATAAAAATACCTTGTTACAGCATTTGAGCTATGAAACAACTGAAAATTAAATGTTTAAACTATTTTCGAGATGACTTCCAGCATGTAAATATCACTTGTACTGGTAGTTATTACCCGCATGAAAGTTGGAGCAATAACCTCAATTTTTAGATAGAAACATATTTTTTTTAAATAAAAGGAACGTACATGTGTGATTATATCCTACACGAAAAAGAGATTTGAAGATATAATTAAACGAAATTTTTAAAACTGGCCTTTGTCTCTAATTTTTCATATGCCCTTCTTGCTCATTTAATTATGTGATCTTATTGTTAGGTTTAGGTATACATACATAATAGTATATTACGTGAGTGTGAAAAACCACTTTCGCGCAAGTTATGTTAACTATTTTTCCTACGACCACGCGATATACTTTTACCGAATCAGGCATGTACAATCTTGCGTTTTTATGTAGATGTGAGAGGTTTAATATATGTGTATTACTTTATATAGTTTTGATTACTTACCTTTGAAAGTGGCCCAGAAAATTGTGATTTTTATGCGATGAAAAAGAGTGCCTTCATAAAAAAGTTAGAATAAATATTGGTACACAAAATATTACGAACATTTATTTTAACAACTAACAACAGTTGGAAACAGAACATTCTGATGTTCTGTTTATTTCTGAATAAAACTGTTTTGTTACATAAATATTGCTATTCAGAATTAATTATTTATTTGTGTCACTGTAAAAATTAAAAGTAAAATTATTATTAGTGCAATTTATAAATTGCAAGATGTGAACACACTTTATTTATAAGAATAAATAAACTGTTGTGTATATTTTCTTAGCGCTATAAAAGTATCTTTGATAAGAACACAACGTAACAGCAATGGAATGGTATTTCAACATTCAATTTGACAGCTTTTTTATGCGTACACGTACGGATAAGTTTTTTTTCCGTACGCGTATGAATAAAGGCCACTTTCCATAGAACTAGACAGTGCGATATATGTCACTTTCCTATGTGGTCGTAGGAAATTTTTTTTTTCTACTATTTCTGAAATACAAATTTACACATCGATAAAAATGCGTGAAGTTCTAGTTTTAATACCGGTGCGTGAAGTGCACTGGTATTCATATGGGATTTATTTTACACATCGATGCCATAAGAGCTAATACACTTTTACGCACAGATGACAAATCATAGATAGCTGTGCTTTAGAAATACATTTTTATGACGTTTAAGAACGTCAAACTCATTCGCGTGTTTCTTTATGTGTTGTGCGCGCTAATAATCATGGAATCGAGTACAGAAAGACCGTCCTACTCCACCAAATATAACTGAAGCAGCAATTGCATCGTTATTGCCGTAAAAATCTGCAGATTTATGCGAACACGTATCAAAAATTTACGTTATGGCGCACATAGCAAAATATTCATTCGTTTTCGAAAAATGTTATGTTAATATACTTGTCAGAACTGGCGAAAAACTTCCAATCATCAACACTCTTCTATGTTGAAGAGTACCATCAGCATCAAACATAATATTGACATTGGTGATTATATGAAAGTCCATGCATTATTGAAAAGAAAGAATAAAGGATATGTTCCCAAAAAATCACATGTCTTAGAAAGACAATAAAGGAAGCGCCTGATGCTACATTTTTATTAAACAAGGTAAGACAACATTTGCGAATTGAAGACAGTTTCAATTTCTCCCGTTACAGGTTATTTTACTCTTTGGACTGGCTGGTGCTCTTAGAAGAGATGAAATTTACAAATTAACACCAGACGATATCGATTATTTGGGAGCAACTCTTCTCGTGGTCCGCGACACTAAAACTAAAGTTACAAGAAAATTCGATACCTTCGAACACCTAGAGCTCTACAGAGCATATGCAGCTCTTCGTCCTTAAAATAACTCGAAAAAGAGATTTTTTATTAACTACCAACGAGGAAAATGTACTCGTCAAGTCATAGGCATTAATAAAATTGAAAGACTACCTTCCGACGTTGCGAAATTTTTAAAACTGCCTGATCGAGAGCAGTACACAGGTCACTGCTTTAGAAGCTCCTCTGCCTCCTTACTGGTGGAAACTAAGGCAGATTTATTGACGCTCAAACAGCACGGATGCGTCGTGAATCGCCATAACTCTCATTATTGGTCAGTGGAAAATCCGCGGTGGGTAAGGACACCTCGCTTTCAAACCAGATGGGGAGTTAATGTTTGGTGTGGATTATTTAATGGTGGGATGGGAGGCCCATCTTTTCTTGAAGGCTATCTCAATGGTGAGATATTTAAATTTTGTAGAAAATGACCTACCTGCGTTACTGGATAATATTTCTTTGAATGAAAGAAGAGATATGATATGGCAGCAAGATGGCGCACCACCACATAATAGCTGTATTGTAGTAAATTATCTTAATGCTAGATTTCCAAACAAATGGATTGGAACTCATGAACCCTTTCAATGGCCTCCACGGTCGCCCGTGCTGTCACCCCTAGATTTTTTGTATGGGGATACTTAAAAGACCTTGTTTATAATGAAAAACCTGTAGACACGAACGATTTCAAAAATAAAATTAGACAAGCTTGTAATAACCTTACGCAAGGGATGATACATGCGGCATGTACATGTGAACTACTTAGACGGTTCTATGCTTGTGTTAATGCAGACGGGGGCCATTTTGAACATCTTTTATAAAATCACTGTAAAGTCGAAATGTTCTGGTGATTGCAAATAAACATTAAACTGAAAATTTGGTATAATTATCCACTTGAGTACCCTCACTGTGATACAATGTTGAATTTGAAATAATAGCTCTTTCATTTGAGCTAATTTTTATCCTCCCCTTCCATTGAATTTTTTTCATTGCGATGACGTCCCTACTTCTATGATGACGTCACAGATACCCTGTATATCTCGGATGAAATTACAGTAGGTCCCAAAAACATTACCCAATTTTCAAATAAACCTATTCGTTAATTCCCGAGTTACAGCCTGGGACATATACATAGAGAGAGAGAGAGAGAGAGAGAGAGAGAGAGAGAGAGAGAGAGAGAGAGAGAGAGAGAGAGAGAGAGAGAAAACGTTATACTTTCATCTACGTTACATGACGATGATGCCATAGATGAACAAACATGAACACCTGAAATGATTGTTGCTTATAATAAAAGAAAGGGGGAGTGGATACTATAGATAAGATATCTGCTTTCTACAAGTGTGCCAGGGGTACGTCTAGGTGGCTAATAGTAATATTTTATGCGATGCTAAATACTGCAGGAATAAATTCGCAATGCTAAACATAATTCGGCAGTAGCTAATCAACCCTTAAGGCGGGTCCAGATCAAGCGCGCCGATCCGCGCCGCGCCAAACGTTTGCGAACGTTGCAGGCGCGTTCAATTTGGACGGGTTACCGCGCACAAACGCGCAATAACGTGCACGAACAAGCGTTCGCAAACATTATCCACTTGTTGTCGGTACATCAAAGAAATTTGCTTGTTCGCGCGCGTTTGATTTGGACGAATTTTTAGTTTACTTGGTGTGTTTGTCAAGAGCGAATGCAGTTGTAATAAAGTCCATTGCCTTATTTAAACAACTGTCTACCTGTAAAAACTTATTTAAAATGGAAGACGTTAATAATACAGAATGGGACCATGAAAGAATTTTATACTTTATTGATTTATATCACGAGTGTCCAGAGTTGTGGGATCCCCGTGATAAAAATTATCATATGCGCAATAAAAAACAAGATGCTTGGGAAAAAATAGCCGCCAAATTAAAGTGCAATGTGGATGCAGCAAAAGCAAAAATGAATTCCCTGCTATCGTCATTTCGCCGCGAAAGGGGAAAAATAAAAAAAACAACAGGCACGGGCAAAGGTACGTATTGACTAAATTTTATTATTAATATGTATTATAATATTCACTTTATTGTTACATGTAGTACATTATTGTACATATGAAGTAATAATGGTGCCATTTTCAGGTCGGAGGGAGATTTATGTGAGCAGCTGGCTTGCATATGCAAGGTTCTTTTTTTTATTGGACAAGAATAAACCTGTGGGACATATCAACACTGAGAATGTGAGTATAATCATAATAGTTATAAAATAGTGTGTTACGCAGCTTTCGCTCAAATGCATCAATAAGTAATAATGCCCTTACGCATAATCATTTTGCCATGGTACGCGACCATTGTTCATGAAATAGTCTGCTATTTCTTTGCGTATGGCTTGGGCATCTGTTGAACATTTCCTTGGGACTTTCTTTAAAGACATAAAGGAAGGTCCATCGTCTATTTCGTGTCTCCATCTTCCTGGTATTAATTTACCATCTTCTTCATGATCAAATGTTCCCGGAGGTGTGTATGTTTGGCGAGAGGCTTTACTTTTCCGTAGATAATTATGTAAGTAGATGGTTGACAGTGTAATAAGAGTTGTGTTGGGAGGTTCTAACAACATTGGCTTCCGCAATACTCGAAAGACAACAGAAAGAATCCCAAATGCATTTTTTACAACCCTACGAGCTCTTGAAAGTCGGTAATTAAAAATCCGTTCCATTGAACCCTTTGGGTGCACCCCTGCGTAGGGTTTCATGATATTTTGATGTAAGGCAAATGCCTCGTCGCCCAGAATTACGTAAGGACAAAGTTTTTGGCGACCAGGAAGAGCTTCCGGTTCAGGAAAATGTAGTTCGTTCTTAGTAATTTTCTGCCACAATACACTGTTTTTAAATACCCCTCCGTCCGATATCCGTCCCTGACACCCTACATCAGCAAACATAAAATTGTACTCTGCATCCACCAGTGCAAATAATACAATACTAAAGAAGGATTTGTAATTGAAATATTCGCTTCCTGTATTAATAGGAGCTTGAATCATTACATGTTTTCCGTCTATGGCTCCTACAAAGTGCGGAAAATTCCAGACGTCTTCAAACATTTTCGCGTGCTTCGCCCAATCTTCTGAACTACTTGGCATCTGTAATTAAAGAAATTATAAAATTAATTTATTTTTATAGACCTCTGTAGAAGAAGAGGACGACAACAGTGATGGGGAAGAAGGGAACGAAGTTAATTCAGAATTAACCACAAATGAAGCGACAGAAGAGCCGAACCCTACACAAAACCAAGAACCTGCAGATTCCCAACTACAATCCCAAAATGAAACAAGAGAGAAACGCAAACTGTTTGCTTCACCAAAGAAGGCACCGGCTAAAAAAAAGAAGCCTGCAGAGGATCCGCGAATTGCCTACGCCTTTGATGTCCTTCAAAAGGCCTCAACCGCCGAAAAAGATGAATGTTCAACTTTCGGTGAACATATTGCAAGCAGACTCCGAAAATTTGATGACATGACGCGAGCTACAGCTATGCATCACGTAAATAATGTACTGTTCCAAATCGAATTTGATTATTATAGAAATACTGCTGCACGCACACCACAACAACAGCAACAACAAATTGTTATTAATCCTCCACTTCCTTCGCCGTCAACTTCATTTGGTAATCCATCGTCGTCTTCAGCAACTTTTGAAAATAGCTCCCCATATTCACAGTCAATGAGTCCATTGCAACAGTATGTTCATACCTTTGCTGATTTGTAAATTATATTGAGAAATTATATATATATATTTATATAAACTAACTAAAATAAGGTTAAATATATAGTTAACTTACCTGTATGTGGTCTTTAAATGCCTCAACTATAGCGTTGCAAACTTCAGGAACTATTGTAGAAATACTTTGCTTTGAGACTTTAAACAAATATGATAAACTAGTAAATGAGTCTCCGGTTGCCAAAAAACGTAGGGTTATCGCTAATCTTTCTTTAACAGGTATACACTCTCTGAAATTGGTGTCCTTTTTTTGTATTTTAGGGCCCAATAACTCAATTAATCTTTGAAAGTCTTCAGAGGACATGCGACAAAAATTTTTGAATTGCCCCGTGTTTTCAATTGACAAATCACACAATAAGTCACTGCCAGTGTAATGCTTTCTATTTTTAAAAATTCTTGTCATCCACCATCGGCGATTGTTCTTCTTTTTTTTTAATATGCCACTTATTACAATAAATGCAGCACTCGCTACTTTAATTTTTTGATAATCGGTCATGTTTGATATCTACGAATGAAACAAACGCACTAAACTTGGAACCTTTCCGAACATAGCCAAACGTGCGCGCATTTGGTCTATCTAGACAATTCTCCGAACATACACGAATTTTGTTCGCAAACGTTTGGCGCGGCGCGGCGCGGATCGGCGCGCTTGATCTGGACCCGCCTTTAGAAGACCTAGACGAACCTTTATGGAAAAGTTAGGCATGCAACTATTGGATAAACATTTACGTCGCCGTGCTATGCAGACAAATATACCACGTCAAATTAGATCACGACTAATCTACATCTGTAACATATAAATGACTATCACTCCTCCTATCGGTGAAGCTCATGGAAGATATAGTATCTGCAGCAGCAAAAAAAATAGAAAAACAAGATTTAAGTGTCATAGCTATCATACTTTTCATTGTTTAGAAGACTTAACTGCCATTTACGATAACTGTTCGAGAGTCGATAGTGATGAAGAACATTCGTTTTTCTAGTGTAACTTTCAGATTGTGTTTTACGATTTTAACCATTCAATTTTTATTTTTAGTGATATATACGATAGTGTTCCTATTTATGTTTTGTTCTAGTTTAAAAAGTGCGTTTAGGCATAAACGCAACAATTAAAAATAATTGTAAAAATACTTAATAATTTTGCCATTGTTGAAGGACCACATGTAAACTTTCTTTTTTTGAACGTATTAGGAATTTATTTTTGATATTTTTTCCATTAAATATCATTACATTACATTATTTCTCAAAATTTATCAATAAATTTCAATCATATTTAGAACATGGTCTATAGCACCGACGTTAACTTTTGTGTTACACTAATGCATGTTATCCTAGGAAGGTTAACCCAAAACTCGAACGTTATGTATACCTGTATATATATATATATATATATATACAGGGTGATTCATTACTAATTGGAAATAATTTAATAGTAGAATCCTGACTTCAAATTATATAAAGATTTAGCCCAAAACACATAAATAAAATGTAGCTGCTTACTGAGTTACAGGATGTTTTGATAAAAATTTAAAAACTATTTGTGCTCAGTACTTTAAAATTGTTTTACCTATTCATTTCATATTTGGCAGAAAGTGTAGACACTGTACACCCTACCAAACTAAAATAAACAAACGTTTCTGGCTACTACCAGAGGCGTACGACAGGGGCAAGTGACAGGTTATTCGTTCCCAAATTCTACGCCACTGGCGGAATAGGAATTTTAGCACAATTTTTTGATTCTCCAATACTTTTTACGTAAAAGGTACTCTTTTTTCATAAGCATAAAGTCAATATTTCTCGAGATATTTCAAGTTAAACACGAATTTTGATGTGTAATAACTATGTCGATGTTTTGGACCAGTGAATTGCATGAAATATGCAAATGAAACTTTAATCCGTGTCAACTATAAACAACACAACTATTAAATGAACGGATGAATTGAAAACAAATTGTGGTTCTGAAAATTATAATCTAAATAAAAGTAGGTTCCTACAATTTTAATAACATATCGGAAATATCAGAAACGAAAAGTACCTAAAAACCTTTTATAACAAATGTTTTATGTGACCCCCGTTTACTTCAATAAGCTTATTCATTCTCTGGCTAAATGATCTCCTTACCCTGAAAAATATGTTAGGTTGATTGACAATAAAATTAGCCGAATTTACAATTTGCTGCCATAGTTCCTGACGAGTGTTTATTTCTTGTGAATATACTAATGATTTCATATGGCCCCAAAAATAAAAATCTAGGGGATTATCTTTGGAAGTTCTAGGCGGTCACGGAAATTCGCTATTTCTGCCAATCCAACGATGAGGAAATTGGTTATCGAGATAATTCCTCACTATCATCTGATAATGAAGTGGTGCCCCATCCTGCATGAACCACATGTATCTTCTTCGATTAAGTGGCAATTCCTCGAGATAATAGAATAGAGTTGTTTCCAAAAATTGTAAATATGAGTTACCATTAAAATTTGCTGATAACTCATATGGACCCAACAAACTATCTCCAAAGATACCGCACCATACATTTATCTTGAATTCGTGATGAAAATGTGATTCTCGGAATACATGGGGATTTGCAATATCCCAATTGTGGCTGTTCCTCCAGTTAAAAACTCCTCTGCGAGTGAATGTGGCCTCGTCAGTAAAAAAAATTTTGTGAACAAAATTTCGATCTTCATTTTTTTGATTTATCATCCACTGAGCAAAGTTCATCCTTAAAGGATAATCTCTAGGCAATAAGTTTTGTACCGGTGTAAAATGGTAGGATCGTGAATTTTCCTTTTTCAAAATTCGCAAAACTCAAGATTGACTTACTCCAGTCATTGCTGCTAAACGCCGAGTACTTAGTTCCGGATTATTAGCAACTCGTACTAAAATATCGTCCTCCTAATCCACAGTTAATATTTTCGGTCGTCCCATACCACTATTACGCTTAAATTGTCCAGTTTCTCCTAATCGATGAAAAATACTGTTGAAAGTTTGCCGATTGGGTTGAACTCTGTTTGGATACATTTGTTGATATCTGCGAGCAGCAGCAACACAGGAATAATTTTCTTGTACATAAACACAAAGCATGTCTCGCATTTCAAGATTAGTAAAATTGTTGTGTCGAGGCATTTTCACTTAACCAACTTCAAATTTTACAACAATCACAATTTCAAGTGATATAAGCAAGAACTAATAGCTATGACAGCACCCCACTAGATCGAAGCAATGAATTCAGACCAGAGCCAACTGATATTGAAAAATTATCCATCAAATGCGATTTATCTGATTGTATTTAAAAATAGATATCAGTTTATTTGTTTGAAAATATTTTTAAATCATTTTAATATTATTCTAAGTTTTTTGTCAATAATTTTAATATCTTTATTTACGGATTAAAGTTTCAATTGCGTATTTAATGCAATTCACTGGTCCAAAACATCGACATAGTTATTACACATCAAAATTGGGCAGCTTCGTGTTTAACTTGAAATATCTCGAGAAATATTGACTTTATCGTTATGAAAGAAGAGTACCTTATTTACGTAAAAAGTATTGGAAAATCAAAAAGTTGTGCTAAAATTCCTATTCCGCCAGTGGCGTAGAATTTGGAAACGATTAACATGTCACTTGCCCCTGTCGTACGCCTCTGGTAGTAGCCAGAAACGTTTGTTTATTTTAATTTGGTAGGGTGTACAGTGTCTACACTTTCTGCCAAATATGAAATGAATAGGTAAAACAGTTTCAAAGTACTAAGCACAAATAGTTTTTAAACTTTTAAACAAAACACCCTGTATCTCAGTAAGCAGCTACATTTTATTTATGTGTTTTGGGCTAAATCTTTATAATTTGAAGTCGGGATTTTACTATTAAATTATTTCCAATTAGTAATGAATAACCCTGTATATATATATATACACATATATACATATATATATATATATACGTGTTAGGAATATTCTATGACAACATAGGGTTCTTAATACAGAGTCCAAAAACGACAATATGTTATAAAGAAACAAGTGTATTCAGTGTATCACCTATTTTCTTTAACAGGGTATAACATGCCAAAGAAGCACCGTTGCAACTGTTAAATTGTTTACACATATCACAAAGATAAACTGTAAACGGGCTGTAATTCCTACGCTCCTGATAAAACAATTTCGTCTACAGCCGTAATTCTTCTATTTTCATCTATCCCCTCTCTTCATTTTAAATATATACGTTGAAAGAATAACTGCCCATACAATATTCCATTTTAAAAATAACAGAAATCATTCCTCATTTAAATTCAGGGTAAAAAAATAATCCTGTCATAGTCAACAGTAAAATGTAAAAGGCACATGGCATTACCAGTGTGCTGGAGAGAGACAATGGTGAGATAGACAATCAAAAGTCAACGTAGATTATTACAGTTAAAATAAGGATACTAGAATATACGAATACGAATCGCACGTGCGCCTCTCGAGGGCGGTACCTACCAGACGAATACGAACCGTGCGTGCGCCTCTCGAAGACGTTTAACTGTACATCACTACCTGTTTGTTTGCGAATGAGGAACGATCTTTGTAAATCTTATAAAATGAGTATCCAGATACATCAAAAAATGCAAATTGTAAAATGGTATTACCAGGGTAATTCATATTGAGAAATAGCAGCAAATTTGTTTATTGTGGCATTCCTATAAAACATGGACCGCGTACAAAAAATCGTCAAACCTAACCCGAAAAAGAAGAAATATATATTTCGATCTGTGCAAATGTGGAAAATAATCCTCTACAGTCGTCCACTCATTTAGCCAAGGATTTAGATGTTGATCCGAAAACGATTCGATATCGTAGTTTTAAGCTGAAAAAGAGCCATGAAATATTTCCAGGCGATCAATTTCGTAGAATGGAATTTTGTGAAATTGTTATGGAAAAAATAAAATGGGATGCAATCTTTTCAAAAAATATTTTGTTCACAGATGAATCAACTTTTCCCATACACGGTGCGCATAATTCATCCGTTATGGTCCAAGACTACTACACAAACACTACAATAGTAGAACTCAATATCCCCAAAAGTTAAATGTTTGGGCTGTAATATTAGGTGAACATTTAACTGGACCATTTTTTATTGACGGCAATTGAATCGGACAAAAATGTTTGAATATGCTGCAAAATCAAATTACTCCTGCCCTTATACAGTTAGGTGTCAACTTCAATGATATTTGGTACAAACATGACGATTGTGCATCACATAATTATCAATTAGCAATACATTTTTTAAACACACAATTTCCCAATCGGATAATCTCCACGAATGGTAACTTTAGATGGCCGGCTAGATCTTCAAATTTGGCACCCAACGATTTATTTTTCTGGGGTTATGTGAAATCGAGAATTCTACAAGCCTGTATGGAAATAACTCCTCAAATGCTCAGACATGTTCGTCAAGAATTTTATTACCGACTCGGTTACTGTTTAGCTCAAAACAGGGGTTTATTCGAGCATTTGAATAAATTCATTGAAGAATTAAGAAGTTTTATTTTTATTTTTAAATTTATTACCTATCAGAATATTACTTTTATTTAAAAATAATAGGTATTTTCATTAGAATTCTATTTTTGTTTATTATCGAAAGCGTTTTTTTAATTTGTACTGTGTGTACACAAATAATTCGTTTCTCATTTGGAAACAAACGTAAAAACAGTAAAATCTTTTTGATTATTACATACAAAAAACAAACCAAGTGTTCAGCGAGATCTTTCACATTACCAAATCTATATCCACTCTCCTGTTTATTCTACCAGCAATTTCTCGGAACGACAGCCCCAGCTTCCCGAAGACCAACAATTCGACCTCTCTCGAACACAGTTAGCTGGCGATAATTTGCATTTCTTCGCACTCTAGGTATGATAAACACTTATGAATTATTGTAAGGCAACGTTTAAAACCACTGTATTCGAATAACTTCTGATTCTGATATCGTCCAGTACTTATAGCAAAAAAATAATTGAATAAAAACAGATATGTTCAACTGACAGCACTTAAATTCTAATCTTGTATTAAGACTTTTATGACAAACATATACATCAAATATTTTTAAAATACAAAAATATTTACTGTGTGTTCGGGTTTATATGTCCTATTTATTAGAGACCATTTTTTCAATTGAACTCTTGTAACAAATAAACTGTATTTACAATGTCACTTGCTTTATTATACATTTGATGTTGATCAATATTCTCCCTCTTATCGGTATACAGTGGAAAATTCTGAGGGCACATATGTTTTATCGTCAATGTGTTAGAAAGAGACAAATACATATAAATTCTGTGTATTATTCTTTTTCGCTAACAGGATATCATAAAGTGGAAAACGAGCAATAGATCGAAACGTCTGAGAATAAGTTATAAGAAGCTTTTAATTATGATAATTCCAGAGGTTGTAACAGATCATATAATTAATCCCATCTATTTGTTGAACATTTTATTGCAATGCTGGAAACTGTTCTAGTTTTCAGTTTGAAAGCGGTTAATACCTTTACTTTTTTCAGATTTGGCAACGTGAAATTTGTCTCTGAACATCTGGGGTTTGAATGTATTAGTAAAAAAAATTTAGTGTTCTATACGTTTGTTTGCAAATGAGAAACGAATTCTCTGTGTAAACACACACAGTACAAATTAAAAAACGCTATGATAATAAACTTAAATAACATCAAATTCTAATGAAAGTACCTATTTTTTTTTAAATAAAAGTAATATTCTGATAGGTAATAAATTAAAAAATAACAATAAAACTTCTTAATGCTTCAATAATTTTAAGTCAAATGTTCGAATAAACCCCCGTTTTGAGCTAAACAGTAACCGAGTCGGTTATAGAATTCTTGACGAACTTGTCTGAGCATTTGAGGTGTTATTTCCATACAGGCTTGTAGAATTTGTTCCCTAAGTTCATTCAGAGAACTGGCCCTGTTCTCCTGGAATCCATACATTCTCGATTTCACATAACCCCAGAAAAATAAATCGTTGGGTGCCAAATCTGGAGATCTAGCAGGCCATCTAAAGTTTTCCAGCATGTTCAAATATTTTTGTCCGGTTAAATTGCCGTCAATAAAAAATGGTCCAATTAAATGTTCACCTAACACATTGGCTGCGGATTTTTTAAAGCTTACTGAACCTGGGTGCTAATTTTTTTTTCGATGTTTTTCTTTTATTATCTTCTTGTAAATATAAATTCACTATTTTTACCAACATATACCGAGTGTTCGTGAACTTTGTAGGCATGACACGGATGCGTGTCGACAAGTCTCTAATGTTTGTTCTCTTCTTGCATGCAGTAGAAATGCAAGCTACATTCCATTTCGTAAAAAAAATTCAACAAATTATTGCAGAACACAAATATATTGAAACATATAAAATACGTCATGTCAAACATAAAATACATACATGAAAAAGGCAAAATAAACATGAAAAATAATTTGTTTCCAAGATAAAAAGCATTATTTGGCATGGTATATTACAAAACATTTTCCTAGACACAAGCCAGGCGGATCAGGGCATTTCTCGCAGTGATATATAGTGCTTTTTCTAATCCTATTTTGAGAGCATACCCTACACCTCTTTCTCTTGGTTTCGTTCTTAGTAGAAACGTCAGGAATTTTTGTTGGGTGGTGGGAAACGACTGTTGTGGCTTTGAAATCCGGAGTAGCTTTTGTCTCTATTTCCAACAGCTCTTCAATAACCGCCAGCCGTAAATCATATAGTGACATTTTTTTATTTGAAGAATATTTTCCGTAAAAATAATACGCATTCAAAAGCATTAGGTGGATAATATGAAGCCATAATTTCTTGTACCCCCGAAGCGTCTTTCTTTCACATGGATAATACGAGGTCATTTGATCTTGTCTGTCAGCCCCTCCCATGTACTTATTGTATTCAAGGATAGGCAAAGGCTTTACTCGTGCTCTATTTCTTTTATCTGTATATTCAACCATTTCATTTTCAAACTCCGTTGATATAAAAAGAACATCCCTCCTGTCTTTCCACTTTCCCACCAATATTTTCTTTGAATATTTGGAAATAGTCTCTCCTTTTCCCAGTTTTGCTTTAACAACTTCCTTTGGATTATTTTTTCGATCGGCACGAACTGTTCCAGTACAATAGGTCTGTTTTTGTAGTAAAGTTTCTGCTAAGCCACAACTGTTATAAAAGTTGTCCAAGAAAACAGAATGGCCACAATTCAGTTTACCTTCCATCAGATGCAACACAACGTTTGCCGCATGACCCTTTCCTCCTTTACTATCTAGTACTCCAGTGTACACAGCTATATTTAAAATGATACAATTTGGTTCCGAAAGCATATAGAGCTTTATTCCATATTTATGCCGCTTGTTTTTTATGTATTGTCCCTCCATAAAACCATGGACTCGCCCAGCGAAAGTTGTTTTCCTGGGTAGTAAACCGCGGCCATCTTTTGATTAAAAAAATTCAGAATGGGTAATCGATCATTTGTAGTTTGGCCCTCAGTTGGATTCTTTGCGAAATGCAAACATCGCATAATGAGGAGGAACCTGTCACGACTCATATGACTCGAAAAACATTTAAAATTGAACGGTGGATGTACTTTCCAGTAGTCTTGAATTTTGTTTAATTTTATCGTGCCTGTATGCAATACCAGACCCAAAAATGTAAGTAATTCCGCTGTAGATAATGGTTTCCATCGAAGAATTCTGGATTTTTCGGATATACCTGGCTGACAAAATACTTCTTCGGCATAAATATTGGTTTGCTCCACTATAATGTTCAGGAAATCGTCGTCGAGCAGGCCACGAAAATAATCACCCGGTAAGAAGACCAGAAGCTCATTTCTTCTCAAAAATGGGAATTTGTACATCCCATTAGAATTGTCGTCCCATAAAAAAGGAATATTTTCGGCTTCAGGCACTGCATTATTTGATGCTTGGTCATTGGCCACGTTAATTCTTGTGAAATTTATCAGAGGTACATCATCATCTGAAATTAAAACAGTTGCCTCCTGAGTCCAAGTACAAAAAAAAACACAATAAACACACTTACCCGACTCGGATGTGTTAAAACTCTCATCGTCATTGTCGTTACTAGGAATGTAATCAGACGTTTCATCAGTATCAATGTCGCTAAAGGATTCATAAAATGCTGCATCAAGCTCATCTTCAGTCAATTTACGGGGTTTTTTAAAAGTCAATTTCCTTGTTTTAGGCTCCGAGGGCCCTGCCTCACTATTCGCCATTTTGTTCTAATATCAGCTGTTACGAAAGTCCGATACGGAAACGGGCGAAAAATACGGATTTTCAATGCTTTGACTATATGCTAATAAGCTCACGACTGCTTTCAACCGATGCTCGCGGTACACTGCCAACCTAACTTAACAAATACGGGCGACACGGATCCTTGTCATGCGCATGTGGCTACGAGTGAGACGTGACACGGATCCGGGTCATCAGCATTGAATGTGCTAATATTGCAGCCCAAACATTTAACTTTTAGGGATATTGAGTTCTACTATTGTAGTTTGTGTAGATTTGTCCTGGACCAATATCGAATAACGGATGAATTATGTGCACCGAGTATGGGAAAAGTCGATTCATCTGTGAACAAAATATTTTTCGAAAAGTTTGCGCCCAATTGTATTTTTTCCACAACTACTTCACAAAATTCCATTCTACGAAATTGATCGTCTAGAAAAATTTCATGGCTCTTTTTCAGTTTAAAACTACGATAACCATTTTATAAGATTTACAAAAGATCGTTACTCATTCGCAATCAAAAGTGTAGTGACGTGCAGTGTTGCCAGATTCTTTGTATTCATTTTCTTCAATTTAACCTCAAAAATTATTCATATTTCTGCAGTAGTGTGTAACGTAATATTGGAGTACCCACCCACTGTAAGTGTAAGGCCAAAGTCTACGTAATGAATATTTTATATTACGTAAGCTTTGGTAAGGCCAAAAAAAGCTGTAAAATTTCAAATCTAGAATCGACACAAATCACATTGTCACAATATACAATTAGACAAATGCATAAAATATAAATACCTTCACAGTTTTAATGTTCATATCAATACCAAAATATAAATACCTTCACAGTTTTAATGTTCATATCAATACCTAACACCTAACCAATTCAAATTCGGGAGTCGGGACTTCTCCAGTTTACCTATAAAAAGCTGTAGCACACTGCAATATTTTTATTTTGCTATTAGGTACTAGCACCATCCCGAGCGAATTGATGAGAAGAGAATTGATGAGTGAGATCGCATACGAAATGAATAAAATAATAGCAAAAAAATGTGAATTTAGAAAAATTCTTCATATTTTAGTGGTTTTCGTAAAATATTCTTCTCTTCTTCATTAGCTCTTTTTGGAGGTTAAAATTCTGCATATTGAAGAAAATTTTCCTGGCAACATTGAGTGACGTACCCAGTCAGTACCCAGATGTACAGATAAACGTCCTCAAGAGGCGCACGCGTGATTCGTATTCATCTGGTATAATAATCTACGCTGGCTTTTGATTATCTGTCTCACTATTGTCTTTCTCTAACACACTGGTAATGCCATGTGACCCTTATATTTTCCCGTTGACTATGAGAGAATTATCGTTTTACGTTGAAATTGAATGAAGAATGATTTTTCTTATAAATAAAAATGAATATTTTAAAGGCGCACTGCCAACGTGAAAATTGAAAATGAAGAGAGGGGATAGATAAAAATAGAAGAAGTACAGCTGTAGACGAAATCATTTTATCAGGAGCGTAGGAATTACAGGCGGTTTATTATTGAGATATTTTTGTAAATAGAATAGTTATAATACAAATATTAGCATACGACTTATTTCGCATGTTATGATACCATGTTAAAGAAAATGGTGATACACTGAATATACTTGTTTCATTGCAACATATTGTTGCTTTTGGACTCTGTATTGTTGCCCTAGCATATTCTTTATGATGTTAATAAAACTTATTATGCTTATATTCATTAATTGCACTCTCAATATAGAAGAATGTCATTTCTTAGCTTTTCGCCGTTGATTGATATAAGTTATCAATCAACGCTATCCTCCAGTGATTTTTTAGTGGCATATTATATCATCCAGTATAATTCCATGAATTGTTGATGCTTATTGCCATTAGTTGAGAATGTTGTTTGATAAAACGGCTCTTTGAACAATATTAATATGTAAATTTCTAAAACTCTGGTAGTTGAGGAAGCATTTTTTTCATAATATAGATACACTTATTTTAAATACCTACTAGGTAGGTTTTAACTTATTGTTTAAATCATATTAGCGTATACTAACCGAACTAATATAGTGAATTAGATTATTACTTCTGAATTATTTCTTTGAAAATTAATCTGATTGTTATAATGAATGGATAAACGAAAGTAATGTAGATTTTTTATTGCATTCTATTACCGCACCTCCATCCCATAATTATTATTATTTGTATATCCAACAACCGATATTCCTTTAAACAATTAATGTCAGTTGTAAGTTACATATAGTGGAAAATACAACCATTCTTTTCTCTTGTTAAGAAATTTGTATTTTATGAGGTACCTACAGTAAAAAATATGAAGCAAAATCTCTATCTTGGAGAATTATTTCCATGATCACATCCGCTACCCACTTTCACAGCTTTTTTATCTGAACAACCACATAAAGTGGGCATTCAAAAACAACCAAAGAAAACAAAGCATCGATTTATTATTGCACAATTATTTTAAATTGAGTGCGGGTAATTGGTACAGAAAAAGAAATTAAGTAATAAGATGAAGACATAATAAATTATGTTTTCCGGTCAATTCATCGAGAATAAATACCGAAGGGGAGTCCGTTAAGTTCTCAACGGATTATTAACTATATTAAGACGAAGTGACGCATAATATGTAATATACTGTGGCTAATAAAAATATGTAATTGGTTGTGCGGATATTTTATTTTAAGGTAAGTAATCTTGTAAACACTCACATACATCTCATGTGTTTTATACAAAAACTAGGGGTCTTCAAATAACGATTATTTTTAACCTGTAAATATGGAGCACCATCCTACTTTTTAAGATACTTAGCGTTAATGTATAGATCAAAATGCATTCCTTTAAACAACATTAACCTATTTATATTTAAAAACATCTTAAACATAACACCACCTTATATCTCGTTCCATTAAGAAGAATTAGGAATATAATTTTCAAATAACTTATTATTTTTCCCATATTTTACTGAGATAGCAATTTTTTCGAAGACAATAGGTGTTCATCAGAGATAAGCAACACTCACTCTTTAGTTGGTAGGCTGACATCAAGAAAGAGTATTTTTAATGGATAATAATTTGTACTTTGAAGATTCTTATACTGAACAACAACTGATTGAAGTTTTACAGACGAAGAACTTTAAGAAATTATACGCCCTAGAGAGTATTGCTGAACAACATGGACACTCTATAGTGAGACTTCTTCCTTATTTTTGTATTTTTTATCCCATCGAGTTAATTTGAGCACAATTAAGAGATTAAAAAAGTATTCGAAATTGAATATGAGTATAAGAATATCGGACAAGTCCATATTAATGGAGGAAATAAATTTATTATTGATTTACAAGACGATAGTGATAGTGATGCAGATGATATGGGAGAAGGATTAATAGAATTTTTGGAAGAAGAAAATTAATTTAAGTTTAATATATTTTTCATGTTACTTATATAGTAGTGGCAAACAGAAGTTAGACATAATATTTATTTTTAAAGAATCGTTTTATTCATCATTATATGTTCTTTTTTTGTTATTTTTTCATAGAATTTAGTTTTATCCATAAAAAATCGAATGGGATACAAAAAGGGCTCAGTCTGTTATCCCGATTAAACCGAACGCCCTTTCAACAATTACGTAACATCAAATACAATATAGGTATTGATCAAAGTAAACAAAATATTAATACCCTTCAGAGTCTAGCTCCGCAACATAACTTAAAGGGGATATACCATTACATTGCTATACTATATGTTTTGCGCCAACTGTACCGGGAGTGGTACACAATGGGGAAGATATTGAGAAGAAAAATGATTTGAATTTGCCATTCCAAAGTGACAGTACTGATGATCAACGTGTAATAAACTCAACTTGCAAAGGCGTAATTCGAAAAGTGGGGACAAGAATGGCTTCATGATCACATCGTTTTATCCAACGATCTCTGTAAGCCGAGTTTAGTATAGATAGTGGCCCGAGAAGTTAAATATTAAAGGAGAGTTGTAATAAAAAATACAAACAAAACATAAATTTGTAACTAAAAACAGAATTGCAACTCCAAAATGACGAAAGGCCGCCAATGTTTTTATATATAATTAATTATTGAAAAATTTAGACTAAACTTTTCATAAGCTGCTGAACAACCAATCAAATATTTCGTTACTTGCGATTGTAATGCCGTGGAAGTATTATTAAAAGAGCTTGATTAATTTTCAATAGATCTATGAAATGTAGAATCAAATACTGCCCAATAATTCTCAATGTTCTATTTTGTAAATGTTTTCAGTTTTTGCGATGGCTTTTTCTCCAACGGCTGTTCTTAGTTATCAACTCAATATAAACATCATAAGTTTCTCCACCACATATTGATTATTTTCAGTAGTCAGTTTTCTTTTATAAAACTAGAATATTCATTTTATCGATTGTGGTGCAGAATAATTTTTATTTTTACGAGTTTATATTTCGATTGTCAAGACTGAATCAATTTGAGATAGAGCATAGTTCCTAGAATTTTTTGTACGATATAATGACTCAGTTCCGAATCACGTATTATGCTGATTAACAGACTGAGAATAAAGATCAACAGTGTTGTCAATACATGCAATATAAATGCACTGAAAGCAGTGGAACATTATTTTTATTATTTATTTTAGTTATTCACAATATCGGATGGGAAGAATTGTAAAGAAAAGTACTATAGTTCGTTTAGCGGGCGAAGCAATTTTACCTGAGTAAAAGTAATGGAAATAAGGTTTGTTCAAGATTGGGAATTCTTGATTTGCATATATTGTATTTTTATAAATGTGTAAAGTATTTGCAGATATGAAACTCTCTTTGTATCCGTTCGCTATTGTTTGTACATTCAAAACGTAAGTTTATTTTTATGTCTGTAGCATTGTTGAAATTTTAGAAAAATATCACGTTTTACACTATCATTTCATTGTGTTCATAAAATTGTAGCGCCGTAAAGTTTTGGAGTAAAGAATTGTTTAGGCCAAACGAAATATCTCAATGTAAAGTTTGTGAGACTTATTGTCATAATTTATTGGAATTTCTATGGCTGAAAAAGACAGGGTCTTTGAATAATGGATCGGTGACGGAAGGCCTGTAATAAACATTTGAAAACATTTAAGAGTAAAAGGTTCAATAGGACGGTCTCACCTTTGAACGTCGTTCAATAGTAATTGAAATATCTATTGGATGTGACCATTGTCGATTCTTGTCAATGGTTCCGGTCGGGTAAATAATACTGACTAATAGAAAAGGTTTATTCTCTTTTAGTCCCCCCAACCTTCGGGTAAACACACCCCTTTGAAGATTTCTATTTAAGAAGTCAGTCATCACTCAATTACGAAGCAGTCACACTTAGTTGAGCAGTTATCGCATACTTACGCAATCGTTTATACTCGATAGTCGAAATTCTGTAAAGTGACTCATCGCTCTTACTGTCCATAAAATCAGTTGCAGAAGCGAACTTCATGAGCGCATCATTTTTGAAGGGTTCTTAATAGTCCTAAATAAAAATTAAATAGAAAATGTTCTTGTACGCTCTGGCGTTTAAATTTGAGAGAACAGAAATACGAAATTATTATGGTAGGTATCATTATGTATATACAGGGTGTTACCAAGAATAATACACATTTTTAAGGATGAGCTATAATAAGATGTATATAAAAAAGTCGATAGTCGAAATTCTGTAAAGTGACGTCATCGGTTATCTACCGATTTAAAGTGAACTCCATGAGCGTATCATAGTTTAAGGGTGCGAATACTGAAATATCTGGAATTTCAATTTTTAACATTTGAAATAATAACTTATCACAAGTTGTTCATAAGTAAGTTAAAACAAAATAAAAAAATGTTTAAAAGTCAATTCCAACTTACTACTACTAAAACTAAAAAAAAGTTGTTTGTCAAGACCAAAATAAATTACCAATAAGTATAGGTATGTTGCGAGGTCACTTGTAAAATGTCTGACTAACTGGAAGCGGTATCACTCCCTGACGACTCCTCAGAATCATCGCTTTCTCCTCCTATATCGATAATGAGTGGTTCCGTCATTACTTCTACACGTATGTCTAAATCCCAAAACTTTATTTCTTCTTTTAATACGTGTTGAATACATTTACGCCAACTCTCAGCAGTAACGGTATGCAGCGCCTCGTCAAACAGTTTCTCAACGTCAGCCATTTTGAATGTACTGTTTTTTCTCGCAACATAATTTTTCACTTGGGCCCAAACCAGCTCGATGGGGTTTAACTCACAGTGGTAGGGAGGAAGTCTAACAACTGAGACGTTGAAATCTTTCGCCATTTCATCGACAACGTACTTAATATAACTGCTTTTATGTTTCCGTACGAGAGATAATAATTCAACTTTTAGCATTGCCTCGTTGTGCGGAATGCTTTTACTCTCTAACCAATCAATTATAACCCTCTTGCGGCTAGCTGAAGTAGGTATTTGCTCCAGTCGACGAGAGTGGTATGAAGCATTATCCATAACTATCACTGAACCAGGAGTTACCTTTGTTAAAATTGATCTAAACCATGTTTCAAACCGGTTACCATCCATCTCTTCATGGTAATCGACAGTTTTTTTGGACTGAAAACTTAGCAATCCACCTTCTACACATCCTTCCTCGCTGCCAATGTGAGTGATAATCAGTCGACGTCCTTTCCCAGAGGGAGCTTTTAAACCGGAAGAGAAACCCTCCATAAAGGCTTGTCGATTGCTTCGTATATTCATGTCTTGCCACACTTTTGACACAGTGTGGCCTTCATTTAACCATGTTTCGTCAAGATAATATATGTGCCGTCCTTCGTTACGAAACTGTCGTATCTGTTTTAAATAATTTCTCCTCCATTCCACAATGTCATTTCGTTCATTTAAGGCACTGTTTCTACTTCTTGTTTGGTAACGAAAATTCATTAATTTTAAAGTTCGTCTCAAAACTTTATCACTGATGTTTGGTAAAGTATCATCAGCTTCTATTACCTTGCTCAATTTAGCTACCGAGGGGATTTCATTCCTAAAATAAAAAGAATGTATTTCCCTATGTATAGCATTCCGTGTTTGGTCGTCCAAAACAATTTTCTTTCTTCCCCTACTTTGCGGTTTACAGTTTTCACCTCGTTCTCTTGTCAAAGATCCGTCCCGCGATTTCTTTAGAATATTGTATATAGTACTCTCAGAAACTTTAGTTAAATAACTGCACTTAATCACAGCGTCACTAACACCCAACTGTTTGTCCATGGCACGCAGTCCTTCGTACACATTTAATATGAGGACTTTTTCTTCCCGAATTAAATTGTTACGACGCCGTTTTTTATCGCCAACACCGCTACACTCCGCCATTATTGTCACTAAATATACCGATATAAATATTACAATAAATACCAATAATAACCGATTTATCACACAAAACCACAACACAAATACTGATGTTACGCTCATGAAGAGAATAAACACCTCACATAACTGTTTACTATCACTGTCTCATTCGCGTGGCTCGATCTATCTATCTCGTTTTCAAAGCCGGAACATTGAAGCGACTCTCCAACATTGTCAAATCGGCGAGTTTTTCACAACAAACTTTGCGTTCAAGAAATATACATAAACACTTTATTTCACATTTCAAGTAAACTAATTATTATTAGTCTGCTTGAAATTTGAAATAAATATATTAAATTGGTATTGACTTAATTATATTGCATCTTTTGTACCTGAAATATTGACACAATGGATTTGAAGTGTATTTATAAAATACAGCATTTCTCTCTAGAATACATATGGCAACTGCGCTTTAACCAAAGTGTTGATTAGATAGCTCTGACTCACTTTACACAATTTCGACTATCGAGTATAGTAAGTTATCGGTTACATTATTAACGAGTTAGTTGGTTGAGTAGTGAACTGGCTTCTTAAGTTGTGCAACAAAGTCGAAACTCAAGTTCTAAGTGTAATTCAATATATACAGTCGCTACTATTGGTCACCTCATCAAGTCGAAACATAACGTTTTTCCTAATCATTATCTTCTTATTTACCTTCCGATCTGAAAACCATCGAATTTCAAACATTCATTCATATGTACAATTAATTGTAAATCTGTATATAATAAACTATTAATTTCGACATTAACGTTGTCAGATTAAGATTATTAATATGGTTGAATGTCTACGACCGTCGACGAAGTTCAATTAAATTATAGTCAAAAACAAGGTTAATCTTCATAAACCATAACCGTCCATTTAAATATTTTTTTCAATTTCAGTCTCTTAACAATAGTATGAAATGGTTATTGCCCATAATACCTAATTCCTGGAGAACACTTTGGTTAATTAGGTAGGTAAATAATTTAATTTCTAAGTAAACTGTGTTTTGGTCTGTAAACTCCTAAGAGCAGAACAGCAGGAAAAAGTAAACTAAATCTCTGAATTTTGAATATTTGTGAGAAAAGCATAATCCATAGGATTTAATCCAGTGAAATTTAAATGTGCAGCTTACACATGTAAAAATAGTTGTATTCTCTTTTGTCCTGTCTGGAGATGTGTTACGAATTGTCTCGAGAACTATTTTCTTTGCGTTTTCAGTTTTTTCTTCAGTATTTTCCACTTTTTGGCTTCTTTTATTTTGTCAACGGTTGTTTTATCTTTAGTTTTTCCAATTTCATTGTTTTGTTTATCAATTAATTCATCGATCTCTTTATTTTTAAGTTCCTGAAAAGGGAGTCGATGCGTGTGCTTAAACGAGTCAACATCGTTTGAATTTTTGCTCCTCAGTTTATTCCTATTACTAGTGATCTACCAAGTTAAATTTATAGTTAATCAGTGTTACAAAAACCGTCGTATGTATTGAACATTTTTAAGTATCTTCAATCGAGTTTTTGTCATTGCGCTGATTGATTGTTTTCATTTTTTCGTCTCTTTTCGTTAAATAAACTGATAATAGCCAACTCATCAACCGAGTTTCGATAAATTCAGTTTTTGCCTGCCCCTCATTACCAGATGCGTAGGCAACATTTCATTATGGATATATTGCTGAACACTAAAATAAAACCATAAAGTTGTAATTAACTAAGCCATCCTAACAACTTGCTTTTGAGTACACGGGCAAGAATAAATCAAACTGTTTTTCATCAACAAACAGAAATCAAAATGTCGCACAATTTTTATATCAACAATCCAACGACTAGCAACAGTTATGTATCAGCCGTTAAGTCAGCACCTAAACCATCTTTTCCAAAAAAGGATCAAGCCATAGTGATGCACGCCGAAGATAACCTAAAACTATTTGACTATGTTAAGGCAATAGGCGATATTATAGGCCCCAAACATATTT
The DNA here is from genome assembly GCA_963921935.1 of Galeruca laticollis. Classification (NCBI taxonomy): domain Eukaryota; kingdom Metazoa; phylum Arthropoda; class Insecta; order Coleoptera; family Chrysomelidae; genus Galeruca; species Galeruca laticollis. Next base: position 179,014,529 of record OY998176.1, read on the forward strand.
CTTTTGCTTCGAGGATCTCGAATAACAGAATCTGCATATATCTAACCAATTCTAATCTTGTTGACGATCTTTTAAAATATCATCCATCCGTAACCATCAACAACAATGTCATAAACATCCGCAGACTCGTATCTCCGACAAAAACAATAACCATCTCGAACATATCTCCTTACATACCCCATGATCTTGCTGAAAATGCAATAAAAAGCCTTGGTTTACAATTAACCTCCCCTGTCTCGTTTCTGAGAGCTGGTATCCCAGGCGACGAATATTCTCATATATTAAATTTTAGACGACAAGCCTACGTTCTTTCCCCATCAAACGACTTCGAAATGCAGACTTCATTGATCATCCCTTTTCTTCTTCTTCTTCGAATGCCGTCCCCATTTAACGGAGGTTGGCGACCACTCTCTTAAAAGCATCTCTGTCCTTAGCAATATGAAAAAGATCCTCAACGCCCATGTCTGTCCATTCTCGGATATTCCTCAGCCATGATTTCTTCTTTCTCCCAATTCCCTTCTTTCCTTCAACTCTGCCCTGCATAATCACTTGTAACAGAGAGTATTTATCATGTCGTAATACGTGACCGAGATAGCTGTCTTACGTATTTTTATTAGTTTTCGTTCACGACCAATTCTATGTAGTATTTCCTCGTTAGTAATTCATGGTACTTTCAGCATACGTCTGTAAATCCACATTTCGAAGGCTTCGATTCTTTTAGTTATTTGTGCCTTTAACGTCCATGTTTCTACACCATATAATAGCTGGGACCAAACATAGCACTCCATAAATCTCAACCGGAGTATTAAATTCAAATTTTTATTGCAAAACGTGGATTTAAATTTTAGAAATGCCGATCTTGCCATTTCAATCCTTACACGGATTTCCTGGTCCTGATTTAGATCTGAGTTAATGAAAGCACCCAAGTATTTAAACTTTTCTACCGTTTCTATTGCTTGATCGTTTATTATTAATTGATCATTATGTGCGGGCGTTTTGGAGATTATCATGAGTTTTGTTTTTTTGTGTTAATATCTATTCCCATTTGCTGACATTCCATATTAACAGCATCCCTTTTGACGGAAACGAAAACAGAATCTTTCTATCTACGGACAAAATGGACTGCTTCATTTGCAAGCAACCCGGACACATCGCTACAAATTGCCCAAATCCCGCAACCAACAATATACTGTCACAATCCACTCTGTCTGAACAAACTGAACAGGTATCCTCAAAAACAGACTCTGCAAACCTAATAGAAAGCAACGAAGTGAGTTCAAATGAAGACCCGATTAACCCCACAAGAAAACCAGCCTGCTGCTGCCCTGCCCTCAGTCCAAAAACGCGGATGTTCCCAGCTTTCATCACATAGTGAAAACTCAAGTGTACCTGCAGAAGCAGAAGTTAATACGGACGATATGCCTCTCCCTCCATTCTCCACCGCAGTTCATAAACCTTTCTACATCCATAAAATATTGTATAGCAAAAACCTACCAGAAAACGTCAGATGCCTTCATACTTCCCATAGAAAACCTTTATGATTTTTTAGAAAATACTTTTGGTAACTCTGATCCATATTCGGAACCTCTAAAACAAACAGACAACATTATCGGCCTAGTCTCAAACCTTTACCTAATTTACCCGGATCTCACAAATAGGTCCATAAAGAACAGAATTACCCGTATAACGAACAGGTTAAAAAATAAGCTTAAATCTGACACTGAAGAAACTGAGAGTTTGGATATGTCTAATGAACCAAGTGATGAAGAATATAGTTCCGAAGGCTCACAGCAGACGCATAAATCGTCATACTAAATTTCTTATTACTATGTCCCTCTCCTTAATACAGTGGAACTGCGACGGTTTTTACCCTCGTTTGGAACGATTAAATCAGCTTTTAACCGATTACTCGCCAGACTTCCTTTGTTTACAAGAAACGAATTTTACCAAGTCTCACAACCCTCACTTAAAAAGTTATGTTGGTTATCATTTTATAAGAACTACTCATTTACGTGCTAGTAGTGGATCCTCACTTTTTGTCTTCAATGATATATTTCACCAAAAATTAAATTTAAATACAAACTTAGAAGCAGTTGCCATCAGCGCATGGTGCCCTAATAAAATTGCTATTTGTAGTAAATCTGTCCCTCCAAACTACACTGTAAGAGACACAGATATAATGAATCTCATAAGTCAACTACCATTTGTCTTAGGTGACTTTAATGCTCACAACACAATGTGGGGTTCAGAACGTACGTTTGCCCGTGGCAAAATGATTGAAACCGTAATTAACAATAGTAACATTAATCTATTAAATACTGGCAGCAGCAAATATTTTCATGTACAATCCGGATCCTTCTCCTTAATAGACCTCAGCATTTCAGATCCAGGAACAGCACCCTTACTAACGTGGCACACCCTTGATAGCCTCTAGGATAGCAATCACTTTCCTATCCTAATTTCATTTAATACACCCGTCTCCTTTTTTCATTTTTGGTGCTTCCTTTGGTGTCGTTACATTCGTCTTGTACTTCCCTGCTTTCCACTTTTTTTTTGTTTTCTTGAGTCTTTTCAGTACTTATGTCAGTCTTTTTTCCTCAATGTCAGTTGCTAGTTCTATAGCTCTAATTTCATCTTGATGTTCTCCAGTTTCTTCTTAGCTTTTTGAGTATTTTTCAGTACTTTTGTCATTTATTTCATCGTTCTTGGGCCCTGTCAACATAATATTTTGAAGAATATTTATCTTTCTCTCATTTTCAAATATCTCTTGATTAATTTCATTTTCAGGCGTTTCCACTATTAACGATTCCCAATCCCGTTCTAAATCAATCTCCTCCTCCACTTCAATTATCCTATTATCTCCGAATGTAGCTTTTGTTGTAGTATTTTCAAAACTTAGTCCAGTTTTATTGAAAATGCTTATCCAAACTTAATATAAAATTGTATCTTCCGTATCTCCATTCCACACTGGAATTTATAGAAGAGAGGCAACTAGATTGGTGGAGACATTTGCAGAGAATGAACGAAGAAAGACCAGCAAAAAGAGTTTGGATAGCGAAAATACAAAAAACCAGAAAAAGGACAGAGCAAGAAAGACGTGGGACAAACTGGAAACAAGCGGTGGAATTGGCACAAAACAGATGAGAATGGAAGAAATTCGTAAATACATGAATAAGCACATCATATCCTACATAATCAAATAGTAGAAGGGTTCACTGAGTACATAAGGTACAGGTTGTCTCAAAAAAAGGTGGCCCCCTTGCTAGCATAGGTAGACAACTACAAAATAAGTTGGGTTTGGTCAGTAAAAGAAATCGTAACGGCATCCGTTTTCAAGATACAGGGTAATGAAAAAACCAAATTCATACACATTTTTACGATTATGTCGAAACTATGGCAACATTTTAATGAAAATTTTCATGAATACGTTTTGAAACCTGACAGATCGCATAAATTTGTAAATTGTAGTCTTTATCAATTTTTTTGACGTTATAAGAAATACTTACATCACAATTTTTCGTTGATAGGTTCCTCATTAAGTGTTCTTTGAAATAGTTGAAGAAAATTTAAGAAAATTTTGGGGCTTCGAGTTCAAAACTAACGATGCGCGTCAGCGCACAATCATGAAATCTTTATGAATTTTTTTGACATTATAAAAAATACAATTTTTTGTTAATAGGTTCCTAATTGAGTGTTCTTTGAAATAGTTATAGAAAATTTGAAAAAATTTTGGGGCTTCGAGTTCAAAACGAACGATGAGCGTCAAGGCACAATCGTAATCTTTATGAATTTTTTTGGACGTTATAAAAAATACTTACATTACAATTTTTTGTCAATTGATTTCTAATTAGCTGTTTTTTGTAATAGTTTTATAATTGTTTTTTATTTTTGGGTATTCGACTCAGAATCGTGAAATTGAAAATTTTTTATTCACCTAATCTTTAATTTTTGGTTGTTAAATTATGTAGCCTATTAAAAGTTCATTATATTATGTCACCTATATTTTAACATGTTTCTGCAAAAGTACAGTTTATTTTGTAAAAAAATATTCTTGGATGTTTAAAAAAATCCGTGGGTAAAATTTAATTATGTTCGAGTTGACATAAAATTTAACCTTGAAAAAGATATATTCAAAACTACTCGGAACGAACCGAGTAATTAGCGCCCTCTGTGAGAGGCAGATATAAAAACAAATGTATGCGATCTATCAGCTTACAAAATATAGTCGTGAAACATTTCTTGCCGGCAGTTTCGAAATAACCGTGCAAAATGTGTATAAATTTTGAAACACCCTGCATACATAATTTATGTTTTATGTAACATTACTATTATTAAAACTGAGCACACTTTTTATACACATTTTTGTGGGATAACTCAATTACCCCCCCCCCCAGGACCGAGGGCTTTAAACGCGCTTGGATGGTGGTTTTTTTACATGGTGGCTTGCTTGAATTTGTGTCAAAGTCTACCAAGATTGTCACGAAGAAATGAATGCCGATGTTTTTGAATAGTATTTCTATTGAATGCAGGATTTAATTCCGTCATAGTTTTGGATAATTCTAGCTATCATTCAAGATTAAAAGAACTGTTACCCACGGTTAACTAAAAAAAAAAAAAACAGTGCATAAAAGACTGGTAGACTCCATTTCACGAAAGTTGAATCCACCTGAAGTTGGAACATTGACAATCTCAGAAACCCAATTCTGTCTTGTTTTTCTACGTCGCTTAACAACGACCACTGGTATAAAATGATGAATTATGACGATAGGCTTCTCGGATTAAGATCGCGGCTCCACGGCGGTGACAACCGGAAACTACATTGCCATTTTTTTTGTTGTGTTGTTTTTTGTACTTGTGTAGATAATTAAAGTGTTTTAGTGGTTGTCTTCAGTGTTTTGGACTTGGTTTTGGTTTTTAATAATTATAGAGAAAAAGACGATTACCTTTTTTTGTTTCGTAATAGCTAGTTATCAGTTCACATAATGTTAAAACTGTTGGTATATGTTTACATGCACATTAAAATTTGTATGACTATAGCCTGAGGAAGTATCGCTTATGAACATTTACCTACATCCATTTTATAATTTGACATTCGAGAGTTATGTTTCTGGTAGCAATCGGTTATTTGTAGAATATTTTTGATTTTGACGTTTAGCTAGTTTATAATAATTGAGTGCCGTGTGGTTTATTTAATCTAAAGCAATGTGTTTTTAAATGAAACTCAAGGTCTCTAGTTAATTCCACAATATAATACAAGTTATTGAAAATACTAAAAAATTGACAATTGTTTCGATAAATCAATATCATCGTCAGAATGACAGAAGTTACATTTCATTTTATGCCTACCTGATGTTTAGTAGTTATTTTTGGCTAGACCAAGAAGTAACCTAACTTGTGATTGGCTTAATATATGTTTATAGAAAAAAGAAGAAGATGTGATATTACAAATATTGAAGCTTAGATATTATTAGCCCTATGGTGATATCCTGGATATCATTTTTCCAATTAAGATCAGTATAACTGTGCAATGATATAGAAAACCAGGAAAACTTATCTGCTGATCTTTACAATTATCACTTAAGAAGACAGTTTATTAGTGGAGAATTCCCTAGATTTAACTGTTCATTGACAACTTCATATTGTGGATTTCTTAAATGTGTTCTAATTTCCAGTTCTTCAAGAAAATCCAGTTCTTGTTTCTTTTCGCAAATATGCAGTACTTCTAGTTCTGTGTTAGGTGTCAATGAATGATTGGTGTCAAGTAGATGTTTTGCGTAGTGGGATTTATCTGGTTGTTTTAATCTGTATGCTCGTAAGTGCTCACTGTATCGTATTTCAAAATTCCTAAGGGTCTGACCCAAATAGACAGCATTACATTCTGGACATTTGTGTTCTAAAAAACTTGGTGTAAAATAAAAAATTATCCATAGTCAAGGCACTAAAATTTGGAGAACTGCAAAGGATTCGGGATATCATTTACAATTTCTACATCCTGGAGAAAAGGGATCCTACTTTAAAATATAAGTTTGTTGGATTAAATTAAATAATAAAGATACTAAAATTAATTATAAAAAGCTTCTGTCGTTTCTTTCTAACACGAGTTTTTAAGCTAGAATTACTTTTAATAATGTTAGGAGAAAAGTAGTAATATATTGAAGTATATTCATTTTTTCTAGGTATTCTCCACAAAGTTCACATTGGTTTACCACAGTTTAGTATAAGTAGAACTTCTTTGTGGTGGCTTCTAAAAAGTATGAGTTTTAGGTAAGTAGTTTTTATTAGTTATTGAAGATGCAAGTGTTAAAAGTGAAAATTATTTTATGAATGGGGAATATTGTGAGATGAGTGGAACAAATTCATGATCAGAACAAAAATTAAAATAAAACTACAATAGACATTGAAAAATTAAAAACATTAATATGTAAGATACATAAATATATAATTAAAAATAAATCCTTTATGGAAGATGGCAGCGCACACAAGAAAACAAAAAGGTGATTATAGAATAGCACGATATTCGCCTTAAAAGAATTAATTTCTTAGAAAATATTATTAAATATAGAACTGGCAGGCAGGCAGGAATATTGTGTATACTGATGAAATATACATCCACAACTCGCGCGTGCAATCCAAGAGGCGGTACAATGTATCAGGAAAGGTTTGAAATTAGTCAGGAAGAAAATTTATGAAGTATCTGTTCAAGAATGGTGTCCTATTTGAGAACATGTAAAGAAATGCGAGTTTAAATGGATTAAAAACGAACACATTTTTGATGATGATGTAGTTTTCATGTGTATACAGGATCGTCTGCAAATCTACTAGTGTCATCGAACTTCTTAGTGACCGTAAAAAATCAATCTTAATAATTTTCAACCTAAGTAAATTGTCGATAACGAAGTGAAAATAATAATTTTCCCAACCGCAATATCTTCTGAGGCCTTTCATAAATAGCTCCAAGAAAGGAAAAAAATATCAGATTTGTTATTTAACAATTAACGCACTTGCAATGTTCGTGTTAAAGTAGGAAAGAATCCGTGGATTATTGTTCATTCATCTATGCAGTAGCATGCCCGAGTCCCCGTTTTCGGCCGTATTTTCAACCCTCTGGGAAAATTATAAATATTGGTCCTACAGTTCCGGAAGATAAAACTTTTTATTTGGGAAATTTCCTTTTTTTAAAATTTCAATCGAAATTTAAAAATGTCAAATAGTTTTCCTTTTTTTAAGATTTAAAGAACCAAACCCCATAATTTGCAAATTGCAATTTTTGCAAGCGGCTTTTGAATTTTTTCAAAAATCATCTATAAGCTATTCCGTATCGAATGATACCTCGTTCATATTTTTTAGGACTGAGAAAAAATTTTGTCCCAAAAAGCATTTGTTGACTAAACTATATGTAGTTATTAACAAAAAGAAAGAATAATCGCAATAAAAAAACTGAATGAATAACGAATTTGACTATTTTGGGCTCAACAAATGTCATTTCTCAGTTTTCTTGGAAATAATTAAATTTTTCAACTACAGGCAACATTGGAAATCGGTTAAAGCTGCTGGATAGATTATGAATATTTTTAGACGTATTACTAATTATTATGATTCCTATACGATTTTTATATTATTTTTTATGTATGTATTTACGATTGTCCGAGGTCAATTAACTGATATTACTAAGAACTGTTATCATTTTTAATGGTTTATTTTGCTTCAGAACAATGATAATGAAGGAAACATTATTTGAATGAACATATTTATTTATTTACATCATCATTTACAGCCAATCATTTTCGTTAGGAAGAAGTTGGTAAATACGAACAATAATTGCGATAACTAAAAGAATAACAAAATATTAAATAAAAATATGTTTGTATTTGGACTAATTTTCCGTTTCCTTATTGATTTTATAATGATAATAATAAATGATGGACATTATTTTATGAACATGTTTATATATTACTTTTTTAAATGAAACTAAATAAATCCACAATATATTGAATAAATGGCAAAAATTATAAAACATTGACAATTGTTTCGATATTACCATCATCGTCAGAATGACAGCAGTTGCATTTCATGTGATGCCTACCTGATTATTTTTGGCTAGATCTAGAAGTGACCTACCTACCTTGTGATTGACTTAATGTATCTGATGTCCGAGCCAGACTAGGTTAAGTCCAAAAAGACTATTTTACGGTAAAGATGTTTTAAGTTTTAAATATTGTATATTGAGCTATCGCGCGTACACTATTTATCATAATTTGTTGTAACTTTATATATTATTATCTTTTGTGATTACGAAAAACACAGTAAAGTGAGAATTTAATCTTTCGGTAGTTTTTTCTTCTACTATGACTTAATCTAGTTTGGCTTAGAGAAAAAAATATATTTTGGGACTTACTATATATGACAAGTCCTATGACACGGACATATATAATATTTATAGTGGACTTGAACTATTACATAAGTCCTTAATAATTTTAACTAAAATACAAAATAAAACTACTGCTACTTCTAGCTATAAAGTATTTTATTAAATTTATCTAGTTTTTTATTTGTTTCAAAAAAGGACATTAACGTTAACTTTACAAACAAAAATAAGTTTCTAGAAGAAAATAATTATCCTTACAACCAAGGTAAACTAAATTATTTTAAAAAGCTTAAAAATATTTAAATGTCTATAAGTTAATCATTATCCCCCCTATTTTCATGTCTTAAATCTTTATAATATTGGTGGAACCTTTTAGAAACCCAGTTAAGCAATTTTTGTAAATGGTTATATTTCTTAGGGCTGTCTGTAATGCATTGAAGATTTATCGGGTAGCACGCTCTACTTCGTGTTCTATTAAAATCTACTTGTAAAAAATCTTCACTAAAATCTTTCTTATAATAAAGAATGCCAGGAGTGTCTCTTCGTACCTGCATTTGACATACCTGGGATATAAGGAAATTTGTTCCCATCGTATTCTTTTTTTTGTTTATGTATGGGGCAGCTGGTCCTTCAAAAAGGTTTTTAAACTCATTAAAATCTGAAGTTTCCATATTTACGACTGTAAATTGTTTTTTGTGCCTGTCATCCTAACCATTTGTTGCCAATCCCATGATGTCATAATCTGGAATTGAGGAATTTTTTTTCTATTGCGTTCAATAACGGAATGAATTGAGTCTGCTTCAAGGTGTGTATGTCCGCGTGAGAGGAATTTGTGATTAATAACCTAAAGAGAAGGTTTTGTGTGTAAAGCCCAAAAGTAACACATTACCATTAATATGTTCCTATTTTGACTAGGACAGTTATCTGACCGTATAGTCAGTTTGATTACTTTATCGGAAACATTATTTTCCAACCATTTAATTAAGCAACGACACTTCGTTTCCTCTCCTTCCTGCTATACTCTCGTCCCACGTCATACAAAAACTATTTTCTGTTGTCGAATCATGTATGGTCAAATTGAATGTCCATAATTTCAAAGAATAAAAACTTTGCGAATTTTGTTAATTAGGGGTGGGCAAACATTTTTGTAGGTCAATCATAATAACCTTTTGTTCTAGTAACATTTATCTGGATTTTTTTGTCTTCTGCTTTTAATTTGTATCTATTATTAGCATCTGAAAGGTGGTGGTCGTATTCATTTTGTAGGTTTGTTCTTAAATCTGGAGAACTGGCTTCTTGGAGTTGAATTTTATATTGATCGCAAGATCACATGTATCAGTATCGGGGCTTTTGAATGAATAGTTATATACATAATTAAATAATTCTGAATATAACCATTCTTTTGCAATATCCTCATCTTTAAGATCATTTTCCTTACATTCTTTAAGTAGAAACTGTACATTTTTCTGATATTTAGATGATTTCCTAAGTAAAGTTTTTTCGTTTTTTCCCAAGAGTAATGACACTCGTATGCTGGAAATTGTGATATATGTTGTCAGACACTATTGCGAGCCTCTTCAGATATTTTATTAAAGGCTTCATGTTTCCACCTTTTATCGGACGTAACATTCCTCCATCCTTCTTTTTTTTAATTGCGGTTTCCGCGATCTGATGTGAGATAGAAAGGGTATTTAGAAAAAATGTCTTACATACTATTTCTGTAACATCTTTTGTTTCAAAATTATACTGATTAGTAAAGGTTCTTTTACCTTGCCGTTCTCCTGGACGCTCTCTGGTCCTTTTTATTGGCAATTGTTGCACTAAATTGTCACCTTACATTAACACTTTTGCTAGGATTCCAAAAAATTTTGTGTATTGCTTCTCGAGTTTCTTTGGAAATTTTTTTATTGCATGACAATTTGCAATTCTTTACTTTTGCTTCCATTACCCGACTTTCACTGTCTGTGGTATACTCAATTCCCGATAGCCGTTTCTGTTTTATAATGGCTTTCTTCCGTTTTTCTTGACTACATTTTCTTTTACGACAATTCTTTTATTTATTACTTACATTTTGGTCTAAAGAGTTGTCATTTTCATTCATCGCCCAATTCTTCGCCACTTACGTAGTTGGGGTCCGCAATATCGTCATCGTAATCTACCAAACTAGTCGAACCTGATTGGGTTTCTTTGAAACTCTTTGAATGTTCTCTTAAGAGCTGCTTGTCCAGTGCACGTTTACATAAGGACCTAAGTGTTGGAATTGTATCAGTGATTGGGTCGTTTAATTGTAGCGAGATTTTCTCTTTATCTAAAAAACAGTGCAAATATTAATTATTTTAACGTAAAAGTTAAATCGGATAAAATAATAAAAGCTAAAGGACTGTGGGTTGAAAATAATACATTTAAAAGTTATTAACATATTTATACTATTAGTTCAATTTTTTTTAAACTCGGATTTCTTTAGCTAATAATTTTATTATGTGAGTTTAAGTCACAATGTTTTCTAATAAAGGTAGAAATAAACTAGGATAAGTCACATATTTACGAAAAATATTCCATTTTTAGGAAAACAATAATTAATATAAAATAGTTTAAAACACTGGGATATAATTTAACCTTGTTTTCAGTACCTAATAAGCTGTTTAATAAACTTACCTGTTGTTTCTAAACTACTAATGTGCGATTCCGGACAAGTTTGTTTATTTTTGCCCAATGTTCTGGCCAACTCCACCATTCTCCTTGATCTATCTATAACGCTAAGAGACACAACACACAAGGTTTTTACATTAAAAAACAACTATTTGATCTTAGAGCTTCTCAAGCAAACCGAACAGGCGGACATAACCTAGTAAACTGACAAGGATTTGCGCGCTAAACTATGACGAAGCGACTTAACAATGTTTTGCTCAAAGTGACGTGATAACTTACCCTAGTTTAAAACAAACTAGTTTCTTTATCTGACTGAAACGATATTATAAAAGTAGGTTAAAATGTATGCGACTTATAATCATAACTCATACAAGACAAAATGTGGACTTAACCTAGTCTGGTTCGGACATACAGATATATGAATAGAAAAAAGAAGGAGATGTGATGTTACAATTATTAAAGCTTAGATATTATTAGCCCTCTGGGGTATGGGGATATCCACAGAGTAAGGCTCGAAACCTTAGAGTAATAATAAACATAGAGAGGGCTATTCATTCATAATAATGTTTATTTTTGCGGCCAACAATTCTAAACGCCAGTAGTGAAATAATTAATGAATTACAAAAAGTGGGGATGGTATTGTAGATACATGGCTTTGGTAAGTTCGGCTGTTTTTCTGACAAACTTGGCACCGACGAACCATGATAATCCAAAAACATTAAATTGTTACTAAAAGTGTTAAAAACACATCAAAACGAAAGAACTAAATGTTTACTCTATAGTCGTAATGGCGCTCGTATAAACAAACCACGTTTGACATTATTTACTACGGTACTACAGACAGCGTATTCGAAATTATCATCACACTCTGACGATATTTGCATCTCTCTTTATACGATAATTAAACAAGGACAAAACTATTGAATAGATTACCATTGACACATTAAACAGGTACTGAAGGTTGGAGCAATGTTGCCACTTTTAGTTATAACCATAAAGGTATCTAAGGATACAACAAATACATGTTTAAAATTTATATAAGAATATGCCTTTATTAAATAAAATTCAATTATTATTAATTAATTTTAAAAGCAGCGACTCAAATGCATAAATTAGTATGACTTTTTTTTATTTGCATAACTTTTTAACACATTTTCAATTAAACTTATAATTTCATTTTTCCTACAACTAAAGAGACTTTGTAAATATGGCAAAGCAGTGGAAGTGTCCGCAAGTGAGCTTAGAATGTGACTCGATGTTTGGGACAAGAAAAATAAAAACAAACATATCTATTTTATTTGTTAATCTTAGGTCGAAACAGTAAATTTCATGTTTGTATCTACTTAAGGTTGAACATGAATATGGTATACTTTTTGGAGATCGTTTCGCCATGAGAATTTAAAACTAGTTATGTGGCTACTTCTAACTAATAGGCTGATTCAATTTAATACCAACATAAAAGATATAAATCTATACAGTGCAGTTTGGAAACTTATCAAACATTTCTTCAGTAGGCAAATATAATGTTAACCACCACAAGACAGGATAACAAGGATGTCATTCCATTATCACTAAACGTCATTTTTTATGGAAATGAGATTTTCTACAACGCCAGTGTATCTAGAATGTGAACTCACAAATAAAAGTATGGTTGGTTATTTAGGAGAACAGCAAATCATAAAAAACTGTTTTTTGGCTCCCCTTAAAACTACCCAGAATGACGTTATGTGGTGATGGAATATCGATGTTTGCCACTAAATTTATTTTAATAAAAGTGTAGAAACATATTTTGGCATACATATAGACACAAAACTAATAGTTAGAGAGCCCATAAACTTATGGGAGTGTTTGATTCAGGTAGGAATTTTACACAATGGACAGAACAGATGCGTGTAGATAATGAAAGTGTTTGACTGACGTACCTGGCTATGTAATATAGTTGCATATTAAGAAGGTATTAAAAAATATGTGCCAAAATGTTTTTGAGAGAGAAACTTTATAATTTTGATAGTTTATAGTATTTTTAAATATTATTAAGACGATATATCAGCGTGTAACAATACTAATCTTTTTTGTCCAAACATTACCTTACCTACATATTGATCTAAACATATAATGTGTTGCTATCAACGCGCAAACTGGTACGCAAATCATGTCTCCGCTTCCTGTAGACAGACTTCAGTCTCCACGCGCATTCTATAAAACTGGTGTAGATTTCGCAAGGCACAAGTGCTTAAATGTTACTTCGCTATATTCATATGTATGGCAACCAAAGCCATTCATATCGAGGTTGTGAGTGATTTGTCCACGGACGCTTTTCTTGCCACTTTAAAACGGTTTATTGCTAGCAGGGGCAATCCGCATACCATTTACAGTGATAATGGTACAAATTTTGTAGGCGCTAGCAATCAACTAAAAGCTCTTTATAATTTCTTCAAATCAAAGCCCGCTATTGATAACGTTAAAGCGTATTTGCAAAAAAGCGCTAAATATCATCTGGTTCGATTAATGGGTAATTCGCAATTTACGTTCGAAGAATTGTACACAGTTCTCACGCAGATAGAAGCAATCCTAAATTCACGACCGCTGTATCCATTGTCATCCGATCCAAATGATCTTCAACTGCCGACCCCTGGTGATATTTTGATAGGCACCGCTATGACTGCTTACCCCGACATAAACATAAAACTTTAAGTTTAGGTTTCAATTTATATTTCATTTCGTGTCTCGACGTTATGAACCAATTCGCCCCCCCCCCAGTATGGAGAAATTTGTATGAATCAATTTCCCCAGGCGCTTCTATTTAGAAGATTTGTCCCACTTCTAATACCTAGTTAACTATTCGCCACTTCGCTTTCTGTTCCTAGAAACGTTTTTTACTAATTCAACCCTCCGCCCTAGGCCCAAGTCAGTATAACTATGGTCATGCTATGCTCACTCCCACTATAAATTTTGTCATGTTTATTTAGTTATACCACCCGTCGCCGGTAGCGCTACATAATCAATGAACTGTCAGATTTTGAAAATCTCGCCATTTCTATAACCTCCATCTCATTTTGATACTTCGATCGCCATTATCAGCCATTGCTTTCGTTTGTATATTATACGGTTATTATTATATTAATTTGTATAAACAGACATTTTTGTACTTTTCAAGTGATTGTGTATATTAAACATTAACAATATGGTTCAATACTGTATTGTTCCCACTTGTAAAAATACAAGTAAAGGCATTAAAATGCATCTCCTTCCTAAACAAACTTAAAAGCAAATGCAGTTCCAAACTTATATATACCAGCACCAACAAGAAGTATGGAGGAATTACCTGAGAAGAACCAGGACATTGTTGAATCCCAAGGTAATGTACAATACTATTGTGGAAATTGACCCATATCATAAGTAGTCGTAGCAAAAACTGGTTTTAGGAAATGTATTTTAATCTGACAGCGAAAAACACAAAAAAAGTAATTAATTGTAGTTTCATCAGCTTGCTTCATAATTATGAGGAGCAGCCCAGTAAATATGAAAATTTAGATTTGCTACACTATAATTGAAGTTCTCACTAGGAATCGTTTTCAGTGTGTGCTATTGAATATGTCAAAAATAGACAAAGCCACAAACTTTGTTGTATATTACAAAAGTTAAAAGCGATTTGGCCTATTTATTTTTGTTTTGCTAAAAAAAATTTTCTGATGATGCTTTAAAAAAGTTTCATTTTGACTTAGCAAATATAACTAAAGCTTTTACTATTACAGGTTCAGAGTCATATCCTGCCATCGCCTCCTGCAGCACTCCAACTACCTCGAACACCATTCTTACTACATTAAAGACACCCAGCAAACGTAAAGGTAAATTTTTAGAGTATGTAGAAAGTTTACTGTTTTGACCCTTACTTTGTTGAAACTAACTGTTTCTAAATAATTCCAGACTATATTTTAAAAAGTAATATGTAAAAAGTAAATCGCAATAATAAATGTAAGTAAAAAATAGTACATATAATATTTTTTCAGATATTAAACAAATATTGAATTTACTAAGCCATGGAGATTCAAGTAGAGCCATTCAGCTAACGCCCAAAGCTAGAAAATTTTATGGAATTGCCAAAAACATGGTTTCACTAGCCAGAAAAATTGACAGACAAAATTCCGGTGTACGAAAACAACTGTTTGAGATTAAAAAAAGAGTTGAATTATAAATAAATCTAAATTTGGAATAAGTAAATTGATTTGTTTCTTGTTTTTTCATGAATAAAAATAATGTGTTCAAGCAGTCTTTTATTTTGGAATATTAATTCCACTTTTCATAAAATTCCTTATTAATAGCGTTGTCGATTGATAAAATTGGTGTAAGCTAATGTATTCTCGAGCCCTTTAAAAAGGTGCATGAAAATACATTAGAGCTCACTATTTCTATCTGTTGAAAATAAATAGCAAAAATAGTTATTTCCATATATTTCAAAAAGCCCGCTGGTTCTATAGCGGTGGGTTGAAGAAGTAAAATAACATTGAATAATTATGCAGTAGAGTGGCCCATCTATTGTATATTATATTATCTTATCTATGACTATGGTACTCGTAGTGTCCATGCCGCTAATGGAACTACCGCAAACGCCGCTTTCATATCACGCTTATTTTATTTAGTTTCAGTTCTTTCTGTATTTTGCAAGTTAATGTAACCCTATTAATTCGGGACGAATATAAATACATGCATTTATATTAGAAAATGTATTTAATAGTGTCGGTGGGTCGGTGACAAAGACGCCCGAATTTAGTGAAAAACGCACACTGTTGCCAAATGGTTCAACTATTTAGTGAAACCTAAGTTATTCAGCATCCTTTTTTATTCTCGGGTTTCCCGAGTGGTCATTCACGCTAGACTATTGATACGCAATGGGAGAATAAGGGACGCTATACCGCAACCCGAGATACCCATACAGTCTACTGCTCTTAACATAAACTGTTGATTTCAAGTAACATATGTGTGATTTCCAGTCCAAGCTGGAATCAAACTGCACTCCTAGTATATTTATATTATCTTTGATGGGTCTATCATTATTTTTGATTGATATTGAGTTGAGTTTGTAGCAATTTCTCTTTCTACAGAAATGGATGATGGATATTTAGTAGAAGAGAAGGAATAACCTGTGGAAAGATCCCATTTATATAGGCTATTGATGCATATTCGGATTTGTCTTTCAGAGGCATTACAGGTAGGGAAGGAATGGTATATTAGTAGATTGCCGGCGTACATTCTATAGATTGGCGCTGGGATATATTTTGAGATGGAGTGGACAGATATGATATAGAGTGTAGAGCTGAGGTCAGAACTTTGAGGGATTCCATTTTCGAGTATTTAGAGGGCTGATTCGTGATTGTTGATTCTTACGAAAACGGATCTTTATTTTAAGAAATTTTATATCGACGTAGGAAGGTTTCCATTCAATCCAAAGTGTTCGAGTTGATAAATAATATTATATCTGTAAGAGGTGACATAGGCGTTTGAAACATCGAGGGCAGCTGCAATAAGGTGATGTTGCTTTTGAAAAGATTGTATGTCCATTTCAAGGCCAGATAGATGGTCTATTGTAGAACGTTTAGGTCTGAATAAATTTTGATTGATGTCTAAGATACCTTTAGATTCTATGAACCAGGATAGACGGAGGTTTACCATTCTTTCCTGTAATTTGCACAAATTATTTGTAGGTGATACTAGGCAAAATCCAGTTATTCCATGATGCGGGGGAAGATATGGTTTGACCATAAGTGATTATAGAAACTTATTATTTTGTGGCTAATACATAGTGGGATCATTGGGATTAGAATACCGTCGGTCCGGGAGCGAAATTTCTTGATTTAGAGAGGGCATACTGGAATTCGCTTAGTGAGAAGGGAATGTTGTCAGGTTGAGGAGAGGGTGTGACGTTGATAGCGATTTTTTCACATTCTGTTTTTCGTTTGAGAAAATTTGTGTTGCATGATTGTGTACTGTGTCGACTATCAGAGTAGGAATCCCAAAGTTGAAGTCCTTTTTATTACTCTAAACATTGAAGAGGCGTTGGGGTCGGTATCGGTGGTGTCTTGGAATAGTGAATTCAGTGGAAAGAATCAATTACACAAAGTTATATTTTATATCAGTGTGCAGCTGAAAAAATTGTGATTTAACAGAAGCAATTGAAAGTAAAACTGTACGATAATACCCAAGTAATAAGTGCATTTTGCATATATACAATTTTATTGAACTGAATGTTTTTGTTTGTTTCATAGCCATCATTAATGAGCTGAACACCTTCCTTGGTATTGGTGAAATGTCACCAGTGGCGTACCTGATATAATTGAAGGTGATTATTGCAGCTGTGTGCGTTTTATTGGTATATATATATATATATATATATATATATATATATATATATATATATATATATATATATATATATATATATATATATATATAAAAGATTGGAAGTCTTTGCTGACCAGTTAGAAAAAATGGTAAAATATTGGGGTGGCAGCAAATAAAAGTACACTCTTTATAATATTTCCAAGCTTTCGGAAACGTTTATTTCCATCATCAGGGAGCACTACAAAAGATCATAAAAACGTTACAACAACTTAATGCGAGCAACACCACAATTTGTCGAGCCAAAACAACCCCGACCAATCGCAAAATCTTTCTCTCTCACAAAAAGCAGCGAAATAGTCAAAAATGTTCCAGCACAACAAAAAGCACTGATGGCGACACAAACATGAATTGTCAAAAAAGGTCAAATTGTGACGAAATTTTGCCCGACTATAATACTGAATAATCCTGTACGGAATTAATTATTTTTAATAACAAGACTAATACATTACATTGAAATATTTAGTCAAAGAGTTTTGAAAACTATTATTAATTATGCAGAAAAACTAGCTATTCAAGCACCACAAACTCTCATCTCTCACTTACGAGAGTGTATGTTACAGGAATCAACCAGCTAAAAAAATATATTTTATTTAATATATGTATGTGAAGCTGAACGAAATATTTAAATGCACCCTATCTGAGAAAGACGTGAACAACATATACCTCATCAGAAAAAAGGTACAATCATCTTAGAGTTCATCTCTTACTTACAAAAATTGAAAATTTTTCAAAACATAAAGAAATTACGAGGCACCGGTATTTCCGTATCTCATGATTTAAGACTGGAAGATCAAGCTACAAATAAAATCTTGGTCAAACATCTAAAGAGTGCCAGAGTAAATAATTATCAAGCAGATATAAAGAATCATAAATTATATAACTAGAAGAACTAGAGAGCGGCAACAAAGAATTTTAAGCTAATGAATTACTACCCAAAGCGAACAGTGCACCACCCACCCAAGTACTAGTCACAAAATAGATTACAAGATAGATACCATTATAAATACAGAGAAAAATCCGAGAGGCATAGAGGAATTAACAAAAGAAGAGACCCCCAAGAATACGAAGGCAACGGTAGAAGTAAAGAAGAAATCAACAACGCCTACTATACAAGCCAAAAACACCAAAATTGACCGTGCTACAAGGAACAATTCGACTGCAAGTAGCAAATGATATTTTTAAAAACTTAAAATGGTAAGAAAATTAACTACCATTTACTAACATCAAATCATTTCTCAATCATAATTCTTTCATTATTATATTTTCCAATGATAGTACTGCCCTTTGTTTAAGCGTAAATGCCAAAGAATCTCATGTTAAACTCTTGGACTATTATTTAATGAAATACATGTATCGATAAAAAACTAGGAACATTTCGAAAGCCAGCGAATGAGTATTTTCTTCCATTCATTGTTGATATTTCTTGAAAATTGAATATTATATCTATATAAGTGAGCGCTCTGAAATAAATCCATACATTAGGGATTTCAAAGTAGAAAAAATAAGAAATTTTGTGTTAGAACATGCAGACCAAGCTAAACTAGTACTAAAAGTCAATAGTTGTCACTGCAACTTCAAAATAATACATAATAATATTTGAAGCATAGCTAAAAACCTGGATGAATTTATAATATTTCTGGAGGAATTAGACTCCTCAGTTGACTGCATAGTACTTACAGAATCTAGAATTATAGATGACATTGGAGTGTATAATATTGAAGGCTATACAACTCTCTATAATTTTGGCAAACTCAACCAGAATGATGGAGTAGTAGTTTTCATTAAATCGAACTTATACCACTCTCACCAAGAAATTGGAATAAATGGTACAAATCTATTCCAATTGACGGTGACTATTGGCAAAGAAGTTATGATTATTAATGCATTTTACAGATCACCTTGTAATACTCAAATCGAACCGTTTATTGAATACCTGGACAATATATTAAAAAATCACCCAAAGAAATTCACATACAGTGTTTATCGGAGATATAAATATCGACTTGAATGAAAATACAGACAATTCACAGATTTACCTGGACATATTAGGAGAGCATGGATATAACTCAGCAATAAACACTACCACTAGACCACAGTCAGGTACATGCATAGACCATATTTTCATTAAGTCGAAGAAGGGAAACCTTGAATCTATTATTCCGTTGACCTTGGAGACCATTACACAATACTGGTGCAAACGATATTCAACGATAAGTACGCAAAAGAAAGACCAACCAACTCCAAATTCTATAAACAAATAAATGAAAAAAAAAATGATACAAATCATTAAAAATACTGATTGGTAGTATTTCTTTGAAATAAATGATTTGGAAAACTCGGTTACTGAATTTGTCAGACTAGTCCAAAGTGCAATATATAGATCCTCGAAATTCATAAAAGTTAAAAACGAAGATATAAAGAGGAAACCATGGGTTACTGGATCATTATTGGAATCAATTAATAAAAAGAATACTATGTATGCTACATTAAAGAAAAATCCACAAAATGAAATTTTAAAAACTGAATATAATACTTACAAAAAAATACTTGAGAAAGCAATAAAAGACACAAAAATGAAATACTACAAACACAAGATAGAACAAGAAAAGGCAGATTCAAAACGATTATGGCAATTAGTAAATGAATTAACCAAAGACAACTTACCGATATAATATCATTCATTGATACAGACTGAGGATGGAAATATACCTTGCGATCTAATTATAATCTCTGAAAATTCAACTCATTCTTTAGCAATGTAGGTGCAAATCTAGCAAAAAATATTAAGCAGGACATTCATTATACAAAAACTAACATTAAATCAGATCACACCTTTTTATTCTTTCCCACTGACGCATATGAAATACAAGAAACTATTTCGCAGTTGAAAAATAAAAAATCACCAGGACCTGATAACTTGAAATCAGAAACACTGAAACTCATATGAAGTTACCTAGCCAAACCTCCAAGTTATATTATCAATAAAGCCTTGTCAAGTGGTCACTTTCCTTCTGCTTTCAAATGTTAATTGTGGTACCTATTTACAAAACCGGTGGAAAGACGGAGGTGTCGAATTATCCACATATAACACTTATATCAAATTTGGGTCAAATTATGGAAAAGGTCATAAGAAAAGACTAAACTCCTTTCTGAAGAAATACAATCTGTTGTCAGGAGCGCAGTATGGATTCACAGAAAAAAAGTCCACCAGCGATGCGGTATTAGAACGCAAAATATATAAATATATAATTCTATAGATTAAAAAAACCTCCTTTGGAATGTTTCTAGACTTAGCAAAGGCATTCGATACCGTGGACCACAATATAATGTTTTCAACTCATACTTATCTGACAGGAAACAACAAACCAAAATACAAAACATACTCAGCAAAAAAGAAACTATATCATGTGGTGTACCCCAAGGAACGGAGTTGGGACCTTTGCTCTTCAATATTTATCTGAACAATTTATTCTCCATACAAACACAAGATAGCATCATAAGTTTTGCAGATGATAGGGTCATATTCTATGAAAGTGACACCTGGGACAACTTAAAGAATAAAATAGAAAATGACTTTGGTAACATCAAGAAATGGTTCGATAATAGACTCCTATCAATGAATCTCAAAAAAACTTTCTACCTGCCGTTCTGTAGCTTATCCGAGAGCCTCCCAACATTTGACAAAATATCAATAGAATTGAAATCTTACCATCAAAAAGCGTTAAATACTTGGGTATTATAATAGACAACCACCTCAGATAGGACGTACATACAAACTATTTAGTAAAAAAATTACGTAGTGTTCTATATAAAATCAAACAAGTCTCAAATATACTCAACTTCAAAAGAGAAAATTCTTTATAACAGTTTAGTTGAATCGCATCTGGAATAAGGATGGGGTGGAGTATCTAAAACTTACCTGAAATCTCTAGAAATCATACAAAAGCGATTCTTGAAACATATAATGTGTAGAAAAACCGATATCCAAGTGAAGCGCTATTTGAGGAGACACAAATTTATGATTTGAGGAAACTTTATTTCTTGAAATGAGGAAAAACACAATATTTGCATAGGAACGAACTCCTTACTCATTCTCACCAACATGAGACAAAAGAAAAAGTATATACCCCCATTTATGAATAAATGAGTAGGTCAGAGATGCTACCGATATCTGGGACCGGAGGTATTCAATTGCTTATCAGATAATATTAAAAACGAACCCACAATCCAACGCTTCACTAAAAGCTCAAAGATATCAGAGAGCTACCAACCACGTACGTAAAATCAATAATGGGAAACTTAAAGAAATAATAATTAAAAATATTTATATGACTAACAATTGATATGATGTTAGAGTATTACTACTATTTTTTTTATATATTTTAATTAGGTTATTTAAGCACTACCTTTTATGTACTTTTAACTTTAATTTTTAACATGATTAGGAACTATTCTGTACATTTCAACTGATTTTATGTTTTTGGGTGCTATTTTAGATATTATTTATTTATTTATGTGTATCTTGATACATACTATACCTCGTAGATTAAGCTCTATTTATTCACACATTATCTCTATACAATTTGTCATTTTTATCTTTATCTTGTGAATAAAATTATTATTATTATGATGCATCGGATGATTTGTGTTGGTAATTATTTATAAAGAGATTGTTTATTTCTGAAGGGTTTGTTATCCATTTACCACTATGATTTATGCCTGAGATGTGTCAAGAGGATAACTTTTATTTTTTGAATGCCGTCCGAAATGACTTTAGGGGAAGAATGGGAGTTTAAATTGGAGGTTAATTCATTCCAAAATTTGATGGTGGTTTTATTATTCTCTTCGACTTGACTCTGAGTCTTTTGTTAATCTGAAGAGATTTCTTATTTGCTAAAGAGCACGCACTGTTCCACCAAGGAACAAGGATTTTGTGTTCTGAATATGTAATTTCTGGTATTGATAAAGATGAACCTTGCAATATGTTTGACCACAGTCATTGAAGAAAATCTTCAGGGTCAGAGGAAGTGAAGAGAGGGTAGATTGATATAGGGTCCAGTTGGGTTTTTTGAAAGTTTGTTGTGGAAATGGGTTGTTGCTCCTAATATAAATAAGCATGTTAATATACCTGTGTACAAATAGTTAAAATGAACAAACATTGAACAAATAATACTTGTTAAAAATAAATTAAGAGAAAATTAAAATAAGTGTCTTAATTAAAAAATAAATTTTTCAGCTCAACTATATTCTCTGTACGAAAAGGAAAAATAAAATGGTGTCGTTATGGAGTGTGTATAAAGAGTGATACATGTTATAAATTATTTAAAACCAATCATAATATATATTTTATAAATGTTCCTTAACCTACCTATACTAGCAGACTTATTTTGCCTTTTTGAGAACATCCATAACACTTTAACCACATTTTAATAGTTCACTATTATACGCTTCAACTGATTTGTCAACAAGTACTGCACCATCAATAATTTGTTTTAATGATGAAGCCATTATTGTACAAAACAGTACGAAACTTTTAAACACCCGCTTGTCATGTGATAAAAAGTACTATTAGAATTGGAAAGTGATCGCGTCCATGGATGTCTTCAAAAATTTCCCTTTAGAAAAGTTGGGTGATAAAGGAGGAGCAGAGTGTAAGATCAAGAATGGAAAACGTGCCAGTTGAGCTGCATAGGAAGGTAGGAGAATTATATGGCCTCTGTGGGATATGTGATTGGAGCCCCAGATGAAATTATGAGTGTTGAAATCTCCTAGTAGAATGAAAGGGCGGGGAAGTTGGGACAGTAAGGAGGTAAGATCTTCGAGGGAGATGATTGCTGAAGGTGGTAAGTATAGATTACATATGGCTATAGGCCCATGAAGAGAGGTTTTGATGACACAAACTTCTAGTTTGAAGATAACGTTTATTATTTCAAAATCTAGGGATTCGTAGATGTATGTGGCCACTACTCCAGCAGCTGCAGGATTCCCTGCAGGTCTGCTGCAGGATTCCTGCAGGTCTGTTAGTAAAGTGGACATTAAAAGGTTTTATTTCAGCTGAGAAAGTATTTTTGAAATTAGTATCTTGGATGCATATTATGGAAGGGGAGTAGATCTTTATTATGAGTTTTAACTCCTTTTGTTTTGGTTTGTATTGGTAGAAAGGTGTTGAACGTTGTAGGTATAGGTTAAGCGATTAGGATGATATGATATTATTGGAGGAGTTTATTGAGATAAGTTGGGCTTTCGAGAATGAGGGGCAGTGTGATGATCCATGTCTATGTCGGATAGAGAGGAAGCAGAATAATCTTTAGAGGTTGTTCTGTGTTTGTGAATCTTAAATGGTGAGTCTTTTGAGATATTGGTTTTAGGTTTGGATTTGGAGGTTTGGGCAGAAGAGAGGGTTTTTTTGATGATTAAATGGTGTTATTTTTAGGACGGAGGTTTAGAGGTTGATTCTTTTGGGAGGGTGAAGGAGTAATGGTTGGTGGGGAGTTTTAGGATTTACGGGTTCTGGGGTGGGGGAGGGTTTTAGGGTTCAGATTATGGTTTGTTTTGGAAGGTCGCATTGGATGAAAATAGATACTTTGGATATTGGGGGAACTAAGGAGTTTAGAACTATATTTAGAAAAAAACGATAGGTTTAGAGCGATGTATTTTCTTTTCGCATCAAAATATGAGATGTTATATTTAACTTTAATTTTTTGAATTTCAAACTCGCGTTTGAAGGCGGTGCAGCATTTGTACCGAGAGGAATGATTTTCTTTACAGTTTACACATTTAATAGGTGTTGGTCGTTGTAGACCATCATGTACGGGATGACCACTAGAAAGGGCAGTTTTTGCATTTAGAAGCAGTGTCTTACTCGGATGGAGTGAAATCCAGCATATAATTTAGAAGGCAGAGTGTAAGTGTTAAAGGACAAAAGAAAGGTACCTGTAGATGTTCTAGAGATAGAGTTCAATAGATGTCCGTTACGCCTTGATTACCACGGTTAATAATTTCTTCATCAGAGCAGACAATTAAATCCTTACATGTAATAACACATTCAATTGTGTTTTGTGAAGAATGAGGAGAAGTGGTTACATCGTAACTATGTAGTTTAGTACGTTTTCCTGCTTTTTCAGATTATTTGATGTTCTTACTTGTATTAATAAAGATCTGCCAGAAAGCTTTTTGGTGTCTTTTAGGGAGACAACATATTTACAGAGTGATTTATGTATTATAAACGGAGAAATGTTGGTGAAAATTGTCCGATATTCTTTTTATTACGAATAATCTATTATAATTATTTTCGGAAGATATAATTGTATGTGGCTCAACTCTGGAACGCTTGGACCCGCTAATAGGGGAAAAGGAAGATAAATTTAAAGAATGATTCATATTAGTCCCACGAGTATTCTAGGAAATATTCGGTCGATCATGGTAGTGTCTGAATACCATGATAAATCACAATTACAAACCATATTTTGCCCTGTTTCTGCAGGGAACCGTTTGGGACTCACATTTCGCTGACCCATGCATCCTATCAGCACGGTATCGAACACTATAGGATTACCACGAGATATATAGAACAAACACATAACATAGCAATACAAAAACAAAACATCACTCGACGTGACTGGTTCCCCGGGATCGTCACACCCGCATTCGGAAACTGAGTGCCGGAGAGCAAACAGTTCAGATCCCCTTGAGGTTTTTTTAAATTAATTTTTTAGAATTTAGTTCTAGAATCCATGTGAAAATCTATTTCAATAAATATATCATATACCGTATCAATTTTAGATAGATAGAGCATTTGTATTTATTATAATATTGCTGTAGTAATACCCAAGTTTTCATTATTATTATTATTAAAAAAAATGTTTATCGAAACCTAATTACAAATATTCTTCTAAGAATACATTATTATACATTATGACAAAAGCCGGTGTTCTGGGCGAAATTTGGACTATTTACTTACGTTTATATGATATAGTTGATTCCTTGCTATTTAAAGCAGTATCCAATTATTTGGTAAGTGGTTTAGGTACGTTGTCCCCGGTAAAAAAATATGGTGCCATGGATTTTTCGGGTGGTCTGTCACTGAAAAGCAACTGAAAAAACAGGGTTTGAAAATCGAACGTAGGAATAGTTTTTGAGAGTCGGTAACTTGACTGACGTTGGTTATGATAGAATTTTTTATTCTTGGTCGGTGGTGATATGAATGTTTATTATTATGAACTAGGTTCACTCCTAATTGAAAGTAGTTGGTTATTGGAGGTAAACAACTTGTTATGTGAGTAACGACCCATGAAGAAGCCTACACCCACTATCGTAGATATCTTCTGCGCGACTGGCGGCTTTGAAGCTGTTCTGCTGCGAAGTTCTTTTGGGAGACAATGATTATAAAAGTTTATAGAAATTTTAGAGATGAAGTCTTTGATAGTAGGTATGTCAGCTTTATCATGTAATCATGAGCTTTTAGGGAGTTTTGGATAGCAGGCGTGTTTAAATGCCATGCGAAGACACTTATTTAGCACCACCTGCAAAGAGTGGAAATTATGTTTGGTGCCGATGTACCGAGTTATATGCTGAGGATGCGTAGGTAAAAGTTGGTCTGATAATGTGTTTGTATATACGTGTTTGTTTTTCGTTTATAGATTACTATTTTATAGATAATCGGATATAAGCTGCTCATTGCAATCTTTGCTTATTGTACTAGTTTTGTTATGTGCGCGTTAGAGTTCTCTTGTACTAAAAATCGTTAATGCATAGCTGCGAACTGCGTTTGCAATGAGCTAGTTTTCATGCTGAAAACTATTCTACCCGAAAGAGAAGTCGAAATTTTGAATTACGTATTTTGCTGCGAATATGCAGAAAGGAGGAAATATATGTATTATATTGAAATAATATATTACATATAAATGTATCAATTAAACTAGACCATAGAACTACCTACCAAAACGTGATTTCCAGAAAATGACAAGTAATCGAATATAATTGTAAATTTCTCTTTATCAGTGTTTCAGCAAAAGAAAGCAGTTGAAAACTCTGGGAAAGCATCATAGTTATTAAGTTATAAGGGAAATTATAGTCCAGAATATAGTTCTAAAGAGTATGTTGTACCGGCTACTTCTCGACTAACAAATAACTAGGCCCATCTTGTAGTGATAACTGATGATCAATTGCGGAAAAAGATATAATGTAGTTTTTATCTGCTATTTAGAGACTTTGTCTTTGAACTCCTCATACATGTGATAAGAAACTTGAAAGATTTCCTTGAATAACTAGAAACAAAATGTATTTCGAAGATCATTACACGATATAGGAATGCCAAAACATTGGCTACCAATGAAAATTCACATCTCTTATTTCATTTCTATATGGTATAATATAAATATACAGGAAATTTGGTAAATAAAGATGTTTTAACCAACCTAAGCTTGCATGAATGATGTTATCTCTTTGGAATTCTCTGGAAACGCGAGACGGGGGAATAAGCTGTATTATTGAAAGAATTGAATGTACAGGGGTTCCAGACCAGTGTCAGAATATATAAATTGAAGTGCCGAGATTAATACGCGAGTAAAGAAGAATTTAGTACGCGCGCTGTTATAATAATTAAATGTATTACATGAGTTAGTGATACAGTTTTATTGTGAACTGAAATGTTAATGCGTTTGTTTAAATGTAAACAGTGTATAGGTACATTATTTATCCAGTTAAAATAAAAGAAATTGAAACTTTAAATAAATCAAAACCTCACAATATTGAATATTACTTTCTACCTAGATCGTATTCATTTGAAAATATATATTTTCTTTCAGTTATTGAATTTTCATACACATTTTTCAATAAATTATAAGTTTCCGCTGCGGTTGTTCAAGTTTCCTAAGAAATGTCATAACAATTAATTGCTTTATTGTTACACTTAACATTTTTCCGACGAAACAAAAAAACAACAATGCGAATGAGGGTAACGCTATACTGATTTGTTAACAGAAGCGAGAGGCACTGCATTTGAAACAGTATTACCAGAAATGCAGAATTTTCTTCAATATGCAGGATTTTAGCCTTGAAAAAGAGCTAATGAAGAAAAGAAGAATATTTTACGAAAACCATTAAAATATGAAGAATTTTTGTAGATTCACTTGTTTTTGCAACTATTTTATTCATTTCGTATGCATTCCGACATCTTCAGCAATAGCAAAATAAAAATATTGCAATGTGCTAAGTATGATACAGCTTTTTATTGTGAAACTGGGGAAACAGAGTGGCGAAATATTCAATTTCACTTCAGTGATGAAGAGGATGTTGAACTACTGGAGTTGCCAATTTCCAAATTTTGGCAGAAAATAAGAGATACCAAATACTTTAAAGACGAAAGTTTGTTTTTTAACATTGGTACTTTAGCATTACTCGTACTTTCGCTACCACACTCAAATGCAGGAAATGAAAGGGTGTTTTCGATAACGAATGATGTGAAAACAAAAAAACGAAACAGACTTCAAGAAAATACCTTGAATTCTCTTTGTTTATTGCGTAGTCATTTTCAAGCGACAGATACAAATTCCGTAAAAATGTCTGTCACCAAAAAAGCATTTAAATTTCAGGAAATCTAAAAAATTTATATTCCTAATTAGGTAATATGTTATACACATTTTTGTTCTGCCTATAAAGTAAATATGTGATTTCGTTTTACTTTATTTTCTTTGTCATTAAAGTTAATTATTTTTTAATTTATTTTATTAAGTACGTAACCTACCTACTTCAGAACTCAGCAGCTTTTTTCTTTGGTTTTTGGCCTTAATAAATTTTACAGAATATAAAATATTAATTACGTAGACTTTGGCCTTACTAACGGTGGGTGTGTACTTTAAAATGACGTCACACACCACTGCAGAATTATGAAGAATTTTGGAGGTGAAATTGAAGAAAATTCATATAAATTATCTGGCAACACTGATTCGAAATAATGTTTCACTATAACAGCTGGCGACTGCTGCCGTTTGGCACAAGCGCACTTCTTCAGTAGCACCGTCAGTATCATCATTATATAATAGCCACACGTCGGTATAATTTCTCCATATCATTTCTGATTTTGCTAATTGAGATTCATTTTCTACAAATTAGAAGATAAGTTTACCCAGTCCCTTCTTACCAACACAATATTGTTTAATGTTTAAAGTTTTGTTTCATATTAAACTAAAGTCGTTAAATTTACAATTAAAAAAACACTACTAAGGTACAGGTAAAATTTTAAGAATATTTGCTTTTTTACTACGACAATCAAACAGTGAAGAATCCTGTTCATGGAGTTCCAGAAAAATGAAATATATCTAGATAGAAGCTTATATTTAAAGTTTTATAAACAATATTTTATAGCAAAATGCACTGATTACTTGACTATCCAATTTTATGGAGAATAACTTCCTTTCATTTGCAAGTAAATTACCATCTAACTGTTTTATTTGATAAGAAAGGCTTATCAGAGAGTAGTACACTACAGTGTTCTAACACTTGCAAGGGATATTACAAGCACATTTGAATTAGACAGGAATGGATATAAAATAATATAAAATAGGGTAGTTCCAGGAACATTTGGCAATCAAATTTTTTTTCGTCAATCCTATATTTTTTTTTATTTTTGAAATATTCCTATTGCGGAAAAAATGTAAACCAATCATTTAATAATCCAAGTAATAATCGTCGGAGATATGAACAGTTGAATTAGGACGCTAGGTTCAAGCATAATTTTAAAAATATCTTAAAAACTGAAACACTAACATTTTAAACAAAACCAGTCTTATCGTTACCAAAGTCAGGTAATTAAAGTAAATTTTCATTGATAAAAACTATGTGAATATTATAGTTCCAAAAACGAGGTATTTCTTTAACCTATTTACTTGTTTATTAAATATTTTCAACCACATTGATAATGTTATCTATTTTTCTTGGAATGTCTTCCACCAAAACATATAATTAAGATATGCAGGGTAGAAAAATTTATGTATAAATTGTGATAACAAATTAAGGTCAAATTGTTTTACATAGATAGACTATTGAATGATATCTAGTTTCAACATTGAGGTAAATAAATATTTACATTCAGGGCAAATAGACTGTTACAACTTGCTATGAGATACACATTACAGGAAGCTAAAATATCAGTATTTTATCAGTTATCTTAATATGCCATATGGTAGTAATATAGTTCACCAAACACTTACAAGCATTACCGGAAAGGAAGTAATGCTCCAGTAATATTCAATCTAATATTTCTATTGATATAAAGATGCCAATAAAAGACATGCGAACCTGAAGAACAATACACATCACCAATGGCGAAAAAATTACTTTAACGACCAAAATATTGCTCTCAAACATTCATTCGGCGACAATACACAATAAAAAATAATAATGTGCAGTTCATTCGATTTATAAAGAATAGAATATGAAAGGATAATATACCAGGAGAATTAAATTAAAATTAATAATAACTCAAAGTCAATAATCACAAATTTTGTTTATAAAATTCAGCTACTAGTTTCGGCCTTTAATATCTATCTTCAGGCTACAAACATATTTTGGAAATTAGGAAAGAACAACATAACAAGTTTTATAAACTGTACCTAAATGAACATAATACTTGGGCAATATTCATTTAGGTAAGGTTTATAAAAAGTGTTCTTTCCTAATTTCTAAAATATTTTTGTAGCCTGAAGATAGCCATTGAAGGCCAAAACTAGTAGATGAATTTTATAAATAAAATTTGTGACATATCGACTTTCGAGTTTTTATTAATTTTATTGTCAGTCACATTTGAGAAATGGATGAGTTTTTACTTTTTTTTTATTACAGAAGTTCAATCCAGCATTAATAGGTACATAAATACTATAGTTAACAACTAAACTGATATCGATTTTTAACGGCAAAATTGTCGCCCCTTAATAAGATATATTTGA